>CM038040.1:20036314-20451314 GCA_021397845.1 Areca catechu
CTTGGATGGGATAGAGACTGGATTTAAAATAAATATAAAGGGTGCATACCAAGGGATGTTGGTTATATTTGGTTTTGGGTTTTGTTGCCGATCTCACCGCGGTGGCCTATAGCTCGTGAGCTGGCACCGGTTCTCGGACTCTGTCATCTCAAGATCTCCAAGCTTCCGGACCTGCAAAACAAAGTTAGAGACCCTGGCAGGGAATTCCGGTGGGGGCACTCCGACGGTCAAGTAAGAGAGCGGCAAGATGGAACAAGACCTTTAAGGCGGGTTCCCGAAGGATTCCCGTGCTTAGAAGAGATGTAAATGAAAGAAGTGTGGGAAAGAGAGGAGCTGAAGCCTGGCTTCCTGCGCTGGGTTCACCGAACTCATGCCTGAGGACTTCTTGGGGTCCCCTGGATCGTTCTCTCGGTGTTCTCCCCCCTTTTCGACTTACCTTCCCTTCCATTTTTACCGTCCCCTTTATACCACCGGACCGCCTTCAGCCCACGTCTCCTCCTAGGAGCTCACTGAAATCTCTGGGTCTCCTCCCCTCCCTTCTCCTTCGAGTCAGGGAGTTAAGTGGCCAGCATGCCTCGTTTGCCGTGTGTTACGAAAGGGGGAAGACTGGTGAGACCTCGGGCCGAGCACGGGAGCTCTCCTTTCGGGACATTGACGATGCGCCTCTAGCCGTTTTAGGCCCCTGCCCGCAAGGATTTCGTTCCTCGGTTGCAGGGCCCCGTTTAACTGATGTAAACGAGGTTTCGCGTGTCATTGTAGGTCGTACTGGTGCTCCGTACGGGG
Source organism: Areca catechu (assembly GCA_021397845.1). NCBI lineage: Eukaryota > Viridiplantae > Streptophyta > Magnoliopsida > Arecales > Arecaceae > Areca > Areca catechu. The sequence continues at coordinate 20,037,098 of CM038040.1, forward strand.
TGCGGCGCGCGCCGGCCCTAGTGGCAACCTCGCGACCCGTGTCTCTGCCTCCCCGAGACTTTACAGAGTATGGCTGACTTCGACCGAGGTGGAACCTTCAGGGGGCGCCACCTGGCGGAGGAGCAGGGGCTGCCAGCTTCGGCCGAGGTGGATCCCTCCTGGGTGGACACCTGGCGGAGTGGCAGAGAGGTGCTCGACTTCGGTCGAGGTGGACCCGTCATGGGGTGCCACCTGGCGAAGGAGCAGGAGAGCCTGGCTTAACCTCGGCAGAGGTGGACCCGTCTTGGGATGCCACCTGGCGAGGAAGCAAGAGGCCGCCAGCTTCGACCGAGATGGACCCCTCCTGGGTGGACACCTGAAGGAGTGGCAGAGGGGTGCTTGACTTCGGCCGAGGTGGACCCGTCATGGGGTGCCACCTAACGAAGGAGCAAGAGGGCCTGGCTCGACCTCGGTAGAGGTGGACCTGTCTTGGGGTGCCACCTGGCGAGGGAGCGGGAGGCCGCCAGCTTTGGCCGAGGTGGACCCCTCCTGGGTGGATACCTGGCGGAGTGGCAGAGAGGTGCTCGACTTTGACCGGGGTGGACCCGTCTTGGGGTGCCACCTGGCGAGGGAGCAGGAGGCCGCCAGCTTCGACCGAGGTGGACCCCTCCTGGGTGGACACCTGGCGGAGTGGCAGAGAGGTGCTTGACTTCGGTCGGGGTGGATCCGTCTTGGGGTGCCACCTGGCGAAGGAGCAGGGGGGCCTGGCTCGACCTCGGCAGAGGTGGACTCGTCTTGGGGTGCCACCTGACGAGGGAGCAGGAGGCCGCCAGCTTCGACCGAGGTGGACACCTGGCGGAGTGGCAGAGAGGTGCTCGACTTCGGCCGGGGTGGACCCGTCATGGGGTGCCACTTGGCGAAGGAGCAGGAGGGCCTGGCTCAACCTCGGCAGAGGTGGACCCGTCTTGGGGTGCCACCTAGCGAGGGAGCAGGAGGCCGCCAACTTCAGCCGAGGTGGACCCCTCCTGGGTGGACACCTGACGGAGTGGCAGAGGGGTGCTCGACTTAGACCAAGGTGGACCCGACATGGGGTGCCACCTGGCGAAGGAGCAGGAGGGCTTGGCTCGACCTTGGCAGAGGTGGACCCATCTTGGGGTGCCACCTAGCGAGGGAGCAGGAGGCCACCAGCTTCGGCCGAGGTGGATCCCTCCTGGGTGGACACATGGCGGAGTGGCAGAGAGGTGCTCGACTTCGATCGAGGTGGACCCGTCATGGGATGCCACCTGGCGAAGGAGCAGGAGGGCCTGGCTCGACCTCGGCAGAGGTGGACCCGTCTTAGGGTGCCACCTGGCGAGGGAGCAGGAAGCCGCCAGCTTCGACCGAGGTGGACCCCTCCTGGATGGACACCTGGCAGAGTGGCAGAGGGGTGCTCGACTTCGGCCGAGGTGGACCCGTCATGGGGTGCCACTTGGCGAAGGAGCAAGAGGGCCTGGCTCGACCTCGGCAGAGGTGGACCCGTCTTGCAGTACCACCTAGCGAGGGAGCAGGAGGCCGCCAGCTTCGACCGAGATGGACCCCTCCTGGGTGGACACCTGGCGGAGTGGCAGAGAGGTGCTCGACTTCGACCGAGGTGGACCCATCATGGGGTGCCACCTGGCGAAAGAGCAAGAGGGCCTGGCTCGACCTCGGCAGAGGTGGACCCATCTTGGGGTGCCACCTGGCGAGGGAGCGGGAGGTCACCAGCTTCGGCCGAGGTGGACCCCTCCTGGGTGGACACCTGGTGGAGTGGCAGAGAGGTGCTCGACTTCGGCCGGGGTGGACCCGTCTTGGGGTGCCACCTGGCGAAAGAGCAGGGGGGCCTGGTTCGACCTCGGTAGAGGTGGACCCATCTTGGGGTGCCACCTGGCGAGGGAGCAGGAGGCCGCCAGCTTCGACCGAGGTGGACCACTCCTGGGTGGACACCTGGCGGAGTGGCAGAGAGGTGCTCGACTTCGGTCGAGGTGGACCCGTCTTGGGGTGCCACCTAGCGAAGGAGCAGGGGGCCCTGGCTCGACCTCGACAGAGATGGACCCATCTTAGGGTGCCACCTGGCGAGGGAGCAAGAGGCCGCTAGCTTTGGCCGAGATGGATCCCTCCTGGATGGACACCTGACGGAGTGGCAGAGAGGTGCTCGACTTCGGCCGGGGTGGACCCGTCATGGGGTGCCGCCTGGCGAAGGAATAGGAGGGCCTGGCTCGACCTCGGCAGAGGTGGACCCGTCTTGGGGTGCCACCTAGCAAGGGAGCAGGAGGCCACCAGCTTCGACCGAGGTGGACCCCTCCTTAGTGGACACCTGGCGGAGTGACAGAGGAGTGCTCGACTTCAACTGAGGTGGATCCGTCATGGGGTGCCACCTGGCGAAGGAGAAGGAGGGCCTGGCTCGACCTCGGCAGAGGTGGACCCGTCTTGGGGTGCCACCTGGCGAGGGAGCAGGAGGCCGCCAGCTTCGGCCGAGGTGGACTCCTCCTGGGTGGACTCCTGGCGGAGTGGCAGAGAGGTGCTCGACTTTGACCAGGATGGACCTGTCATGGGGTGCCACCTGGCGAAGAAGCGAGAATTTTGAAAGAAAAATTCACGTGGCACCTGCAACTTCCAGCTGGATCTGACAGACGTTCCACGTCAGCGATGTAGCCATATCAATTGCCCCCCATCCCCAGGTCCCATGGATGCGTCGTGGCTTGGGACGTGGGGATTTAATTCGGAGATGACATGGAAAGGACAAAAATCCTGTGCCATAATTGCCACGATCACTGTCGCCGCTCCCATTATGCCCAAAACCCTGTGAGAGGATGCCACGTGTGCGAGTCTGATGGGCCATTAATGCACCGTTTCGAAATCGAGACAGTTTCTCTCAAACCGAAGCGTCGATGTCGGGCGTGCTCCCACGTGGCAGTCATCTAATGGCTCGAAACGGAAAGAGACGTACGGCTGCTGTTGATTGAGTTTGATATGGAGGGGGACTTTCCGAAAACGAGGTATCTCCGCTTTCTCATACCTCGCCGGTGGTTGCAGTGGTCTCCCTTCATCTTCCAGGGTCGCCACTCCTTCGGTTCAAAACATCCCGGTGAGTGTCTGCGTCTCCTTTTCTCTTCTTCCGCCTCCCAATCTTTGTGCTAGTTTTTCTTGCTTCTTCTTCCTTCATGGCGGGTTGCCATCATGTTTCTTCCAACCCGGACGAGGTCGGTCCTTCTCGGCTGAGGACTCCATCGTCTTCTTCCTCGGAGGGGGAAGAGATTTCGAACGATGTCCGGAGGCAGCTCCAACCTGGGGCTGTGACCATAGGTGTCCCTAAGGGTCATAGGTCTCCTCCCATAGTTTCCGCACGTCCCATTTCTTCCCTTCCTCCTCCGGAGGCCTCTTCCTCTGGTCCCTCCGGTTATACCTCGACGATGACCAGAGACGATCTTTCTTGGATCCGGGATACCTATAGGATCCCGGATTCAGTCCATCTTTCCCTCCCACGGCCTAGAGATCAAGTAACCTCTAGTGGCCCTGGGACGGTCGCCTTCTACGAGGACCTCCTCCTGGGGGTCTTCATTTTCCTCTTCATCCCTTCTTTCATTTCTTAGTCATTATCGTCTTGTCCCGACCCAGTTGGCTCCTAACGCCATCCGGATCATCTTCGCTTTCATCGTCTTCTGCCACTTTCACGGGTTCGTTGCCCGTTTCTCCCTTTTCAGGGCTCTCTTCATCCTGAAGCGTTACTCCACCGATGATGGCTGGTGGTACATTTCACCCTGGCCTAGGTGTCTTAGGTTCGACCTCCCTTCATCGATCAAGGGTTGGAAGAACCGCTTCTTCTTCGCCTCGGTCTAGGACGTCGACTGGGCCTGGAGTTAGCCGGACCGGTCCCCGAACCAGAATTTCCAGGTCGAGCCAGCGGATCAGGATGATTATGCACTGCTGCTGAGTGATGCGATCCCAGCCCTTGATGTTCTGCTCTCGGAGCAGAATTTATTTGAGACAGGGATCAGTCCCATCTGGGAGTTGGGTGAGGCCCCTGGATCTTCCCCCTCTACCTTCATTTTCTGCTTTGCACTTCCTTTTATGCTGGCCTAACTGACCCCCCCTTTCTTTTTCTCAGGTATGAAGTTCTCCGTAGAAAGCTTGATGGAGGGCATCCTGGAGAGGGACGCTACCGAAGGGACTGAGGATCCCCCAGCGAAGAGGGCTCGCACTGAGGCAAGCCAGGGGCCTACGCCCACCTCAGCCATCACCGGTCCTGGGGCAACTGCTCCTGCTCCAAGGTTGCCCCAGGCCCGGGCGCCCGACGTCCCTGTCGTCGACCTCGATAGGATTGGGGGTGAGAGGAGGTCAGAACCCCCTGGGCGATGCCTGCTCCTGCTGTTGCGCCGGTCATCTTCACGGTGGCCACCAGGGTGGTGGCAACTCCACCGACGACCGCACCACCTGGCGAAGGGATGGCCGCCCAGCCCGCTGTGGATGACCTCATTCCACCGCCGAGCCTCACCAGCCACTGCTCTGTGATCCGTGATCAAGGGCTCGCAGAGAGGGTGATGGAGTTTGCGAGCACCTCTCAGGACCGCCGTCAGAGTGGCGGCCGGGACTACTCTGAGGCGCTGCTCAGGATCCTCTCGCTGCTTTTTACGGTAAGTTCCGAGATCTGACCCTTTAAAGTTTCAATTGGATCTTACTAACGTCTTGTGTCTTTTTCGATGCAGATCGGGACAGAGTTCTCTTGCTGAGGAACTTCCTCGCCGGCTACGCCAAGAAGGATGCCAAGAAGGAGGAGAAGCTCGGCAAACTCGTAGCCGACGTCAAGGACCTCATGGAGAAGGGGGTCGAGCTGCGAGTGAACAACCAGGCCATCCGGGAGGACCTAGGCCATGCCGAGGGGCACGTGAAGGAGCTCGAACTAGCATCGTGCGGAGGAAGATGCGACGGAGAAGACTCACCTTAGGGCTCAGTCCCGGTCGTTGGAGCACCGGGTCGAGGAGGTCCTCAAGGAGCTGAGCGCAGCCAAGGAAAAGAACTCTTACGTTAACCGGTTGCTGGAGGCGTCCAAGAGGGAGGCACAGGAGGCCATGTCGAAGTTCCGGGCCTCCAAAGAATATGTTACGGAGGTGCACGAAGAAGCTGTGGACTCCTTTCTGAAGGGCTTCTAGGTGTGCCGAGAGAATGTGAGCTTCTTTTATCTCGAGCTCGACCTTAGCGGAGTCGTTCTGGGTGGCCGAAGGGAAGAGCCCACCGAAGGAACTCCGACTGCGATGGTTGCTGAGGTTGCGGCTCCCGATCAGCCTTCTGACGACACCGCCGACGGAGAGGATGCCCCCCAGCCCCAGGAGGACACGACCGTGTCAAAGTAGCTCTACAGCTTCACCTCTTTCTCTTTGTCATGTTTTCCTTTTCTTTCTTTGGGGTCTTCCGGCTTGTCGGAGCCCCTTTTTGTAAGGAACTGAGATTAATGAAAAATCCTTTTTTCCATCAACCTGTTCCGACGTGTGTGCTTTCTTCTTCTTTTCTTCTTTCTTTTTTTTTTTTATGCATCTTCCGGACTGAACCCCGGTGCTAGCTACTGGGACTAAGTCCCATAGTGCATTCCGAGCTAGACTCCGGGATTTCGTGGGTGAACTGGATTCTGCTCCACCTTCCAGACCGAAGTCCGGGACTTCGTTTTGGAACCAGGTTCCTTGTGAACTTCTGGACTGAACCCCGAGGCCATAGATCGAATTTGAGCCTTGTACGGCTTGCCGAGCTGTTCTCTGAGATTTTGTAGGACCGAGACCTAAGTCACCGATACCTCTTTCGAACTGAACTCCGGGGCCGCATTTCATAATTTAATTCCATGCGACACTCCAGACTGAACTTCGGGATTCTTATGAGAGGGATCTCATGCCTTCGTGGATCTTCCGTCGTGTCGATGCTCGCCGAACTTAGAGCTGGAACTTAGAGATGGATGGCTTTTGTCCTACGAGACGAGAGTAGGCATTTGACGAAAAAGATTTTATTGCTAAAGTTTGAGAGGTCTTACACTATTGGTAGTACATCCTCAAGTTTGAGGCATTCCAGGTCCGAGGGAACCGGGATCCGCCTAGCTCCTCTAGGTAGTACGCCCCGTGGAAGAGTGCCTCCGCCACCCTATAAGGGCCTTCCCAATTTGGGGAGAGCTTTCCGTACTCTCGTGGCTGGGAAGCTTCAGCGTGGCGTAGTACCAGGTCTCCTTGGCGGAAGGACTTCGATCGCACCCTGGAGTTGTAGTATCTGGCCACTCATTGCTAGTAAGCCACCATCCGAGCTCACACCCTATCCCTCGTTTCTTCAAGGAGGTCCAGGTTCAGCAGCATCCTGGCAGGGTTCTCCACCTCATCATACTGTTCCACGCGCAGGGTTGGTAGGCTAAGCTCAACTGGGATAACCGTTTCCGCCCCAAAGACGAGGTTGAATGGGGTCTCATCCGTAGCCGTCCTTGGGGTAGTGTGATACGCCCAAAGGATGCTCGGGAGCTCTTTTGCCCACCTCCCCTTGGCCTGGTCCAGTCTTGTCTGGAGGCCTTGCAAGATAGTCCTGTTTGTTACCTTGGCCTCTCCGTTTGTTTGAGGATGCGCCACCGAGGTGAAATAATGGTGGATGCCGAGGTCGTTGCAAAACTCCTCAAACTCCCGACAGTCGAACTGGCATCCGTTGTCGGTGATGATGGTGTGGGGTAAGCCGAAGCGGCAGACAATCGACTTCCAGAGGAACTTGGTGACGTTCGCCTCTGTGATCCGGGCCAAGGATTCGGCCTCGACCCACTTCGTGAGGTAATCGATAGCCACGATCAAGAATTTCCGTTGCCCGGACACCGGAGGGAAAGGTCCTAGGAGGTCCATGCCCAATTGAGCGAACGACCATGGGGCGGAGAGCTGGGCGAGTAGGGCAGCGGGCTGACGTTGCACCACAGCGTGTCGCTGACACCAGTTGCACCACAGCGTGTCGCTGACACCAGTCGCACCTTTTCACGAAATCAGCTGCGTCTTCTTTCATTGTTTCTCAGAAGTAACCTTGATGGAGGGCCTTATACGCCAACGTCCTGCCCCCCACATGATTCCCATAGATGCCCTCGTGAATCTCCTGGAGCACGAGTGCGGCTTCTGCGGGTCTCAGACACTTGAGGAGCGGGTAGGAGTAGGATCTCCGATACAGCAGCCCGTCCATCAAAATGAACCGCGCAGCCTTCCTCTTAATGAGGCTAGCCGACACGCGGTCCTCTGGCAAGGTGCCGTTGGTGATGTACTCAACGTACTTGTCCATCCAGCTGGGTTCTTGGTTGACTTGCTGGACCTCCATGGGTGTCTCATAGCTCGGGACCTTGAGGTGCTCGATGTAGGCGCGGCCCAATGATGAGTCCGGCAAGGTTGCCAGGCGGGTGAGGGCGTCCGCGTGGGCGTTTTCCTCGCGAGGGATATGGGAGATGCTGAAGCGTCGAAATCTTGCTGCACTCTATCGCACGAGCTCCAGGTACTTCGCCATTTGGGGGTCCCGCACCTCGTACTCCCCCGAGACCTGCCCGGCCACCAGTTATGAATCGGTGAAGACCCTGAGGCTGGCCACGCCCAGCTCGCGGGACACTCTTAGCCCCACGAGAAGCGCTTCGTACTATGCCTGGTTATTAGTGGCGGCGAACTGGAAGCGGAGCGCACACTCGACGACGACCCCCTCCCCATTGGCAAGGATGAGTCCCGCTCCGCTCCCACCGGAGTTCGAGGTTCCGTCCACGTGAAGGATCCAGACGTCCTCCTCTGGTCTTGGTTCCAGCTGCCGGTCTCGGGGGCTTTCTTCCGGCCCCTCGCCCAGGCCTACACACTCAACCAAGAAATCAGCGAGTACCTATGCCTTCATGGCCGACCTCGACCTGTAGGTGATGTCGAACTCGCTGAGCTTGAGCGCCCACTTCGCCAGGCACCCAGACATGTCAGTTCGGCTGAGCACCGCCTTCAGTGGCTGATCCGTCAGGATCGCGATGGGTTGCACTTGGAAATAAAGCCTGAGACACTGAGCGGACATGATTAGCGCAAAAATCAGTTTCTCAGACCGGGAATACCTGAGCTCTACATCGCGAAGGAGTTTGCTCGTGTAATACACCGGCCTTTGCATTTTCTTTTCATCCGTCCGAACCAGCACCGAACTGACGGCCTCCGGGGTGACCGCCAGGTACACGAGGAGCTCCTCTCCTTCCTCGGGCCTGGAAAGCAGTGGCGGGGATGCCAGTATCCTCTTCAGCTCATCAAATACCTCCTGGCACTCCTTCATCCAGGTAAAGTCGTTCATCTTCCTCAGCACCTTGAAAAAGGGCTGGCAGCGGTCAGCGGACCTTAAAATAAATCGACTCAGGGCGGCTATCCGACCGGTGAGCCACTGCACTTGCTTCTTGGAGGTGGGTTGCACCATGTCCAGGATAGCCTGGACCTTCTCCGAGTTGGCCTCTATCCCTCTTTGGGTCACCATGAACTCCAGGAACTTCCCGGCGGATATGTCGAAAGCACACTTCGCCGGGTTCAATTTCATCTGGTGAAGCCAAAGATTACTGAAGGTCTCCGCTAGGTCACCGACATGGTCCGAAGTGGGCTTGCTCATCACCAGCATGTCGTCCACGTACACCTGCATGTTGTGGCCAATTTGGTCTTTGAAGACCTTGTTGACTAGCCGTTGGTACGTGGCACCAGCGTTCTTGAGGCCGAACAGCATCATCTTATAGTAGTAGGTCCCGCGATCAGTGATGAAGGCGGTGTGTTCCTCGTCCTCCAGGTGCATTCGGATCTGGTTGTACCCGGAGAAGGCATCCATGAAAGAGAGGAGGCGATGCCCTGAAGTAGTGTCCACGAGCTGGTCGATCTTTGGAAGAGGGAAACTGTCCTTTGGGCAAGCTCGGTTGAGGTCGGTGTAATCCACGCAGATCCTCCATTTGCCGTTGCTCTTCCTTACCATGACCACGTTCGCCAGCCAACTGGGATACTGTACCTCTCGTACAAAGCCGGCGGCAAAGAAGCTTATCTACTTCCTCATTGATGGCCTTCTGCTTCTCCGCAGCAAAACTCCTCTTCTTCTAGCGGACAGGATGGCACCTTGGATCAATGTTCAACCGGTGGGTGATGACCTCCAAGGGGATACCGGGCATGTCTGTAGCAGACCAGACATGTCAGCAGTAGACCATGCGAACACATCAGCGTTCGCCCGGCGAAAGTCTAGCAAACGAGCCCGCTCTTCTTCCGGGAGTTGGGCTCCTATCTGCACCATTTTCTGGGGGTCCGAGCCGAGAGGGTACGTCGATAAGCGCTCCACAGGGCCTCCCCTGGGGTCTTGCGCTCTTAAGTCGAGGTTGTCCACGTCGGACCCGAGCTCGGCACTCCGGGGCCCTGGGACTGTCTGCAGGCAATGCGGGATGGGTTGGACCGTCCCTCTCATCACTTCCATCCCGAAGGTGGTAGGGAACTGCACCAGCAACCTCTTGTTGGAAATAACAGCATCCAGCTGGTTGAGCCCTGGACGGCTGAGGATAGCATTGTATGGTGATGGGAGTCTGACGACAGTAAATGCCATCATGACCGTGCTCTGCCGAGGTGGGGATCCGACGGTAACAGGGAGAGTGATCTCTCCTTCGACCCCGACGGAATCTTCGGTAAAGCCCATAAGAGGGGTGTGCACCAGCTTCAATTCATCAAGAGACAAATTCATTCGGAAGAAAGTATCATAAAAAAGTACGTCAGTAGAGCTCCCGCTATCCACCATAATACGATGTACAGGATGCTTTGCGATGGTCATCTCGATCACCACTGTATCATTGTTTACATTTTCATTTTTATTCCCCATTTCAAAGGGGAATATATTCTCCAGGTCCCCCGCCTCCCGGGCTCTCTTCGGCGCGCGCCCTATCCCTTAGGAAATCATGCCCATCGGCTTCTCCGTTGGACGGTTGTCAATTGTAGGGACGGGGGGAAGGGCCGCGAGCGGCTGACCCTCTGCCAGGGCCTCGTTCTTCATGAACTTCCTGAGGTAGCCCCTCTTGATCAGCTATTCGATTTTCCGCTTTAGGTTGTGGCTCCTCCATGTCGTGGCCGTGCTCACGGTAAAATTGACAATACTTCGTCTTGTCACGGATGTTCCTTGGATTCTGAGGAAGAGGTCAATGGAGGTAGTGCCCACCCTCAATCTCTATGAGGATCTTCATTCTGGGAGCGAGGAGAGGGGTGAAAGTTCATTCCGGGGTAGCACCATTCTTCGACTTTGGTCCCAGACGGAAGTCCGCAGGTGGTCCAGGCCTCCGGGTCCCAGGGACATCCCTCGGGGTAGGTTTCTTTGAAGGCTTCCCGTCCAGCTCTCGCCTGGTATGGTCGGCCTCCTTAGCTCGGATGTACTTGTGGACGCGGAGGAGAAGCTCGGAGTATGTCTTGGGGGGCTTCTTATTCAGGGAATATGTCAGACGGGAGGTCTTGAGCCCGCGCTTCAATGCCAGCATGGCGACGGGCTCGTCCAGGCTATAGATTTCTAGGGCGGCGATCTTGAAGCGGGTGACGTAGTCCCGCAACAGCTCCTGGTCTTGTTGGTAGATAGAGAAGAGGCTATCCACCTCCCTTGGCACCTTCCGGCAAGCATCGAAATGTGCCATAAACTTTCCTTCCAGCTGATGGAAGGAGCTGATGGATTCCGGCTCAAGGCGGGTGAACCAAACTCGAGCAGCCTTCCGAAGAATGGCTAGGAAGGTGATGCATAGAATAGCGTCCGTCGCTCCCTGGACCCTCATGAAAGCCTTATAGCTCTCTAGGTGGTCCAAGGGGTCTGTAGTCCCATCGTAGGGATCCACCTGAGGCATACGGAATCGATTCGGGATTGGCTCCTCTTGGATTTCCCGGGAGAAGGGTGACTGGGCGTTATAGCCCATTGGATCGGTCGGGGAGTTCTGCATGTCGGCAAAGCGGCGGGAGAACTCCGCCAGCTTGCGCTCGTGCTCCTCCAGGCTCCTCTCAGCCTAGCGCCTGATAGCCTCATCGATGGAATCCTCCACCGAGGTCGCTGGAGAAGGGGGTGCCGATCGGTCTCGGCGATGGGCCTTGCCTCGATGACGCCTGCTGCGTCGCACTGCTTCATCATCGTTGGTCGGGGATCGACTCTCGTGATTCGTCGAACCGGAGTGGTTCCTCTTTCCAGGAGTCTGGTGGCTCCCGCGGGGGTTGGAAACTGCCCGTGGATGGGAGGGCCTGCCTTGGATGGAGCGCAGGCTTTCGCGGGGGCCCGTGGCTCGAGCCGTGGGGGTCCCTAGCTGAGGCTGAGTGGCCAGGGAGCACTGCTGGTGCTGCAGTTGCCGCACAGCAGTAGTCAAAGTTTATAGCTGCTGGACGATAGCTGCGAAAGAAACGTCCACCGAGGATGGCTGAGGAGGAGGAGGTGGAGCAAGAAGTTCCCTCTCCGAGCTGCGGCCCTTGGGGGAAAGGAACCTCTCCTGCTCGGCTGGTGGATGCTTCGCGCCCACGCGTCACCACCATGGTCGGAGCACGCTTTCGCCCACGGAGAGCTTGCTTGTACAGGGGTCACTGTTCTGCGTCCCCTACCTGGCATGCCAATCTGTTGCCGATCTCACCGCGATGGTCTGTAGCTCGTGAGCTGGCGCCGGTTCTCGGACTCTATCACCTCGAGATCTCCAAGCTTCCGAAACTACAAAACAAAGTCAGAGACCCGGGCCGAGGATTCCGGTGGGGGCACTCCGACAGTCAAGTAAGAGCGGCAAGATGGAACAGAACCTCTAAGACGGGTTCCCGAAGGATTCCCGTGCTTAGAAGAGATGTAAATGAAAGAAGTGTGGGGAAGAGAGGAGCTGAAGCCCGGCTTCCTACGCTGGGTTCACCGAGCTCATGCCTGAGGACTTCTTGGGGTACCCCGGATCGTTCTCTCAGTGTTCTCCCTCCTTTTCGACTTACCTTCCCGTCCGTTTTTACCGTCCCCTTTATACCACCGGACTGCCTTCAGCCCACATCTCCTCCTGGGAGCTCCCTGAAATCTCTGGGTCTCTTCCCCTCCCTTCTCCTTCGAGTCCGGGAGTTAAGTGGCCGGCATGCCTCATCTGTCGTGTGTCACGAAAGGGGAAAGACTGGTGAGACCTCGGGCCGAGCGCGGGAGCTCGCCTTTCGGGGCGTTGACGATGGGCCTCTAACCGTTTCAGGCCCCTGCCCGTAAGGATTTCGTTCCTCGATTACGGGGCCCCATTTAACTGATGTAAACAAGATTTTGCGTGTCACTGCAGGCCGTACTGGCCCTCCATACGGGGTGCGACGCGCGTCAGCCCTAGTGGCGACCTCGCGACCCGTGTCTCTGCCTCCTTGAGGCTTTGCAGAGTAGGGCTGACTTCAGCCGAGGTGGACCCTTCAGGGGGCACCACCTGGCGAAGGAGCAGGGGCTGCCAGCTTCGGCCTAGGTGGATCCCTCCTGGGTGGACACCTGGCGGAGTGGCAGAGAGGTGCTCGACTTCGGCCGATGTGGACCTGTCATGGGGTGCCACCTGGCGAAGGAGCAGGAGGGCCTGGCTCGACCTCAGCAGAGGTGGACCCGTCTTGGGGTGCCACCTGGCGAGGGAGCAGGAGGCCGCCAGCTTCGACCGAGGTGGACCCCTCCTGGGTGGACACCTGGCAGAGTGGCAGAGGGGTGCTCGACTTCGGCCGAGGTGGACCCGTCATGGGGTGCCACCTGGCGAAGGAGCAAGAGGGCCTGGCTCGACCTCAGCAGAGGTGGACCCGTCTTGGGGTGCCACCTGGCGAGGGAGCGAGAGGCCACCAGCTTCGACCGAGGTGGACCCCTCCTAGGTGGATACCTGGCGGAGTGGCAGAGAGGTGCTCGACTTCGGCCGGGGTGGACCCGTCTTGGGGTGCCACCTGGCGAAGGAGCAGGGGGGCCTGGCTCGACCTCGACAGAGGTGGGCCCGTCTTGGGGTGCCACCTGGCGAGGGAGCAGGAGGCCGCCAGGTTCGATCGAGATGGACCCCTCCTGGGTGGACACCTGGCGGAGTGGCAGAGAGGTGCTCAACTTCGGCCGGGGTGAACCCGTCTTGGGGTGCCACTTGGCGAAGGAGCAGGGGAGCCTGGCTCGACCTCGGCAGAGGTGGACCCATCTTGGGGTGCCACCTGGCGAGGGAGCAGGAGGCCGCCAGCTTCGGCCGAGGTGGACCCCTCCTGGTGGATACCTGGTGGAGTGGCAGAGAGGTGCTCGACTTCGACCGGGGTGGACCCGTCATGGGATGCCACAAGGCGAAGGAGCAGGAGGGCTTGGCTCGACCTCGGCAGAGGTGGACCCGTCTGGGGTGCCACCTGGGAAAGGAGCAGGAGGGCTTGGCTCGACCTCGACAGAGGTGGACCCATCTGGGGTGCCACCTGGCGAGGGAGCAGGAGGCCGCCAGCTTCGGCCGAGGTGGACCCCTCCTGGGTGGACACCTAGCGGAGTGGCAGAGGGGTGCTCGACTTCGGCCGAGGTGGACCCGTCATTGGGTGCCACATGGCGAAGGAGCAGGAGGGTCTGGCTCGACCTCGGCAGAGGTTGACCCGTCTTGGGGTGCCACCTGGCGAGGGAGCAGGAGGCCGCCAGCTTCGACCGAGGTGGATCCCTCCTGGGTGGACTCTTGGCGGAGTGGCAGAGAGGTACTCGATTTCGGCCGAGGTGGACCCGTCATGGGGTGCCACCTGGTGAAGGAGCAGAAATTTTGAAAGAAAAATCCACGTTGCACCTGCGACTTTCAGCTAGATCTGATATATGTTCCACGTCAGCGATGTAGCCATATCAGGTTTAATCTTCGGTTTGGTTTTAGATTTAATTTCGGATTAGGTTCGGATGGGAAAACTTACTAAAATGAAAATCAAAATTGAACGATCTTTAATTTATAAAATAATTATCAAAATCATCCCCGTTTAATTTTAATTAAAATCATCTAATTTGGAGATAGATAAAATATTCATCTTACTTGGGGATAGATAAGATATCTAGGCCATTGTTGAAATCGGATTGAATATGGGTCAAAAACTAGTATATCAATATCTATATATATTTTGTTTGATGAATATAGATATTGATACAAATCATAGCCGGATATAAAAATTTATATCTATATTTATTTTAAATAGATATGGATATAAATTATATACTAGAATGCAATCATGATAATAATTGAGATAATTAACTTTATGATCATAAATCAAAGATATTAATAAATGGACGATAAATCAAATTAATAATAACTTATTATGATTATTTATTTTTTTATATTTATGAATGTTATATAAAATTAAATAGAATTACAAGTAGACATAAATATTCAGATATAAATCAAATAGTTGTCTACCTATATCTATTTTCGATATGGATATAGATATAGATATCACTTCAATGTTTAGATTCTATATAGATTGTAGATTGAAATATATATATAAAAAAAGTTGGATATTAACCAATTCAATTTCTATGCTCTAATTTATATATTAAAATAAACACAGATAGTTATTAATTATTGGTTGAACCTGGTCCCCGAGATCATAGGTTATTTAATCTCGTTTCCTTTTTTATTTTTCTTTCATTAACACATATTTTATTATACATTTAATACCCTTCCCCTCCTTAACAACAAGTGTTACCGTATATTTAATCCCGTTTTCCTCGTCCTAAGTACCAGATTACCCACGGTCCACTTTCGATCAGGTCCAACCAATAATTTCTCCCTATCTCGAGTCCATGCTGCTTCTTCTTTACCCTTTGATCACGTAGCGCATCTACGAAAGCGTGCACCAAGCTCCTTTCCGTGTTCCCACGGTAAACACGGAATCCACGATGAACGGACGAGACCGCAACGCAAAAATCCAGCCATGAACATGACCCAAATAACTCGTCCATCCGTGCTCCGCCGGTCCACCAGATCGCATTAAACCCCCCCCTCCGATAGTCGCGAGATAAGGAGACTCGGGAGAGTGGGAGACCGCCGCAGAAGAGAGGAGTAGTTCTCCTCCTCCTCCGCAGCGTTCGCATCGCTCTCGCACCCTCGAACCACCTCCATCATTCCCAAAATACCCCCCCTCCTCCGCCCCCACCATGACCCTTCCCGAAAAGCCTCTCCTCAAACCTTTCCTCTTCCTCCTCTCCCTCTCCCTCCTCCTCCTCCTCCCCCCCCTCCTCACCCCTTCCATCCGCCGTTCCTCCTCCCCTTCCGCCGCCTCCGCCGCCGGGGCTGCCACCCCGCTCCTCCGCATCCGGCGGGGCTACAATTCCTACGACGACTACATCAAGCACCAGCTCAACAAGACTCTCAACCCCCACCTCCGCCGCCTCTGGGCCACCCGCGACTGGGACCGCAAGGTCATCGTCTTCGCCCGCTTCTTCTCCGACTTGAAATCCCGCGGCCTACTCTCGAACGCCTCCCGGGCGCTCTGCATCGGCGCCCGCCTCGGCCAGGAGGTCGCCGCCCTCCACCGCGTCGGCGTCGCCGACGCCGTCGGCATGGACCTCGTCCCCTCCCCGCCCCTCGTCGTCGCCGGTGACTTCCACGCCCAGCCCTTCCCCAACGCCTCCTTCGATTTCGAATTCTCCAACGTCTTCGACCACGCCCTCTACCCCGACCGCTTCGTCGCCGAGATCGAGCGCACCCTCCGCCCCGGCGGCGTCGCCGTCCTCCACGTCGCCCTCCACCGCCGTGGCGATAAGTACTCGGCCAACGACCTCCTCGCCGTCGACGGCGTCCTCGGCCTCTTCAAACGATCCGACCTTCTCCGGGTCTCCAAGATCGACGGCTTCGGCCTCGACACCGAGGTCGTCCTCCGAAAAAAAAACCGGCCAAGCCAACGATAATCCCTTCCTCTCTCTCTCTCTCCGCCGCCGTGGGCGCGGCGGTAGTAATTTATTTCCATTTCTTTACCACGAATATCAAAGTTTTCATGAATTCGTATCCGTTGTACAATTTGGAATCATTCATCACGATAAATTTTTTTTTTAAAAAAAAAGGTTGAATTCTTTTTCGGTGGTCTCGAGGTTTATTCCTTTTCTTTATGCGCCTGACAATTATCCCATGACATCTGGGATATATTTATCCGTTAGATTTTATTTTATTTTTTGGCATTGATTCTCATCGGGTTATCGTTACGTACGAGTAACAACTTTATCTATAAAAAGTAAGATGCTATAATGGGGTGGAAGTGGGAAGAGGGGATGGAACAGCTGGGCTGGACTTTTTAGGTGGGTTGTTGGAGAGCACGGGTTAGCTAGTGGTTGCGTGCATGTAGGCCACGTGTACTTTTCCATTTTTAGCAAGCTTGGAAATGTTAGAAGGCTTGGTGGTAGGGGTAGTACAGCTGTGTGTTATTACGGACTTTGTCGAGCAGGAAATGTAGTCGATGGTGGGATATTACGTTCTGCACTCCCGCTAATCATGGCCGTTCAGACGTGGATGGGTTACATTTTGTCGTGTGGAACGGTTCACAAATTTGACTACAATTGAAGGCTGTGAAGTACAACAATATCAATCTGGTATAAAGTGAAAATGTGATGCATAGGAGCCATTGGATCTTCCTGGGAATACAATTGTGATTACAATATATTGTGATATGAACCGTGTCCATATGTGCATATATTGCCTTGCCTCGGTGTATGATGTACAAGAAGTACCTTAAGTTTAACTGCCCCCTTAGCAGGTTGCGCTTGCATGGGAAGTTAATGACCTTTATTTATTATGATACATGATGTTTCAAATTAAGGGCCAGTTTGAGTAGCTTGGATTTTTTATCAGATTTATGGATCGGCCCATTTGGGCATATGACCCATGTCAACCTAACAGCCCCCAGTCCATTAGTCGATCAATATATAAAAATAAAATAAAATAAAAAATTTATTGTTTGTTTGTTTTTTTTTTTTTTTTTTTTTTTTTTTTTTTTTTTTTGGGAAGAATATAGCATATAGTTCAATCCAACCCGATAGATGCTGAAATGAAAAATACCGATGCAAAAATTATCATACGCCGATCGAGGAGATTCTAAGATAGGATGAGTCTATCGTAGACAAAGCCTTTCCAATTAATCACCGTTGATGTTTCATATTAAATGCTAACAATCACTGATGTGCAATTGGGTGGAAAGGTTTTGTTTCTAGTTGACTCGGGAAAAAAAAATTTGATGTCCGGCCTGAATTCAGGAAAAAAAAAAATTGAAGTGCAAGACAAGCATATCTGCAAGACTCTTTTCTATATGGTTTCAGGCATTGTCTGGGGCGAAGATCATGGTTATGCTTAGCTAACTAGATTTCACATCTCATAATTTTACAAATCTTTGAACCCTATGTAATGGCTTTACCACTAATAACTTTACTCAGGTGGATTGCATTATATTATCTACGTTTAAATTGTCAACCTATTGGTTTCTACAAGGAAGTTGGGATGCATGCAGTCAACACTTCATTTTAGTATTCTACGATGCTCTGCAACTTTAGATCTCAAGGTTTAACATGTCAAAGAAATTTACTTCGCACTCATGACACAAAGCTTCGGTTGCAAGACTCGAGCTCGAAATCAAACATATGACAACATGCATGCAAGCATTTATTACATGAGGTAGCTGCAATCTCAATACTCTGGCAACTATATCATGCATCATAACATCATTCATTTCCTTGAAAACTTGGGAGGAAAAAGAAAGAAGCTGCAAGAATGGAACCTCTTCATCGATGAACTGTTTTCTATTACTGGAGTTGTCCTACAAATAGGCAAGCTTGAAGAAAACATGATGCCATCTTCTTACTTTCATATCAAGAAGTGCACAGGAAAATGGACGAATAGATGCAAAGGGACCCTCTTCTTAGACGATTGGCCTTGATTTAGTTGGTAAAAGGCAGTTTACTAAGTTTACGAAGCTATGCTAAACAATTTATGCTTGCAATCGTGCAAGCAAGCAAACTGGAAGGACGATGGAAAGGGAACTCTTGGTGTAAATGTTGAAGACAATGGTTATTGTTTAGGACAGAGGAACAAACATGGTGTAGTTCAGCTGGATGCGAGTCATGTCAGGTCTCTTGGTTCCAGTCTTCCAGATAAGAAGAGCAGCAAATGGTTAAATGGCAATTGCCAGTCTTCTGCATTGACATTTGGAAACTTGGCTGCATCGAGAGTTGGAAACTTCAGAATGGAGCATAATCTTCAGGAATAAAACTCTCTTGGGATCTTCAAGCAAGTATTGCAGACCAACAGGATAAATGATCATCTGTGTTTATATGATAACCAGCTACCATGGGAGGACTCATATATTACTGTTGTAATTACCCTTGTCACTGTATGTCTTATACCGGTATCTGTTTTCAAATCTAGAACGCTTAAGATTCATTTATACACATCCTGTAAATGTTCGAAGGAATGATTTTACTTGGATTCTTTCATGATCAGAGAAGTAAAAATACCATTATTTATTTATTTATTTAATATCGAAAGAGAGAGATTTTAAAATTGGGTTCTAAAACCAGGTTTTAACAACAAAAATGAGGATTCATGATATCCAAGTAATATTTGTTGACTTTAAAACCTCAAATAATATTTGGTTAAGCCAAGAATAATGATAACGCAACCACAGTTGTAATTAGTTGGAGCTTTGAATGATGATGAGTGCATTTTTTGCCTTTTATTTTTTAGCCATTACTTCAGTTATGGCCCGGTATAACTAACTTTGTTGCTAAAGACCGGGTACAGAGAAAAGCATCTTGATTTATCTCTTCCAGTTTGTACATTACATTTCATTATAGTTTAACAGCTCCAACAGCCCATACAAATAAATACTTGGTTTTTAAAATAATCCACAAAAAGGTGAAAGCTAATTAACTAGCTGTCTTCATTTCTCCTTCATTCTTATGTTGATCAAGAAAGATCCTTACTCCTCTTTCCTCCTTACAAATCGACCCTGCACAAAACTTTTAGCTGATGAGCAGATTTCATTTTACAAGGAAGTAAAATAAAACAAAAGATGTTTTTCAATCACACCATAACATTGAACAACCAGTAATGTACATGAAAGATTGAAGTTGAACTTCACGATATGTCTGCAGAAGGGTCTAATATTTCTTGGACATGGCAGAGTTAATTACCATGAAAACGGCTATCCTACCAGCTGGTTTAAGTGGAATCCATTCCCTTGCAATAAAAGACTCATAATCTTAGTAACGATAGATGCCACGAATTTGAAGTTTCTTCTGCCATAATTTCACCAATATACCAATAATATATCCTCAGGCATGATGATCCATGCTGTTCCTCAATAATGAGAGGAAAACAGTTGCTGTCAATGAATGGTAAGAAGTGGTGAAAACTAAAAAATATATAGCTGATGCATTTCCTTTTTCTAGGGACTGCAGTGTGAGAATGTGAAATGCTGTTGGGTTAAAGTTTATAGATATGTTACCTTTTGTAAGGCATATAGTTACTGCAAAAATCTTATAGTGGTTAACCTTTGAAATGAGGAAGCTTGCCAACAATGCATAGCCCAATTGATTGGCAGGCACCCCTCTAAAAGTTTACTTGGCGGAGGTCCAGGGTTCAAATCCGAACCCTGGTTGTGATTCATTACCACCATAGAAGAAGAAGAAGAAGAAGAAGAAGAGAGCTTGTAAGTATTGGCATACAGCAGCCATACTCACATCTTGGGCACCATCTAAACCTCTGAAGCCAGGTTGTATGTTATACAGGTGTATATATATCTTATCAAAAGCGATAAAAAGGCTAATGTACCGAACACGATAATATGAAAGCGTGCTACCAATGAAGCAAAGAAAATTAGAATCAACATTCTGTCTAGGCCTCATGAGTGTCAAGTTTGGAAGCAACATACGCAATTCGGGGATAAGTTATATATAGTTATCCTCATAGGTATCTTAAATTCCTGGGTAAGTTGGGATAAGTCATTATTTCTGTTTGGATAAATATTTTTATCCCATTGTCATGATTATCTTATACCATCGCACAAATGACATAAAAATTATTATTGTTGGGTTAAAAAGCAAAAATATCCTATATTTTTGTGGTCACTCTTTGACTAATAAATAGTAATTTGGTCATTCCATGAATATAGGTGAGATTAAAGATAGGCAATGATTAGCGATTAAAGATCTTTCTTCAGCTTGTTTGGTACCAAAGCTCATTACATATGTCATGAGATCTTATAGTTTTGTTTTTCTTTTTTTGTTTTATTTTGTTCTGTTTTTGTTTTTGTTTTTTGTTTTTTTGTTTTGTTATTATTATTATTATTATTTTTTGCGGGGTGGGGGGGTACTGCAAAAGGATTGCATTTTGACATGTAATCTTAATTATGTTTTTGAGAGACATGTTCCAATGTCATGTTTTTTGAGCATTTATATAAACTCTAAGAAATTTTGCAATACTCAACGTTATCTTGGTACATCCCTTTAAATAGAAGTTTCTTGTTTGCAAACTCTGATAAAACTAAGCAAAGGCATACAGACATACCGTATACATTCAAAATCAAATATTAAATATTAGGATCAATAAATTATCACCGGAGATTTGTACGTGATTTCTTTATACGCTCAATCGGGTTGTTGTAAATCTCAATTATCCAAAACTTCTCGATTGAGTGCTTCCGATCAAGGAGCAATCGCACAATTGATGGTGTTTGCCTTTAGAATTTGCTATTGATTAGGGTCCTAATTCTTCTGTAAAGTTTTTGTATATTTTTTCTCATGAAAAATAATTCAGAGAGAAATCTCTTCCTTTCTCAATAACGTAAAAAAAACTCTCATGTATCCTATTCCCATCACATAAGCATTTTATAAAGCAGATGTAGTTATCACTTCCTTAATTAGCGGATAGTTATTGTGTTAACTACAATGTGATTGGATGTTAACTGAAAGGTAGTTACCAAATAAAATAAAATAGGATCATATTTTATGGGTTACAATATTCTCCCACTTGGTCCATATATTTTATTTTAATCCATAGTCCCTGATACTTAAAAAGAAACCAAATATATGAATCATAAAAATAGGTCCTCTATAATCGAGTATTATTTTTCATGTATTACAATGCATTCAATTTCTTTATCACTAATCCAAATGTGACAACATAACTTAATGAATAAACCCTCCGTTTATTCAGAGTCCAAAAGATATTTATTTATTTATTTATTTCTCAAAAGTCAAACAATAATGTGTACACTCAAATGAGAAATAAACAAACAACTTAAATAAGAGTGATATTGCACAAACAATTATTCATATAACTAAATTATATCATGGGACCAATTTCCATTCATACTACATGATCCTTAAAATTCTTAATTAGCATGTCTTTAGTTAAAAGATTAGCTATCATCAATTTAGTGCTAACATGTTCTATGACCAGTTTGTTTTCTTTAACACGTTCCCTTATAGCTAAATACTTAATATCGATGTATTTACTTTGACTACCACTCCTGTGGCTTTTAGCAAAAAATACAGCAGCTGAATTGTCATAGTATAATTTAAGTGGCCTGGCAATAAAATCAATAATTCTAAGTCCTGAGATGAAACTCTTCAACCATACACCATGCGATGTAGTCTCAAAACAAGCAACGAACTCTACTTCCATAGTAGAGGTAGCAATCAAAGTCGGCTTTGCACTTCTACATGATATGGCTCCACCGGCCAACATAAATATAAATCCTGATATTGATTTCCGAGAATCAGCACAGCCAGCAAAATCCAAATCCGAGTAACTTTCACCTCCAAGTGATCAGTTCGTCTATACATGAGCATGTAATCTTTGGTTCCTTGAAGATACCTTATGACCTTTTTAGTAGCTCTCCAGTGGTCCAAACCTAGATTACTCTGATATCTTCCCAACATTCCCACTGTAAATGCTATGTCAGGTATTGTGCAAACCTGAACATACATTAGACTTCCAACAGCTAAAGCATATGGGATGTTGCGCATTTGTTCCCGTTCAAGCTCATTTTTCGGGCACTAGTTCAAATCAAACTTGTCGCCCTTCACTATAGGTGCAGCATTTGGTGAACAATCTTTCATCCGAAATCTCTCTAAAATTTTATTGATATAAGTTTTTTGAGACAATCCCAAAATGCCTCGAGATCTTTCTCTATGGATCTTAATGTCAATGATATAAGATGCCTCGTATCTTTCATATCAAAGTTCTTAGAGAGGAATTGCTTCACCTCATGTAGCAATCCTTTATCATTAGTTGCAAGTAGAATGTCATCCACGTATAAGACAAGGAAACAAATTTTGCTCCCACTAACCTTCTGGTATATACATTGATCCACGATGTTTTCTACAAAATTGAAGGAAGAGATCACATCATGAAATTTTAAATACCACTGACAAGAGGCTTGTTTCAATCCATATATGGATTTCTTAAGCTTGCAAACCAAATGTTCACCACCACTAGAGGAGAATCCTTCAAGTTATTTCATATAAACCTCTTCCTCTAGATCTTTATTAAGGAACGCAGTTTTCACATCCATTTGATGCAATTCCAAGTCAAAATGTACTACTGATGCCATTATTACACGAAAGGAATCTTTCTTGGATACGGGAGAAAAAGTCTCCGTGTAGTCAATTCCTTCCTTTTGAGCAGATCCTTTAGCGACGAGTCTTGCCTTATATCTTTCAATATTGCCTAATGAGTCCTTCTTGGTTTTAAAGACCCATTTACGGCCAATGGCCCTTGCACCATTGGGCAACTTGATAAGATCTCAGACTTTGTTATTTGCCATAGAATTCATCTTTCATGGCATCATACCATAATTTGGATTCCTTGTAACTCATGGCTTGTGAAAATGTTTCAGGATCATTTGCAACTTCAATGTTATAGTCAGATTCCTGTAGATACACAATATAATCACTAGGTATAGCTGATTTCTTTACTCTAGTTGATCTTCTTAATATTGTGTCAATAACCTCCTGAGGAGTATCTTGCATAACTGGTTGTTCAATAGTTTTTGGTAATTGTTGAACAATAGGATCTTCTAGATTATTATCAGCAGCTTGTGGAACCTCAATGGCTGGTTGTCGAGCACCTATTTGAACTTGAGGGGCGCTATGAATGATGATCAATCTCTCAATTGAAGTGGAAGCTGGAGTATCTAAATATTCTTTCTCAGAAGAAGCCAAATGCTAAGATTGATCACTTCCACTAATCAAGTCATTCTCAAGAAATTTTGCATTTCTTGATTCCACAATCCTAGTGCTGTGGGATGGACAATAAAATCTATAACCCTTGGACCTTTCAGCATATCCAATAAAATATCCACTTATAGTCCTTGGGTCTAGTTTTCCTTCTTGTGGATTATAGACTCTTACTTCAGATAGGCATCCCCAAACATGTATATGTCGCAAACTCGGTTTCCAACCTTTAAATAACTCAAATGGCATTTTGAAAACAACCTTGGTTGGAACCTGGTTTAATATATATATGGCCATTTTAAGAGCTTCAGTCCACGAGGATTTAGAAAGCTTAGAGCTGCTAAGCATACTCCGCACCATGTCCAATAGTATTCAGTTTCTTCTTTCAGCTATACTATTTTGGTCTGGTGATCTTAGCATGGTGTATTATGCAACAATCTCATTTTCCTTAAAAAATCGAGCAAACAAACCAGATGCTTGTCCATCCTCAGTGTATCTGTCATAGTATTCTCCACTATCTGATCTCACAATCTTAATTTGCTTACTGTATTGTTTCTCTATTTCTATCTTGAAAACCTTAAAGGCATTTAACGCTTCGTTCTTATTATGAAGCAAGTAGAGATACATATATCGTAAATAGTCATCAATAAATGAGATGAAGTATCTCTGACCATATGAATCCATATCTAGACTACATATATCCATGTGTATGATTTTCAATATTTATGAACTCCTCTTGGCACCTTTCTTAGACTTATTGGTCTGCTTTCCCTTATGCAGTCAACACAAGTATTAAAATCAGTAAAATCAAGAGTATTAAGTACTCCATCATTTACTAATCTTTTGATTCTCTTAATAGAGATGTGACCTAATCTCCGATGCCACAAAATAGAAGAATTCTTGTTCACAACACATCTTTTAATACGTGCATAGTTTGGGCATGCATAATATTATAAAGGGCATTGTTTTGCAAATTGATTTGAAAAAGATTATCAAACAATGTACCATTCCTAATAAGTTTAGATTTATAAAATAAATCAATAGAGTTTTCGAAAAAATTAAAGGAATATCCTAAGAGTACAAGTCTTGATATAGAAATTAAATTTCTTAAAAAACTTAGTATATAAAAAGTCTTCTCCAAATCTAAAACAAAACCAGAATCTAAAATAAGTCTGCATGTTCCAATTGCTTCCACATATGAACTTATCTTGTTTCTTGAATAGATGCTTTGTTCACTTCCCATTGATTTCTTTTGACTTAGAAAATCCTGTAAGGTATTTGAAACACGGATTGTAGAACCAGAATCAATTCACCATGTGTTATGACAAGCAACCATATTGGATTCATAACATATAAATGAGGTTAGAATACCTTTCTTATCAAGCCAAGCCTTGAATTTGAGGCAATCCTTCTTGAAATGCCCTACACTTAGGTTCTTTCTGACTTCCTTATAGATAGGTATTTTACCCTTTTTCTTGTATCTGGCTTGAGTAGCTTTATATTTTCTCTGAGTAGCTAAATATATACTTTCTTCCATTTCTATAGTCATCCTCCCTTCCTCTTGAACACACATGGTAAGAAGTTCATTAATAGACCATTTATCCTTATGTATGTTGTATAATATTTTGAAAGGACTATATTGTTGTGGAAGTGGATTCAGAATAAAATGCACCAAGAAAAACTCCGACATCTCAACCTCTAGGAATTTTAACTAAGCTGCAATGTCTCTCATTTTCATAATGTGCTCATGCACATCTCTAACAGTAGTGAACTTCATTGATGACAATTTTATCATTGGGATACTAGCTAGTGCCTTATCTGAAGACTCGAACTATGCATCAATAGCCTTCAGAAGTTCATTGATAGTTTTGCACTCTGGAATTGACCATGTATATCGGTAGAAATCTTAGTCCATATGAACATCATACTAAGGCGATTAGATTGCTCCCTAAGTTCATACGCAGCAATCTCAGCCTGAGTGTTAGTAGAAGTTACTGCAAGCGGTTCATATTTCTTGATGGCATAGTCAATGTCTATGCACCCTAACTGAAGAAGAATTCTCTTTTTTCATACCTTATAATTGTCACCACTTAAATCGAGAATTTCACATTTCACATCAGAAATATTTACAGGTAAAATAGCTACATAAAATAAAATAAACAATCATACTTATGTAACTGAAATTGAGGCATACAACTTAATGTCATGTTTTACCAATGTAAGCATGCAACAACATGAATCAATAACATATAATAACTACCTGTGCGCTAAGTTATTATACTTAAATAGATTCATTAACTTGATGATGTGACTAATAAATTATATTCTTTTTCTTAATTCCTATGGATAAATTAAGAAAATAATTTGTTATCCTATCCTAATTAATTATATAAATACAGTAAAAATTCTTATGGAATAAGATTTATTGTATTAAATATAATTAATTATAATTAATGTCATCTAACCTTTTGTGATATTTGCAACCCAATGTATAATGTATAATTTTAATTAATTAAAGATGCTGTGGCTAGTCTTCTATTAATCAAAATTAAATTGACTACATGACATTT
Organism: Areca catechu; assembly: GCA_021397845.1. Classification (NCBI taxonomy): domain Eukaryota; kingdom Viridiplantae; phylum Streptophyta; class Magnoliopsida; order Arecales; family Arecaceae; genus Areca; species Areca catechu. The sequence continues at coordinate 20,062,807 of CM038040.1, forward strand.
AATCTTTATTATATATATGATAATTTTCAATGGTTCAAGCATGCAAGAACTACAAGTTAGCCAATTTACATCTTAATTAAAAATTACCTTAGAGCAGCATGAATTAATAATTGTAAAAGCAATATCCTATTTACATCCAAATTCAACAATTAAATTTGACAAATGCCAATATGCTGACCATTAGACTAGAGACATACCATGCTCTTATTTGAAATAATGCTGCATAAAGAAAAATAGCATGCACACAAATGCACGCACCCAAGCATTTATCTATGCATATGAATGGCAGAAAAATTGATGAGTATGTAATACCATCCGAAAGACTTCTAATTGTGCAAGGCATCTCCCATATTTAGCAAGCTCACGTCAATGGCAATTCTAGAATATGACGCTAATATATTGCAGTCAAAATGACAAAATAAGTCATCAGGATACCATTAGAGGAATTTCCAGTAAAAATTCTCTCCCCACCCCACCACCCCATGTGCGAGTGTCTCATCTACTTGGAAATGAGCACTAGAGCTATCAATGGATCAGGTCCGGACCCGAGACCGGCGGGTATTTATCCAACGGATCCGAGTTTGGATCTAAATATGGATCCATTTACCCAGACCCATTTAGTCACAATTAAATGGATCCGGGTCTCGATATTACATATCCATACCCGACAAACTCGAGACCCAATTATATAAAATAATATTATATATATTTATATATATTATATAAATAAGGAATGTTAGATCATGATCCAATGGTTCAGGATCATTCTTGCTTTTAATATAAAAGCCTTATCCATCGTGCCCAAGCCCTTATTTCCCTTCCACCGAATCCCCAAATCCCCCCTCTACGGCCGTCGCCTCCCCCCCTCGACGGCCGATGCCTCCCTCCCTCGACGATGCCTCCCCTCCCTCGATGGCTGACCCCTCGCACCGAGTGCTCGACATCGACCCCCCGCAACTATCGTTGATAGCTCCGAGCTCCGTCGGCCACCAACATCGTCGATCATCCCCACTCCCCCGCCGGCTACCACTGCCCCTATCCCGATATCGTTCCCGGGCTTTGTCTTCCTCAGATCCGAGCCCCTGCTACAGTGCCATCGACAGTTCAAAAGCTTTTTGGGGTCGAGGATGGAGTCGGGGCGGCCATTTTCTATATCGGTGGATTTTGTGGTGGAGGATGTTCTCAGGAAGCATGGGACGAGGATGAGCGATATGGATTTGGCTTCGAAGAAGGCAAGAGAAGCCTGTAATATTTCTAGATTTTTTTTTTTACCATAATTAAGTCATGTTCTTGTATGGAATTTATCAATCAAGAAGATAGTTTCAGGATTTTCTTCCTCTTTTTCTCGTTTTGAGATGGTTGGATGATCTATGATTTTATTAGGCCACCAACATCATCGATCATCCCCACTCCCCGTCGGCTGCCGCTGCCCCTGTCTCGATATCATTCCCAGGCTTCGTCTTTCTCGAATCCGAGCCCCTGCTATAGTGCCACAATTAGATCTGATGCTTGTTGCCTTGTTATTGTTTTATATTAATAACTATGATCAGTGCCACAGTGCCGTAGTCCCGTCAGGTATGATCAGGTCCGGGTTTGGGTCTAGATACCCGGGATCCAGTCGGATCCAGGTCTGGCACTCTAAATTAGACCCGTCGGGTATTTGAATCCGGGTCTGGATCTAGTAATTAAAATCGGGTCCGGATCTGAATATCTAGGTTCCATCCCGAACTTAACCCGTTGACATCTCTAATGAGCACCATTGAGATTCAAGCCCAAAATCCCCACCTGTATGGAGTGGTGCAACCAGTGGACCATACCCCAATTGGCTGATCTAATAAAACATGCAAAGCATAACATTTCTGTCCTATTTGGGGAAATGGTTTTCGGAGTGCCTACAAATTACCGTTACTTAATACCAATACATGCTAATGTTATGTATTGTCAAAAGGGAACAACCAAAATAAGTTATATGTATACAATTTCAACTCCCAAATCTCCTATGAACTGCCTTCAGCACCTTACAAGAGAAGCCGTGGACAATCCGATTATACACCAAAACATCTTGAAGAAGCCCGAGAAAGGAAGAGATCCCAATTCCTTTCTCGATTTCCTAAACCTCGGATCTTGGGTCCCTAACGCCGGAAACCAAAACCAAGAATGCCAATAGAATGCCCTAAAATTTCGCTTCCACGGCCTCCAACCTCCTCTAAAGCGAAGAAGGGAGAGCAACAAAAAGAGAAAATGATGAGGGAAGGGATCGAAGGCTTCGATCGAAAGGGATTGGCAGAGAGGGGACGAAGTAGGGAAGGGAGGAGTGGATGAGGAAAGGGAAAACAACTACACAAATCATCGGACAACTATATTTGCAAATCAATGGAACATGATCATCAAATTAATAACCCAGACTTCAGGCAAGAGATATCGTGGCTTTGATACCAACTAATGAAACTAAGCAAAGGCATACAGATATACTGTATACATCCAAAATCAAATATTAAATATTAGAATCAATAAATTACCTCCGGCCATTGAGATTTGTCTGTGATTTTTTTATACGCTCAATCGGGTTGTTGTAAACCTCGATTATCCAAAACTTCTCGATTCAGTACTTCCGATCAATGAGCAATCGTACAATTGATGGTGTATGCCTTTAGGATCGGCTCTTGATTAGGGATCCAATTTTTCTGTAAAGCTTTTGTATATTTTTTTCATGAAAAATAATTCGGGAAGAAATCTCTTCCTTTCTTAATAAAGTTAAAAAAACTCTCATGTGTCCTATTTCCATCACTTAGGTATTTTATAAAGTAGATGTAGTTATTACTTCCTTAATTAGTGGGTTGTTATTGTGTTAACTGCAACGTGGTTAAATATTAACTGAAAGGTAGTTACTAAATAAAATAAAATAGGACCATATTTTATGGGTTACAACAAACTCTTAAATGTTCATTTAAATAATATATGCCATGTTCATGGTTTCCTCAAAGTCCTGTTTACATATAAAATTGTACAATAATTATAATCCTCAATGTTCATTTTTACATTATTAAAAAACAAATTAATGTAAGTGGAGACTCAAATTCAGAGAAGCATAATGTAAACAAAATGCGGATAAGGCTATAAACAAACCCTGCACTTTCCATGCCCATCTTTTTCCCCACTTTTCTGTCAGGAAAAAGGATGGAATTCATCGACTTCAATTAATAAGATGATGAAGAAATGCACGGTGGATTACAAAAGAGAAGGAGAAGAGAGAAAGTCAAAAAGCAGGGTGGAGGCTGATAGTACAAGAAAGAAGACAGTAGAATTTTGAGTTGATATCTTCTGTGGCAGAAGAATAGACCAGATCTTGAATAGATTAAATCATAATTGTGAATTCCTTGGCATTGCTAACTTGCTTCAGAATACTTTTATATTTTCTTTTCCTTTCTTTTCTATTTCCAGCAAGATGGATAACTTAAACTACATGAATATAAACACTTCCACGGTGGTCATGAGAAAGGATGTCGTTAGTGTTGTTCTCTGCATCCAAACAGCCCAACAAAGTGCAGCAACCAGTGGACTACTTGGTCCCATGCATGCTGTCTTATATTTTTAATGCTCTTCTGTATTCCTTAATTTGGTTCAGAGACCGTTTAATGTATTTAGCTGGATTGTGGTTTGAGAGTAACGGTGACAGTTCTCCGAATACCCACCAAAGAGGCAATGGAGCACAAGATGATTAATGTTTTCACTAGGGTAGGGCCAGTACGGGGCACTTCAAGCACACTGACCAATCCTTCTTAGCAACAACTTGTTTGCTATGAAAATTGTTTGCCATGTCGTAAGCAAGCAACTGTCAATGCAATATGATGTTGGCCATGGATATTTGTGCAGTATGATGATGCTTGTAGAATTATTGTGATAAGATGGTTTTCATTGATGGCCAACGCAGATTAGAAATAATTTTGTAATTCAAAGAGGCAAGTCAATGTACAAAATCCCATTTTGTGAGAGAGAGAGAGAGAGAGAGAGAGAGAAGATAATTATGCATTATTTTCAATTTACCGCTAGATTTCTGGATATATGCTAAAACCGATGTGGATCTGCACTAAAACGGACCTAGATATACATACATACATGTATACGTATAAATATAGATGCATTGCATAATTCAAAGAGAGGCTAGTCAATGTATAAAATCCCATCGCGCGTGTGTAAGAGAGAGATGCATCATTTCCAATTTACTATTAGATTTCAGGATATATGCCAAACGGACACGGGTATACATACGTACATATATATATATTTATATATAATGCCATCATTTTTAATATTTTTAAAAATATCTTATCGTAAATAGTATATCAATATCCATACGGGAAAGATAATATTTACCAACTCGATGAATATTCGATCTGATCCGATTCTAATAGAATGGATAAAATCCGATCCATCTAATTTATAAATAAATATAGATTATATAAAAAAATATCTGATTCGAATTTGGATCGAGTACGAATAGTAATATATCCGGATCCAAACCTGATCCATTTATATATATATATATATAATAAATATTTTATAAATATATAAATTTTATGAAAAAATTTATATATTTAGAAGGATAATTTTTATTTATTTATTTATTTTTACCTTCAACCGTGGGCGTTTCTCGGCGTTGAGCTTCCGCACCTCGTAGCGGATCCGCTTCGAGAAATGCCGGATTCTCCTCTTCTCCTTGTATCGCATCACCCTAGCTTCCCTGTTCCCCACTTCCTGCCCCTCCGTCCGATCACTCTCCGGCACCGTCCATCCCGTGCTCCCCACTTCCATGACCACCTGAATCAATCATCAAATCCATCCATCATCGCATCCGACGGCCCAGATCTACTCATTATTTTATCTTACTCACCGGAGAGGGGGTACGGTAGAGCTCAGGAACGACTTGAGGTCCATCCCCGTCGATGTATAGGGATCCCCGATCGGACCAGGCGATGAGGACCTCCTCGTAGTCCAGCTTAAGCAAGAGCGCCTGCGGCGCACCGCACCATAGATCGACGCCGGCGCCGCTGCTGGCGACCTCCTCCTCCGACGAGGAGGCGGCAGAGGAGCAGCAGTACACCCACCGCTCCCGCCCCCGCAGCGCCCTTCGGGCAAGACCGTCCCCGTCGCCATCCCACACCGCCGACGACGACACCGGCGACGATCCGTCTCCGGTGAAGGCGGCGCCGCCGAGGAGGGCGGTCAGGGTGGGTGCCCCGCCACCGCCGCTATCGTCGTCGAGTAGAGAGGAGACCGGTGGGTCCCTGTCCTGGAGGAGGAGGCGCTCCGGGTGGAGCGGGAAGAGATCCAGCTGCTGGCACTCGGCTACCCCGTCATCGGCGGCAGGGGCGGTGGCGATGGAGGGCATCTCCTGCGGCGGGGGCGCCAGATGCAAGCGTAGACTGAGGAATTTGGGTCGTCGGATCTTGGTTCGGGCTCGCCGGCAGGCGGTGCTGCTCATCGAGCTCCGTTCCGATCTCAGCTCTTAATTTAATAATTTTCTTTTTGGACAAAAAGAAGACAATCGCAAAAGGGAAGCACTTTTTCTAGAAGATTGGAGGATGGGGAGCTGACGTGGAGAAGATCTTCGACACGTGGAGATACTTGAATGGGTGACTGAGGGGTTATCCGGATTACCCCGTCCCTGGTGGATATCACAGGATGAGGTAAGAATGATGCCGTCGGGGAGAGGGAGGGTTGGTGAAAGCGTGAAGGAAAAGGAGGGCATTAATGCGACAGCGGAATCCGGTGGAATATGTCACGAGAATTATGGGGATACTGGGAACCTTATCCGGATTATGGGTTTTGGCCGTCGATGGGATTGTGGGCTGACCGTTGGATTAGGATCGGACGTTGAATGGGACGAAAACCGGGGTTTTGGTTGGGTTAGCAAGTGGAATACTGGATGGAGTGGGCTAGCCTTATCCTGTGCTACCAACGGCTGAGCGCCACCGTGAGGGGGCGGTGGCTTTGTCGCCATTTGGTATGACATTGTCAGGTGGAGACCACGGGATGGCCCATCTCCCTCTTTCCATGTGCATGAATGCGACGCAATAGATGACGTGGCTCCATTTTATTGGCCAAGATGTATCATGAATGCCAAACATGATGCTTGAAGAGTGTCAGATTTTATTGCAACAGGATACGTCATGCTCGATCCGTTTAAACCATCCAAAAATTATATGTTGCAAATATTCCATATTTTGTACCACACGGTCCAAGGACCAATTTCCAGTGGAAACAAGATACTTCTATTTAGGATCGACTACCAAATGCACGTATTATATAAGTGCATAATCTTTTAAATTTATAAATTATTTTTTTATTATATAAAATTAAAAAAATAATTATAATTTAAAAAATTTATTGATTATTTTGTAAAACTTCTGGATATATAACGTGCGCGCTGCGTTCTTTGATAATTGCATGTTAGTGTAGTTGAAATTCTTTATCATATTCCTAGGTATTTGTTGCGTCCAAACAAATTATGACAAGCTTGGAATAAAAGAAAAGTGGATCCGGTGTTGAGGCAGCTTCCAAGCTAGTTGATGAAGTCTGAACGGGAACAGATAAGATCTGAAGAAAGACCAGGTGAGGATTGGCGCAGCAAGAAGAAGTAGCAGAAGCCCCCTCATCATCATGCTTGGAGGTATTTATAGACCATGAAATTAACCGCTTACAGCTGGCATCTAGTTTTTAAACGGTTAATCTAGGATGTGAGCACGTGCATCGAAAGCCATTCATAATAGATCAGCTCTGAAAGTTAGTCATCCATAGTTGATCAGCACCCATTGTTGATCAGCCTTGAAAGCTAGTCATCTATAGTTGATCAGCCTTGAAAGTTAGTCATCCATAGTTGATCAGCACCCATTGTTGATCAGCCTTGAAAGCTAGTCATCTATAGTTGATCAGCCTTGAAAGTTAGTCACCCATAGTTGATCAGCCTTGAAAGCTAGTCATCCATAGTTGATCAGCCTTGAAAGTTAGTCACCCATAGTTGATCAGCCCTGAAAGTTAATCATCCATAGTTGATCGTCTCTTCTGAAGTTGATCGTCTCTTTCAGAGTTGATCGTCTCTTCTGAAGTTGATCGTCTCTTCCAGAGTTGATCATCTCTTCCAGAGTTGATCGTCTCTTCCAGAGTTGATCATCTCTTCCAAAGTTGATCGTCTCTTCTGAAGTTGATCGTCTCTTCCAGAATTGATCGTCTCTTCCAGAGTTGATCATCTCTTCTGAAGTTGATCATCTCTTCCAGAATTGATCGTCTCTTCCGAAGTTGATCGTCTCCTGCAACACATAATTATTACCAAATTCCATTTTCAAATAAATATATTGATTACCTGGAAATGGATCAATTTCGTGTCTGTTGGTTATTAATCGGCTTCACATCCTTTGGATGTTGATGAAATATTTTCCGATCCTATTTGCGCCTTTCAAGCATTGATCGGTCCAATACCTTTTAGGAATAGACCAATTTCAATTTCAGCCTCTTAAAAGGTCAACTTAAACAGATCAATTTATCATATCCCAACACTAGTCCCCCAGTTTCTGAGTCCATTAAATGAAATCAGAAACTGTCAAAAATTTCTGTCCTGGAACGACACGCCTGGATGACGTGTCAAACTTTAACTGGAGAGACGGTTACAAAACAATCACCGTATCTTCTTCCCATCATTATAACTTTTTCAAAATTCGAGGAAATTAAATATCCTTGAAAAGGAAAAAAGATATCTGTCTAATCAACAGATCGCAGCCATGGCACCGCAAAAAGCCATTTCGACCCTTCGAGAATCCCAATTTTCATTAAATATTTTAAGGACAGATAGATGAATATGGTTCATTCTTAGTGTTAGCAAAGAGATCTCGGTCCGTTGAAAAGTATTATATAAACATCAAACCTCTCAAAGAAATAGGTTTTCAACCATTTCCGCCTTTTTGCCTTAGGAGTGAAAGAAAAATTTCACAGGTCGGCCTCTTATTTCTCTTCTGCTTTTCGAAGTTAATCTTCTTTTACTTTCTTTCTTCATCATGGTTAGAATCTTAGAAACTAGTCATGTAGAAAACCCTGGGAACCTTGAAGAATCCAGTTCTCAACAGCAAAGAAAACAAATCGAACAAGTAAAAATATGGGATATTAGATCTTCCTTATCCGAACATAGAATATTAGCGTTAAAATAGCATTATAATATCTCTAATGAATATGTTGTAATCCTCCCTCTTGCTGAAAATTAAATAGATCGGCCCCCAGTTGGTAGCATTACCATATATGAAGAACACTTAAGAGCTGGACTTAGATTTCCGATCCATCCTTTCTTCCTCATGATCTTCAAACTATATCGGGTATTACCATCCTAACTGACCCCCAATAGCATTCGGATTATTTGTGCATTCTTAATCCTTTGCAAGAACGCAAACATAACTCCAAAAACCTCACTCTTTACCTCCTTATTCATATTAAAAAGAGATTTTCACGGTCATGGATGGTGGGTAATCAACCCACAACACGGTCGGAAATTTATTTCTGGACTTCCTTCAGCCATTCATGGCTGGAAACCAAGCTTCTTCTGTATCTTCTCTAAAATCCCTTGGGACTTCACAACTAGCTATAGAGAACCCCGATTAACTCCAAACGACGGCAAAAAGGTTCTGGCTTCCGATCAAGAGGATTAGAGAAGCTTACGGGGATGGAAGTTCCTCCAATTAAAGAACTTCTTGACAAAAGAGGGCTCTTTTCAGCGGAAATCAATCCTAAACCCTCTTTGGATTTTTTTATTACTGATATTATTTCATCAGTTTTTCTGATCAATCTATCTCTGACTCCTTTTTAATTATAGATACATCAGTCATGGTAGACGTACGAAAACCCCGGAAGCTTTCAAAGAAAAGGAAAGTAGAAGCCACTTCTTCTATCCAAGAAGAGAGAAAAATCAAGAAATTGAAGAAGAAGATTCCGATCAACCCAACAACTTTACCAACAGCAGCAAGGCCTAACTCTCTAATTGTGATAGCTAGTGTGTCGGAGGACGACGAAGTTCCTCTGTCAGCATCCCTTCAACCCCCTATGCCGAAACAAACGACAAGCATACTAGGAGACAACATACTTTCTCGCCCTATTGATCAGTTGGATAAGGGCAAAATCCCAATGAGAGATGAAGAACAAAGAATCCCAGCTGCAAACATTTCGGCTAGTTTTCCCATATACATCGATGATTCGGGCCTAAACGACCCGATATTGGCTCGTCAACTTACGAAGTCTATAATAATTCCGAGGGACTGGGAGATAACGAAATCCTAGCAAATTGACAATACAATCTTACAACTGCATCCGACAGTGTTGAAGGTATGAGTTATACTTATATTTTGAACACATATTTAACTATTTTTATCAATTTTGGCAAATCTGATTAATATAAGATATGAATTAACAGCTCATTCATGGGATTAATATCATGGAGAAAAGTTTGAAGAACTTTGATCAATTCCACAAGATCATGAGTGATGAAGTAAACATGGCCAGATTAGAAAAAGAAGTAGACGAAGAACTGAAGAACTCAATGGAGAAAAAATTGGGAGAAGCGACGACTAAAATTTCGGTACTGGAGGCGAAATTAAGAGAAGCTAGATCAAAGATGAATAGTATGGAATCAAAGGTAAAAAAAATAAGTAAAAAGGTCCGATCATTATCCCATAAACTGGAGGGGGCAGAAGAAAAGATTGCAACAACTGAAAAGAAGGTTTTAGCAGCCGAAGAAAAAATTTCATCAACAACTAAAAGAATCGAGCAAGCTGTTGAAGAGGCCGTAAATGGGGTGGTCAAGAAATATGTCGAATCAAAAGCCTTCGATGATAAACTCCACGAAGCAGGAGTTGAGAGTTACAATTATGGTCTTGCCGATTGTTTAAAGAAAGTGAAAAAGTTTTATCCTGACCTTGATACTTCAAAGATAGAAGAAGACTTTGATGAAGAAAATTCTGATGAAGAGAGCTCAGATGAAGAAAACCCAATTGATGAACCCACTTCTGATCAAGCAGAAAAACTGACTGAAGCTTCTACTGAACAATTAGTCGATATCAAATCGAAGCACCGGCACCGGCTTCTCAAATCCTAAGAGAAATTTTACCAGTTTCTTTTGTAGATCAAAGTGAAATAAAAGGAAGTTCTATCCAGATCAATGTAACAGATTGAAGATGTACTAACTTAGTTTAATTTTCAATGAAAAATCTTTCCTTTTAATGTTTGTCAGATTATGAAAAATGATCGGATTAAATGAACAAGTTTCTAAGAAAAATCGTTCTGATTATAACATGTTTTACTTAAATCACAAGCATTAACTAATATTTCTAAAAAATTCGAAAGAACTAATTTCAAATAAGTTTGTCAGAGTTTATTAAACATCAATTTCTAGTTTATCAAGACAAAAACAATTTCTAAATCATTAATCTTCTTATTTTTATAAAAACATTTCCCTACGAGGTAGATGGTCATACTTACTCTGCCAATCATAACTTTTTGTTAGAAGTATGACTGAGAAAAACTTTCCCAAATAAAGGAGGTAATTATGCTTACCTTAACAGGCGTAATCTTTTTGTCAGAGGTTCAATTGAGAGCCGTACATCTGAGGGTCGTATAACCGTCTTTTTCAGAATTTAGAAGGGCGTATAGAAAGGCACATAAATTTGAAATTCAAATTGTATGCTTTTATATCCATATCTTAAAATTGACTTTCTGAGAACCAGTGATGATATACGAATTCCTGCTAAATCAGGTTTGAAAACGTGTCAAAATCTCTCGTTATCTCGAAATTTGAGCTACAAATCGTAACCATTCACATCTTCTATATAAAGGGGTCTCAAGTTCAAGTTTTCAAACCACCTTCGTATCATATACCTTTCTTTTGCAACCCTTTGCTCCGAGGCATAGTCTTTATTTTCATCAAATCCAAAAAATGAAGTCGAGTGATAAGAAATCGCATCAGATATCCAAAAGAAAAGTAGGACCGGTACGATTCAGAGAAGAAAGATCCTGTGTGAGAAGAAAGCATTTATCAAGAAGTGCTTCCATTAAACCTACAGTTCCTAAATATATCTCTCTTCATCTGAAAAAGAAGAAGAGAACCCTTCCGCTCCCGTTTTAGAGGAAACGAGCCAAAATCCATGTACTGAAGATATTTTGTCAGAAAAAGGAAAAGCCTCTATTGAAGAATCGGCTAATCCAACGGATAATAAACCTGTTCAAGTATTGGTTGTTGATACAAGCGTCAACAATCCAAAATTGGCGAAAACTATACTGCAATCCACCATTCTTCGAAAGGATTGGGAGACGACTATTAAACAAAGAGTGAAGGAAGCCTTAACTTCCATTTATCCAAAAATCTCAAAGGTAAGCAATATTCCTTTCTCTTCTTCATAACAAACTGTTCATATTCTAACGACATAGCAAACCTGTTATATAGTTCGTCAGTGATATCTCAATGATCGAAGAAGGTTGGGATCATGCGCAGAATCTCCAAGAAGATCTTCGGAGACAATTAGCAATAGTTAAAGAGGAGAAAAATAAAGCTGTTGTCGATCGAAAAGCCTTCAAAACAGAGGTTCTCTTTCTGACAATGAAGATCATGTCTTTACAGAAGCAATTAAGTTCAAAATGAAACATATATTCATCAACTCATGGAAGATGGAGCCAAAAGAAGAAAGAGACTTCAACAAGCCGATGAAGCCATAGAAGAAAAAACTCAATCATATGAAGATGTACTAAATCAGAATCTACAGTTATAGAAGAGAATATCGCTTCTTGAAAAAAATTTGAGAAAAACCGAACAGGAAAATATTTCGCTGACTCAATAGAAATCCTTCGTAATTGAGAAATTTATGAAATCTGATGGTTTTTCCTAAGGAATAGAAAAAGTGGGAGCCAAAGGCTATGAGCTTGGTTTCAAAAATTGCCTTGATAAGGTTAAAAAATTATATCCTGGTCCTGATCTTTCCAATATTTCTTCAGATTTTCCTGTGAAGAAAGAAAAAGAGCAAACAAGCAAAATTTTGATAAAGTTACCTGATCCAAAGGCAGTTGATCAAGAGAAAATTCTGACCGACCAGAGTATGTGGAAGAAAACTGAATAGTATATGTAATAGGAAATTGGCAATAGTTTTATTGCTATTTATTTTCCTCTTTCCACTCTTTATAAAAGAATATGAATGAACTCCCCTGTGTTTCTTTAATTAATCCATGAACAACTAAATTAGAATATCATATCAATATGTTCTGTCAGAATATAATATAATTTTTATTCTAACCATTAAATACTGGTTGAGTTAGTGGGTTAAGCTAACTTGATTTGTCGGATTATGATCAGCTTATCAGGCCAATCTTTTAGATCAGTTGTTTTGATCATTATACACCGATTAGTTAGTGGATCAGACTAACTCGGTTTGTCAGATTGTGATCAGCTTATCAGGCCAATCTTTAGATCAGTTGTTCTGATCATTATATACCGATTGAGTTAGTGGATCAGACTAACTCGATTTGTCGGATTGTGATCAGCTTATCAGGCCAATCTTTAGATCAGTTGTTCTGATTATTATACACCGATTGAGTTAGTGGATCAGACTAACTCGATTTGTCGGATTGTGATCAGCTTATCAGGCCAATCTTTAGATCAGTTGTTCTGATCATTATACATCGATTGAGTTAGTGGATCAGACTAACTCGATTTGTCCGATTATGATCAGCTTATCAGGCCAATCTTTAGATCAGTTGTTCTGATCATTATATACCGATTGAGTTAGTGGATCAGACTAACTCGATTTGTCGGATTGTAATCAGCTTATCAGGCCAATCTTTAGATCAGTTGTTCTGATTATTATACACCGATTGAGTTAGTGGATCAGACTAACTCGATTTGTCGGATTGTGATCAGCTTATCAGGCCAATCTTTAGATCAGTTGTTCTGATTATTATACACCGATTGAGTTAGTGGATCAGACTAACTCGATTTGTCCGATTGTGATCAGCTTATCAGGCCAATCTTTAGATCAGTTGTTCTGATCATTATACACCGATTGAGTTAGTGGATCAGACTAACTCGATTTGTCAGATTGTGATCAGCTTATCAGGCCAATCTTTTTAGAGAATACCGAAAAATACAATACCTCTCTCATATAGCAGAAGAAATAGAAGGAAATTGTCTTTATTGATAATATTTGCATAGATTTTCTACATTCCAAGGTCTTGCCAAAGGATAACCATCCAGACTTTCTAGTCGATAGGTTCCTGAACGTACAACTTCAATGATACGATAAGGACCTTCCCAATTTGGAGCAAGTTTACCTTGTTCAGTTGGTCGGGATATAGATGTTCGGCGTAGAACGAGATCCCCAATCTGAAAGATTCGAGCCTTTACTCTTGAATTATAATACCGTGCCACCCTTTGTCAGTAAGCAACCATCTTCGGTTGTGCTTGCAACCTAGAATTTTCAATCAAATCAAGATCCAATCTCCTCCCATTATCATTATCAGATTCTGTAAAACTGTCGGTTCTTCTAGAATGAAGAACAATTTTCATAGGTAACATAGCTTCACTTCCATAAGCTAGATTAAACGGAGATTCACCTGTTGTAGATCGAGGTGTTGTTCGATAAGCCCATAAAACATAATTAAGTTCATCAACCCAAGATCCTTTGGTTTCATTTAGCTGGGTTTTCAATCCATGGAGGATCGTCCGATTGGTCACCTCCGCTTCTCCATTTGCTTGAGGATGTCCGACAGAGGTAAATTTATGAATAATTCCATACTGAGTACAAAAATCTTTAAACTTCTGATTATCAAACTATCTTTCATTATCTGTAATAATCGCATGAGAAATTCCAAATCTGTATATAATAAAATTTTTGACAAATATTTCAACTTTTACTTCAGTGATTAAAGCCAGAGGTTCAGCTTCTACCCATTTGGTAAAATAATCAATGGCGACGATCAAAGATTTTCGTTGCCCAGAAGCTGGAGGAAATGGACCAAGTATATCCATTCCCCATTGAACAAATAGCCAAGGAGCTATTAATTATGCCAACTGGCTAGCAGGACGTCTTTAGATATTTGCATATCTTTGACAAGAATCACATCTTCTTACAAAATCTGCAGCATCCTTTTGCATAGTCGGCCAATAGTAACCCTGTCTTATAATTTTATAGGCTAAAGATCTTCCTCCTAAATGATTGCCACATATCCCCCCATGTACTTTCCTAAGAACATAATCAGCATCCGAAGGAGACAGACATTTCAACAACGACTGAGTAAAGGATTTTTTATATAATAAACCATCCAAGATGACATATTGAGCATCCCATTTTTTAATCTGCTTAGCTTCTGCATCATTTTTAGGTAATATTCCTTCAGTCAGGTACTTTACTATCGGATCCATCCAATTCGTTTCTGGTTCTATTTGGAGAACTTTTTCCTTTTCAGTTACCGAGATACTCGAAATTTCCAAATATTCCACAAAGATCCGACCCATCTGTTCAGGTGTAGAAGTAGCTAATCTGGATAGTGCATCGGCTCGAGAATTTTTGATTCTAGGGATGTGGTTGATATCCCATGAATCGAATGAAGTCCCCAGTTCTTTGACTTTCTTCAAATATAAGCTCAAAATGGTGTCATGAACCTCAAGATCCCCTTTCACCTGATTGACAACCAGTTATGAATCAGACAATACCTTCAATCTTCTGACATTTATCTCTTTTGCAATTTTCAAACCTACTAAAAGAGCCTCATATTCAGCTTGATTGTTAGAAGCCTTAAAAGAAAACTGTAGTGCATACTCTATGTCATCCCCATGGGGACTAGATAAGATTAACCTCGCTCCGTAGCCAAAAGAGTTGGATGCCCCATCTACATGTAATACCCAGGGTGCATCGGTCATTTCTATTTCAACAGATGATTCATTGTCTCCCCAAGTACATTCGGCTATAAAGTCAGCCAATACTTGGGCTTTCATTGCAGACCTAGATTGATAAATGATGTCATATTCACTCAGTTTAATTGCCCATTTTTCCATTCGACCAGAAGTATCAGGGCATTGCAAAATAGTTCTTAAAGGTTGATCAGTCAATACAATGATACGATGAGACTGGAAATATGGTCTAAGCCGTTTAGCTGATATTACCAAAGTGTATACAATCTTTTGAAGTTTTGGATATCTAGTTTCTGCATCATGAAGAACTTTACTGATATAATAGATGGGCTTATGCGATCTGCTAGAATCATTTCTGACCAATACAAAACTAACTGCTTCATCTGATGCAGCCAAATAAAGATATAAATCCTCACCTTCTTGAGGCTTAGACAGTATGATCGGGTTGACCAAGTACTTCTTCAGTTCTTTGAATGCGGTTCGACAATCATCCGACTAATCAAACTCTTTTACTTGCCTTAAAACTTTAAAGAAAGGTAAACATCTCTCAGCTGAACGAGAAATAAATCGACTTAATGAAACAATTCGTCCAGTCAACTGTTGAATCTCCTTCTTATTGGCTGGTTCTCTCATATTCAAGATAGCCCGAATTTTTTCTGGATTGGCTTCAATTCCCCGATGTGTAACCATGAATCCCAAGAATTTTCCAAAAGTCACACCAAAGATACACTTGGTCAGATTTAACTTCATATGATTCTGGCATAAAATGTCAAAAGCTGTTTGTAAATCTTTAATATGGTCATCAAACTGATTGCTCTTAACAATCATATCATCAACATATACCTTCATGATTTTCCCAATTTGATCTTCAAAGATTTTATTTACTAATCTCTGATAAGTGGCCTCGACATTTTTGAGGCCAAACGGCATCACTTTGTAGCAATATATTCCTTTATCTGTGATAAAGGATGTTTTTTCTTCATCTTATGGATTCATTCGTATCTGATTATATCCAGAAAAAACATCCATAAAACTTAAGAACTTGTGTCCAGCTGTTGCATCAACCAACTGATCAATTTTTGGTAAAGAAAAACTATCTTTCGGACATGCCTTGTTAAGGTTGGTATAATCTATGCATATTCTTCATTTTCCATTTGTTTTCTTGACCATCACTACGTTAGCCAGCCAATCAGGATAATGAACCTCTCTGATGAATTCAGCATCAAGCAATTTGGTAACTTCTTCATTAATAACACTTTGTCTTTCCGGGACAAAGTTTCGTTTCTTTTGTCGAACATATCTGATAAATGAATCAACCTTAAGTTCATGCTTGATTACCTCAATAGGAATCCCTAATATGTCGGTAGCTTTCCATGAAAATATGTCGGCATTCGCCTGTAAGAAATTAATCATCTTCTCTTTTTGATCTTCAGTAAGTAAACTTCCAATCTGAACTATTTTGGTAAGATCATCTTTTGTCAGAGGAATATGAATGGTTTTTTCCATTGATATGCTAATTTCATCATTCGGATCACGTGGATCCATTTGTTCAGAAGTTTATTTGATAGCTGATTGCTGATTCTGAATTGTCAGGCATTGCCGAGCCATTTGCTGATTTTCCCTTACTATCCTGATTCCACTTGAAGTCGGAAATTTCATCAGAAAGTGATATGTAGATACAACGGCTTGGAATCTATTCAAGGCAGGTCTTCCCAAAATGGCACTGTAAGCAGAAAGAACCCGAACAACCATGAAAGAAAGGAGGTAGGTTCTTTGCTTTGGTGCTGTCCCAAGAGTTATAAGAAGGGTGATTTCTCCTTCCACTCCTACAGAATTTTCACTGAATCCAGTGAGCGGTGTATGAATTCTTTGTAACTTATTAAATGGTAACTTCATTTTGACAAATGCATCATAAAGCAAGACCTCTGTGGAACTTCCATTATCAACTAGAATCCGATGTACATCATAGTTTGCAATAACAGTGAAAATTACAACAGGATTGTTATGAGGCATTCGAACGCCTTGTAAATCTTCATCAGAAAAAACAACACTTTTTTGAAACCTCTTGGGACTCCGCTCCTCTTCAAGACATGCATGGCAAATCATTCCAACCGACCCATCAGTTGGCTGCTAGTTTGGAAGCTCCGTCCCATCAGTGATCATCCTTGGAACAGCTGGCCTCGGTATTTTTGCTTCATTCGGTCGGTTCTGATTTTGATTTTGGATATACCTAGCCAAATAACCTTGTTTAATCAGTGCCTCAATTTCATCTCGTAATTGAATGCATTCTTCTGTTGTGTGGCCATGATCCCGATGATAGCGACAATATTTGGCTTTATTTCGCATAGCTGGTGGAGCTTTCATCAGCCTTGCCCTTTGTAAAAAGTTTTCTTTCTCAATTTTCATCAAAATCTATTCTCTTGAATGGGTCAACGGAGTATACGTATTGACTCGGTTGACATAGTTTCTACCGATCAAATCTCTAGGCCTTTGATTTTGCCGTTGAATATATCGGACTCCAGAAAATCAAGATTCATCTTCTTTGGCTCTCTTTTTATTCGACATTAATTTTTTCTCCACCTATCGCCGATTTAACGCCTGTTCTTCGGCCTGGGCATACTTTTGGGCATGGACCAGTAATTTTGAATAATTGGTCGGGAATTTCTTATCTAAAGAAATGTAAATCTAGAGGCTCGCAAACCTTTCTTCATAACAAACATCGCCACATATTCATTAAGGTCAGGTATCTCCAATGTGGCGGAATTAAATCTTTTGATATAATCTTTCAAGGATTCTCCTTCTGATTGCTGAATAAAAAACAAGCTATCCGAATTCCTGGGCATTTTTCTGCTTGTTCCGAAGTGAGAGACGAACAATTTTTCTAGTTGACCGAATGAGTGGATGGCATCTGGCTGCAAACTGGAATACCATATTCTGGCCGACTTCTTCAAGGTTGCAGGAAAGGCAAGACAATGTAATGCATTTGACGCTCCCTGGATTAGCATATGAGCTTTAAAGCTACCCAAATGGTCTAAAGGATCAGACGACCCATCGTATAATTCGATCGGCAGTACTTTGAAATGATATAGGATCTTTTCATCCATAATCTTCTTGGAAAAAGGGGGAAGAATATTGTAACTTGGGGCAACATCTTCTATTGTCCTCTGCTCCAAAACTTTGGCAACCTGCAACTCCAACTTCTTGAATTTTCAATCAAAATTTCTTTCTCTTTCAAGGTGTTGAGCTTGGGTACTGTTAGGAGTTGATTCTCCAGATGAGGTTGACCGAGATCGTGGCTGTTTCTCTTTGTTTTGCTTCTTAGAGTGATGACGAGATCGGTGATGATGTCTTACAGGAGATAGTTGACCTGAAGAACATTGATAAGAAGAATGTCTTCTGGGGCTGAGATGTTTACTTACCTGGAGTGATGGCTGCTAGCTGGTTCTTGATATAGCTGGCTACATCGGTTCCTTCATAGCTCTTTCTTGAAGGTTCTGCATCGCTATGGTAAGCACTTCTACCTTATCAAATAAAGCATTCAATTTTTCTTGATCAAAATACACTGCAGGAGAAACTTTCACCCTTTTCTCTGGAACAGGATCATTTCTTCTTTCATTCGGAACAAGATCCGTTGCTTTGCCATCCAGAACAAGATTTTCTCCTTGGTGGTCAAGGACAAGGTCGATTTCTTTTGAAGAATTAGGAGCAGCTCCTGTTGGCAAATCCTTCTTCCTATCCTTAACCATGCTTCCTTTCAGATTTTTCAGAACTCTCTTATAGAGAATGCCCCTACCTGGCATGCCAATTTGTTGCGTCCAAACAAATTATGACAAGCTTGGAACAAAAGAAAAGTGGATCCGGTGTTGAGGTAGCTTCCAAGCTAGTTGATGAAGTCTGAATGGGAACAGATAAGATCTGAAGAAAGACCAGGTAAGGAATGGCACGGAAAGAAGTAGCAGAAGCCCCCCTCATCATCGTGCTTGGAGGTATTTATAGACCACGGATTAATCGCTTACAGCTGGCATCATCTAGTTATTAAACAGTCAATCCAGGATGTGAGCACGTGCATCGAAAGCCATTCATAATAGATCAGCTCTGAAAGTTAGTCATCCATAGTTGATCAGCCTTAAAAGTTAGTCACCCATAGTTGATCAGCCTTGAAAGTTAGTCACCATAGTTGATCAGTCCTGAAAGTTAATCATCCATAGTTGATCGTCTCTTCCAGAGTTGATCGTCTCTTCCAGAGTTGATCGTCTCTTCTGAAGTTGATCGTCTCTTCCAGAATTGATCATCTCTTCCAGAGTTGATCATCTCTTCTGAAGTTGATCATCTCTTCCAGAATTGATCGTCTCTTCCGAAGTTGATCGTCTCCTGCAACACATAATTATTACCAAATCCCATTCTCAAATAAATATATTGATTACCTGAAAATGGATCAATTTCATGTCTATTGGTTATTAATCGGCTTCACATCCTTTGAATGTTGATGAAGTATTTTTCGATCCTATTTGCGCATTTCAAGCATTGATCGGTCCGATACCTTTTGGGAATAGACCAATTTCAATTTCAGCCTCTTAAAAGGTCAACTTAAATAGATTAATTTATCATATCCCAACAGCATTTATCATATTTATTGTCATTGTTTTTATTATCAAATATTTTTAATATTATAAATTTGTTAAATATATGTGTATGGGACATGTATAATAATATGTGCATATAGATACACATGATGTTTGTATATTATATACATATAAATAAAAATACATCACAAAACTATATAAAACCATGAAAATTTGTGCATTTCTAATACACACGGATTCTCCATAACCATTTACTTGGACTATTGATTCCTAAACATATGGATCTCCATAGTTCTATTAGCATGAAATTGGCTGCAGAATATATATCCTAGACCTTCTACTACACACGTGCCACCCACGTGTGCGACGTATTGCAAGATCAAGCAATGCTATGTTGGGCCAATCACACATATTTTGTTGGCTTATAAACCATTTGACCTCACCTGTTCAACGATCTATTATAACTTTATTCCAAGCTTATATGCAGACGTTAAAAGAATTATTGAGTTAGCTATTAAAGTGGCTATTATTAGCTCGTAATGGCTAGTAACTTCATCCACTTACTGCACCGTTAAATTGGTAGCCATCCGAGCCTAGTTAGAGTTACTTGGACGGGACTCTAC
Source organism: Areca catechu (assembly GCA_021397845.1). NCBI lineage: Eukaryota > Viridiplantae > Streptophyta > Magnoliopsida > Arecales > Arecaceae > Areca > Areca catechu. Next base: position 20,082,939 of record CM038040.1, read on the forward strand.
AAATAGAGCCCAAGTATACACGTATTCATCACGTAAATTAGATTATATGCTCTATTTGTTTGTGGAAATATCCTCTACCTCATCATTCTTCCAATCTACCAATATTTCTATCATGTTCTGTGATATTTTCCAATATAATTTCCCCACCAATTTTATCCTTTCAAATGAACTTTTTCGACAACTAAATAACTCGCTAGGTTATTCCCTTCCACTTGCTTATGTTGTTGTAGGAGACATGCAATAATATATTGGAAGCAATGGCACCATCTAAGTTATATGAGAGAGACCAAAAAATGCATATAGGCCTCTAGAACAAAAACAACTAAACATTCTAACCCGAAGGGAGGTTGGATTTAAGTCACGTCCTTTAATATTACCATCAGGTGGCATTACTAGTAGGTGAAGAGATGATGACATCAAAAAAAACTTATCTTCTTTCTTATAGGATGCTTATTTAAGTAGTGTAGAGGTTCTAATTGAAGAAAGGTTGGAAATTATATATGACAACAACATCTTATTTATGAGAATTTTCGTAATACACCTCATGCTTTTAATGAACTAGCAACTCGGTTTGGTTAACCATGCCATATCAAGACAGGTCATGATTAAGTCCATAAATCATTCATATTATTAGACTATCTAATGATTCCAACTTAAACAAGCCATCTCTAATGGTCTAAACTTTTCAAAGTTTCAATTACTGCTAAGTTTGGCTTAGAAATGGTTTCCTTCCAAACTGTCATGATAACTTACATCCCTATCCCGTTTATCCTTGATATATGATTACGGTCTAATAAAAAAGAGATTCACAGACTGTTGACTTTCTAATAATTATAATTCCAAACTCTAAATATAGAAACTCTAACCGATCCCCTCTCCCCTCTCCAAGTTCCGATCTCCTTATAAATTCTAACAACTCCTTCCCTTGCCCCTCCAAATTGCAATCTCCTTCCGATAGCTTTAGCAACTCATACCAAACCTATACCGAGATGGATCTCAAGCTGCAAGTTATTATCCTCCTTCCATTCCTTCTTTTATCCTCTATCAAGGCTTTTAATATCACATCAATTCTTGAGCCATTTTCTAAGTTTTCCATCTTCAGTAACTACCTTAACCAGACAAGGTTTGTTCCTAAAAACAACCAGCATCAAACCATCACTGTTCTTGTCGTTGATAACTCTAGAATGTCTACATTCTCCTCCCTCCCCGAAGAAAGCCTCAAGCATCTCATGGAAGTCCATGTTATTCTCAACTATTATGATATCAAAAGAATCAACAACATACCGCGCAGGAGCTTCCTTCTCACCACCCTTTTCCAAACCACTGGCGTTGCTACCAATAGAGCTAGGTTCTTGAACCTCACTCGCAAGGCTGATAAGTCAGTGGTGTTCGGGTCTGCCGTTCCGGGAGCCCCACAAACTTCTATTTGATTAAGAAGGTTGTGACAATGCCATATAATATTTCAGTACTCCATATTTCTGAACCCATCATCCCCCTTGGCATTGACGGTGTACCACCCTTCCCTGCTGTATCGACCCCACCAGAGAAGGTCGATCCCTCGATAGAGGCTCCAGAGGCATATGATACTCCTATAGAGTCTCCAGGAGATGATGTTGTTGATGCCCCTGCAGCCGCTCCAGAGGAAAGTGGCGATGCCCCTGCTGACTCTCCAGAAATAGATGAGTCGGCCTCGGATGCACCTCAAGAGTCATCTATCTCACGCAAGAAAGCCATCGATGCATCGACAAGCATATCTTCGAGGAGCCAACCATCAATTGCTGCTATCCTTGGACTTGTCATGAGCATTGTATTATTAAGAACTCTTTGAATCATTTGAGTCAGTTGAAATGGATAAATGAAATTTACGTGGCATCAATCAAATACTTGTAGTCAGGTGCAGTTCACTAGTTCACTAGCAATGTCCTTTGGTTTCAATTTGTTAAAGTAATCTAATTAACTTTATCCTAGCAACTAAAAGTGATAGTTTAAGTGATTTGTGTTTGTGCGATAAGAAAAACAAGCGACTATAAATGGACGATTTTTGTTACATATTTATAGCAGGATCAACATAACAATCAAGAAAGCCCTTTCCTTCGAGCTTTCTACGTGAAGGGCTCAAAGATCATACCAAAATTAATGTCATATCATATTGATTCTTAGGAGTTATGATATCACTCCTCATCATCACCTCAAGTACACTATATTTTCTTATATCTCATGATCATGAATGACAATCTATGAAACAAATTGGATCAAATTTATCTTCATAAGAATTCAATTCCACTCATCAAGCATTGTAGATGTCAGACTTGATTAGTCATGACTGTAAATGGAACTTGTAATTTTCTTTTACCTAACTATTAGATTTTGGGGCATGTTCCCTATTTTATTCTTTCCTTTTTATTCTTCCACTTCATTAGGGTAGTGAACCATGGTTGGGGAGCTTTTTTTCTTATTTTATAAGCTAAAATTCTTTTATTTAAGGATAGTGAAAATGAGATCATGGGGGGCATGGTTGGAATAAAGTCTAGGAATTTTGATTTGATTTTAATCTATGTACTCTTTTCTTATTTCTTTTGAAGACCATTGGGCAATGCTAGGTCTTCTTACTGCACTATAAAGATGCTGATGATATTATAGATTTTGAATAACATCTGTGTTTGTGAAATAGCTAAGGTTATAACTGTAGGGGCTTTTGAGCCACTTTACCTTTGTATTCTATGTGAGTATGTGTTTGGATTTAGATTAATTCATGATAGCCTAATTATATCCAACTTATACAAACCTAATTCATGCAAACAAATAATTGATATAAAATAATTCAACATGAATGCTTGCTTGGCCAACTTATTTGACTAAATTGATTAATTTATGCAACTAGACTAGGTCAACTAATTAGATCTGACTAACTATAACCCTATCAAGACCAACGGGTTTGTACTAGGAATTGGATGATTTTACAAAGTTATATTTTCTAATGAGATATGGCCGTAAAGTTTGCAAACAATCCTTTCTATTAATAAGTTAGTTTTTACAAACTCAAGGAAATGGAGTTGTTTCTAGCATATTAAATATTTTGCTTGAAATTTGAGCAATCAATTTTTCAATTTCAAATTCTAGCATATTTGTTTTCTTTTGAGAAGCCATTAATATCAACTTATCCTCTATTTTTCCTACAATTGGAGATACAAAAACATGCAATGTCTATGTAGTTAAGCAAGTTGAGATTATATATTGGGCAAACTATCTTATGGCGAAAGAAGCTTTGCTCCTTTTCCTTTAGCAAAATAGGATCTTAGGTCACTAGACAAAAAATGAAGGTAAGCCCCCATGAAAACCACTAGATATTCTATCTTGGATGGAAGTTGGATTTGAGTCTTATTCTTCAATATTACCAACAAGTGACTTTAGTAATAGGTGAAGACGATGCCCCCAAAAATAACTCATCATCTTTGCTAAAAGATGCCTAACTTAGTGGTGTGGTGGTTTTGGTCGAATATATGATAGCATTACAAGTGAGTCGGCACCATTCTGTTTATGAAAACTTTCATGATATACCTTACACTTTCGATGAATTGGGAACTTGGTTTAGTTAACCATGCTTGCCACACCATATCAAGATAGGTCATAATTAAGTCCATAAGCCATTCATATTATTAGATTATATAATGGTCCCAACTTAAACAAGCCATTTCTAATGGTCCAAACTTTTTTGAAGTTTCAATTACTACTGAGTTTAGCTTAGAAATAGTTTCCTTCCAAATTGTCATGATAACTTGCACCTTTGTCCGGTTTATCCTTGATATATAGTTATGATCCAATAAAAAAGAGATTCACAAACTATCAACTTTCTAGTAATTATAATTCCAAACTCTAAATATAGAAATTCTAATCGATCCCCTCTCCCCTCTCCAAGTTTCAATCTTCGTATAAATTCTAACAACTCTTTGACTTGCCCCACTAAATTGCAATCTCCTCCTGATAGCTCTAACAACTCACACCAAACCTATACCAAGATGGCTCTTAAGTTACAAGTTATGATCCTCCTCTTTCTCTTCCTTCTTTTATCCTCCACCAAGGCTTTTAACATCATAGTGATTTTTGGGCCATTCCTTGAGTTTTCCGCCTTCAGAAACTATCTTAACTGGACAAGGCTTGTTCCCGAAATCAATTCATCAAACCATCACCATTCTTGTTCTTGATAACTCTAAAATGTCTACAATCTCCTCCCTCCTTGAAGAAAGCCTCGATCATGTCATGGAAATCCATGTCATCCTTGACTATGATGATATTAAAAAGATCAACAGCATATCATGCAGGAGGTTCCTTCTCACCATCATTTTCTAAACCACCAGTCTTTCTACCAAGAGCTGGGTTCCTAAACCTTACTCACAAGGCTGATGAGTCGGTGGTGTTTGAGTCTGCCATTCCAAGAGCCCCACAAACCTCTATTTTAATTAAGAATGTTATGACAATTCAATATAATATTTTAATACTCCAAATTTCTGAGCCCATCATCTCCCTTGACATTGATGGTACACCACCCTTCCCTACTGTATCGACTCCACTGGAGAAGGTCAATCCCTCGATAGAGGCTCCAGAGGCAGATGATACTCATGTAGAATCTCCAGAAGATGATGTTGTTGATGCCCTTGTAGTTGCTTTAAGGAAAAGCGCCCATGCCTTGCTAACTCTCCAGAAGTGGATGAGCCAGTCTCAAACATATTTGAAGAGCCATCTACCTCACACAAGAAAGCCATCGATGCATTGACAAGCACATCTTTGAGGATCCAACCATTAGTTGGTGCTAGTCTTGTACTTGTCATGTGCATTGTATTCTTAAGAGCTTTTCGAGTCATTCAAGTTAGTTGAAATGGATGAATGAAATTTACATGGTACCAATCAAATATACTTCTTGCAATTAACATGTGCAATTAATTCACTAGTTTAATGGTAAAATCCTTTGGATTCAATCACTTAAAGTTATCCAACCATTTCATGACCACTAAAATTAATAGCTTGAGTGATTTATGTTTGTGATTAGAAAAACAAGTGATTATAAATATGTTACGATCATGGAAGGATTATATATAATTCCTCCATATCTTTCTTTATTAGGATGAGGCCCACCACATGTTTCTTGCATGTTTAAACCTCTTCTGTTGATGTTACAAATCTTGAAAAGTGAGAAGTGGCCTGTTGTGGTTGGGTTGTAGCTTGCAAGAGAGCCTACTTGTATTACCTTAGCTATATATGTGTCATTAAAAAATTTACAAAATGTAATATTTATAATCATGTGACAGTGGTAGAATTTCTCATGATAAGCATGTAAACCTTGGTGGTGCAACTAAATATATTTCATTCCAAAAATAAAAAAATATATATGGGGCATATTGAAATTTTGATTCATGAATAGTTATCATGATGTTAGATCATAGCCCCTAACCACCATTTCAAAAGGAACGTTCCCATTGAAATGCTTGGGATTAAGACCTTTCAAGGGCACAGAGCCTACCCATAAGTAGTAGGGCGGCGGGCTTGAGGGGCTTCACACTCGAGCAGACTCGGCAAGCCATGTACCGACTCGAGCCGACTCCTCCATAAGAGTCGACCTGGTGAGGACTGCAACCAGATCACAACCCACCTAGCCTGCACCACGTTGACACGTGGCCACTGGGACCCAAAGGCATGAGTTGGAATCTAGTCAACAATCCCTCCCAGCGACACCCGAGGGGCGCAGCACGGATCAAACCTGTAACCTCGTTCTGATACCACCTGTTGGACCGTAGTCCCTGATCACCATTTCAAAAGGAACGTCCCTATTGAAAGGCTTGGGATTAAGGCCTTTCAAGGGAACAGAGCCCACCCATAAATAGCAGGGCGGCGGGCCTGAGGGGCTTCGCACTTGAGCAAACTCGCCAAGTCGTGTACCGACTCGAGCCGCAGGCTGGGCGATCAGTCCCATTTAGTCACCGCAATACGGTCGAGCCGACTCCCTCATAAGAGTCGACCCGACGAGGACTGTAGCCTATCACAACCCACCTAGCCTGCACCACGCTGACACGTGGCCACTAGGACCCGAAGGCGTGAGTTAGAATCTAGTCAACACATGATCATTGTATAATAAAAATAATTAATATTATTAAAATCATCATAACTTAGTTAAATAAAATTTTAATTCAAAAAATTTGTTTATTTATATTCTTTAGTTTGATAATTATGATTACTCCGATTGCTTTTATTTATTTATTTATTCTGAGACTAAGAGGGCCTTATATATACTTTTTTTTTCCATGTATCTAAATCTTAGGATTGATGCGAAGGTTAACACTACTTGAAATATGATCTTGCCCCTTATCCAACTAAGATAAGGTGATACTCTGGATTATTCTTATCTATAATAAAATAAATGACCATCACCATAATGGTTATTATTTTTATATGATAGTGTTTAGTTTGGGAATAAGGTCGAGAATAGGGCATCATTCTCCCTTATTTTGCCAAACGCCTCCAAAATCATGACGGAATAGGGAAGGGTTTGGTATTCCAGTCAACGCTCCTTATTTTCATTTCGTATTCTATAGTTCATCATAGAATATCATAATTCTCGGTTGTTTCTATTCCTTTGCTGAAGGAGAGGTAAGGGCTATTATTTTATCAAAATCATTGACCCCCATTGATGTGGGACGGGATAGGGGATGGATCGTTGACAAGCTAAGAAGTCACAAGGGAATAGGGTATCACTAGTTTTTCTTTAATTTTTTTTAATTTCTATGGAGGTTGTAAAGGAAACAACGGGGATGGAAGGTAGGGATTTGGACTGCCACGGACTTGGAAACTCACACTCATGGAGAGACCTCTCACCTCTAGGGCATCTCACCCACCTCACTAATGGAGCCGTGAGGTAAACTTTCCAAGGCCGTGGAGGGATAAAGAAGATAGACACTCTACGGACTTGGAACTTACTTTCACGGAGAGACCTCTCACCTCTAGGGCATCTCACCTACCCCACTACATGTAGCCTAGGGCATCCCATCCAAATCGCTACCTAGGATCGTGAAGGAAAATCTCTAAGGTTATGGAGGGGAAACACAAAGGGGAAGGGAATAACTAGGGCCTTACACCCCTCGACGCTCGAAAGCGAAGGCATAGAGTCGCACACCCCTTGACATCCGAAGGCGAAGGCAAGACGGGCCTCACGCCCACTCCTTTACAGAGGCAGAATGAAGAATCACTCTTCTCAAATCATCATCATTATTATTTCAATACAAGAGGGGTCCTTATATAGGGAATCCTAGCCCGTGAAATATATGAAAAAATAAACATAAAATGGGGCACCAACAAGCCTCCTTGTTGGTGCCAACTATATGCCATAAGAGTGGGACCAGAAGGGCAAGAGATTTTATGCTACAAGGAAAGATGGAGAGCGTCACAAACATTCCATAAATGGGTGGTCAATACAAAAAAATAAAATCTCATGAAAGAGGGAAGGAGAGTGGGCGTCCAAATGCTGCTTGATTTGCCTGATACTCTCTTCCATCTTCTCCTGGGTGGTCCCTAATTTTCATATGGGATGTTGATCTGCTGCCTTTTGTGCTTGAATGGATATATGCGAATCCTGGGATGCCTAATAGGGTGGATGACACCTGCTGGGACTCCATGTGGCAACTGATAGCTCTCAGGTCCCCATCACCCATTCTTCTCCCTTCCCTTATTCATGTGGTGGAGGGTGGGACAGGATTATTGGCAGCCTAGGCACTGCTCTTATCTATGAAGATTGATCTTTGATATCAAGATAAGTGATACCTTCGAGCTTCCTTTATCTCACAAAATTGTCTTTATTTCCTCTCTATGCGGTGTTTGATTGAAGGGGGGATTGGGGGAGGGGGGGGATTGGCTTGGGTTTCCTATGTTCTACAATCTAGCGATCATCTCTTATGTTTTTTGATACCGAAGATCAGTCATTTGTCAAAATCTAAGGTTTGAAATGCTATCTAGAGCTGATCCAGATCCTAGAGCTTGCAATAAAGAGAGATTTCTTTTATTTGAGATTTTTTTTTTCCAACTTCGTTTGCAGCTGGTTAAGGTTTTTCCTTTGTTTGCTACCTCTCACTTGCTACACTGGTTCAAATGATTAGGGTTTCTCCTCTGCCCCCTTTCCCCACTCTGCAGCTCATATTGTTTCAAATAAATCATCACAAGAACCGAGATATTAGGGTTTCCCCTTTGTATGGTGCCTCACTCTTGATAGATTTTTTATCGAGGGATGAGGAAGCCAATACTATATTGCTCATGTTTCCAAGCTCAATCAACCCCTCTAAATCAAAATTTTGGTTTAATAGTTTTCTAAACTTTTTTTCTTTTGTTTTTTTCTTTGTATTTCGGGTTCTTGTAATTTATTACATTGATTTTATCTCTTTCCAGGAAATAACACTCCACCTCGTATCTATTTGGTATTGGGTTTGTTATTAATTTTAGATAATTTTGTGTTGGCAATGATGATGGACTACCTTTAAATGATATTAGCATGGCTAGGAGACAAGGGTTGAACTACTTACAAAGTCCAATGATCTTGTAGCCATTATGCTCCAATGAAATTACCTTCACCTTTTCAGAGACGCATATATATATATATATATATATATATATATATATATATATATATATATATATATATATATATATATATATATTTGTTATTTTTGATATTGGTCTTCTAATGATTGATATCGATAAATTTTGTATGCATTAGCAGCTCCTTGTTATTAATTTATTGACAAAATCTTTTTCTTCAATGATTTTAATTCTCCTTCATGTAGAATTATCATATTATATATGTAACTTGCATATATGTTAAGTTTAATTTGATATTGTTTCCTTAATATTATTTTGGCAATGATGACGAGCTATCTTATAAATGAGCATGGCTTGGAAATAATATTTTAAATGATATAAATATAGTTATTTTTAATATTGTAGCCATGATGCTCATATGATTTTAATTTCATAGGATTTCTTCTTGGCTTTGTAGCAAGTCATCTTTAAAACATAATATTTTTAGAGATTTATGGATACTCTATTAGTAGTCTTTTTTTTTTTATAATGCATAATATATGCATTTCGAATTTAATTTTTCAAACCCCGATGATGTATTTTGGATATAAGTTATTTGCATCCTAATCGTGTAGTTATGTGTTGCTTATTCAATTGCCGTTCATGTAAAGATGTTTAACTTACTGGGATCTGGTTTGATGATATGTTTAACATATTAGTAGTCCATTTTGAGCTATGTTTAACTTATTGGGACCAATTGCTATGATATGTTTCGCAATATAGACAGCCCCCTTCTGCGATATCATATTCAAAATGCCTTGTATACAATGCTAGTTTTTGACACCATGATGATGGGTTTAGAATTTGAGTGGTTGGCATTCAAATATGTAATATGAGATGCTTGTTGGCATTCTATTCTAGACAATGTTTAACTTTTTGGTAGCCCCTAGAAATTGTTGGTAGCTTTATTGTGCTATTTATTTTTGTTTCGCAACCCTTACTATGAAATGCTTAAATTGTTGGCAGGGTTGACCGTGCTTAGAGATTGACATCCCTAGTACACATTATTTTGAGTGGTGTGTATATAATGTTTGGATCGATTATTTTAGGGTACATATATGTTTGGCAAATGGGAAGGTGGTTTTATTACTCTTCACCTTATTTCTTACTAAGGTTTTACTAATTTTATTTGGTCTATTTTTATATGGAACGCCTTTGGTATGTGATAATGATAATGGATTGCTTGTTGATTGAACATGGCTTGGAGATAAAAGTCAAATTATATAATTAGTTTTTTCTCTTGTAGCCATGATGTTCCACTGAGGTTAACTTCACATGTCTTGAGCCACATTTTTAGATATACATTTCTTATTTTTTTGGTGGCGGTCTATTTTTGCAATGTTGGACCTGTTGGCAGTTCATTCTTTGCTATGATTAAAATCTTTGCAGGCCCTTATGTGCCGGGTTTGATTTGTTGAAAACCCTTTAAGTTCCAGGATATTCAAATCCATTTGATATATATGCCTTTTAATATGACCAAAGTTTGCCTTGCTGGCAGCTTGTTAGTCTTGTTATGGTAAAATCATATGCTTTGATTGTAGTCTTGGACATTTTATTATGTGATATGACTTGTTTGCTAACATCTAAATCCGTGCAATGTATAAATTGTTAGTAGTCCCTTTTGTATGAAGATGAACCATGTTGGTAGCCCATATATGCTAATTTTAAATTTTTTCCATCCCCTACTATGATATTTGTAGATGGTTGACAGCCGGCTTGTATGCCAGTAGATTGACATCCAGTTGTATACATTATTTGGAGTACTTTGTACATCATGTTTTGATCTATTATCCCAGTGTATTTGTACCATGTAATTGTGTGTCCCATATGATGAATCCAAAATGAAAGATCTTGTGGGATGTGGCAGGAGAGTGAATATTTTTATCTATTTCTTTCTTTATGATATGTATTGTGTTAGGTTAGCAGTTTTTCACATTTTATGTTGCAACAGAAGTGACTTTGGTGAAAAGTGGACTTTCTACCAAGAAAGTTTCTGCTGCTATGATCTTTCTTGATTGGGCTTCAGGTTGTTTTGATTGATTAGTATGATGTTATAACTCTATATACCTTCGATGGGATGTTATTTTCCGGTGGTTTTGCTTTTTAATAAAGTTTTAGTTTTCATCTACCCTACTAACAGTTGTTGATCTAATATGTTGAAATCTGGTATTCAGGGCATTCGTGGTCTTCTGTTATGTCTTATTAAAATTGAGTATGTCCCATGTTGTTGTTGGTGGCAGGGATGTTAATGTTGTTATAGTACTTTGGAATCTTGTTAAAAACCTAGTTTAACTAGCTGGCATATTGTTAATCTTGTTATACTACTTTCTAACCATTTTCTAATCTTTTTAGTAGGTTGTTTGCCTTGTTGGATGGCTGTTAGTCTTCTTATAGTAATATGTAATTATCTTAGCGACTTATTAATCATGTTGGCAGGTTAGTAGTCTTCTTGGCAATTCTTTGTTCATCTTATATTAATAGGTAAAATATTTATGGATTTAATGAATGCTACTGTTGTTGGGTGTTTTTGGTTATCTCTTAACTATTTGTCACTTATGCAACTGGCCTATATTCCTGCATAAACATAGTAACGACTAGTTGCCAAATTTAATTGCAGATATATGAGAACCAGGTATCATCAAAGTAGGAGATAGAGCCCATGGGCATAGATAGTGCATGCGAAAAACATGTAAAGCATCCCAACTCAGATGTACTTGCTTTAGTTTCTCAAAAAAAAACTTGTATGTTGGGTTTCATTGTGTAACACCCCAGAAGAGAGAAGAAGAAAAAAAAAAAAAAGAGTTTGTAGGCCGCCGGCCCACCTGTTCGACCGGCCCAGACCCACTGTGCGGCCCAGCGTGCGGGCCAGGCGCGATGCAGAGGGCGTGCGGGCGAGCGGCATGCGGGAGCGCGCGGGGCGCGTGACGCACGGGCGCGAGGGATCGCGGGCGCGCGGGCGACATGCGGCGCGAGCGCAGGCGACGAGCGAGCGCGCGAGGCGCGGCCCGGCCCGTTGCGGGCGCGCGCGAGGTGCGGCCCGGGCCCTCGCGTGCGGCGTGCGCGGGCGCTGGGCTCGGCCCAGCCAGAAGCGGCCGTCGCGTGGGCGTTTCCCACGCGTTTCCCAATCCGTTTCGCACGGTTCACGGCGGTCCATGAGGTTTCTGAGTGATCTGGACCATCCGATCGCCTGATCGAATGGCTAGGATTGATCCGAAGGAGTTTAGGCTTGATTAGGTATTTTTGGATTCATATTTGGACACGATTTGAGGTGTCGATCTTAGATCTGACGACTGGGAAGATATTTTGATGGTTTTGGACTTCTCAGGCTACGTTTGAGGTGATTTTGGATTGGTTTTTCTCCTCTTTTTAACCAGGATGTCGATAGGAAACAGGGAAGAGCCTGCAGAGAGCCAAGAAAAGAGGAGAAGAGAGAGAAAGAGAAGGGAAAAGAGGAGAGAAGAAGGAAGAAAGAGAAAGATGAGAAGAGAGAGAAGGGGAGAGGGAAGGGATTTTGGTTTGGAAGATGGGGAAAGAGAAAATCATGGAGGAATCTTCTTCCTCAAAAATTATGAAATTAGAATTTGATTTGAATAAATTTATTTATTATTGTAGGAGATCAATCTTTTAAGCAGGAAGGATTTGGATGAATTTTGGGTATAGATTAATACCAGATATTTGGGATTAGCGATTGAAGTTAAAGATTCTAGGCCTGATCACCAGTTTATATATATATATATATGTGTGTGTTTATTATTTTTGTTTGCCTGATTTGATCCAAATATATATATATATTTACATGTATTGTTGCTTTCGGATAGCATGATTGATTTCTCGAAATATAAGTGGATTTGTTATTATTGTTATTTGTGTTTTAGTAATCTTTGAAATGGGTTGGACCGTGATATCGGTTGTTGGAAAATGACATGTTTTGACAAGATGATGTGAAAAGATAAGTGTTGACAGTGTTTGGACTAGCCATGCCACGGGATCATGGAATTCTGAGATAGCTTGAGCCACGGGCTTTATACGTGAGCTAGCTTGACCACGAGGAATTGTCGATTGTGAAACTAGCATGACCACGAGGAATGATCGATGAGACTAGCCTGACCACGAATAAAAGGTCGATTAACGGGCTTGTACAAGGCTAGTTTGGCCATGGCGAATAGCAAATGGCCGATTTTGAGATTACCAATCATGGGTTGGAGCATGACCTTAGTTAGTCCAAAACCCTAAAGAAGAAGGAAAACCAATGAAAATATTTAAAGGAAATATAATGTTATGAAAGATTTTGATATGTGATTGATTTTGGTTATGTGACCGAAAGATTTATTGTTTTTCGTTATATGATTATATCTTGTTGTTTTCGGTTTTTATATTAATACTGGTATGATTGTAAGGGAACCTTACTGGGTTGTTGAGCTCACAACCCTATTTTCTTTTTTTACAAAGTTGTGCAGATATTTGGCTTGGTGATGAATGAGGTTTTCTTGAAGTAAGTGACTCTTGTGTACCCAGGCCTTCCATAATCTCTAGAGTAAAACCTAGGGTTTGTACGACCAGTCGCGTGCCGATTCTGGTACTGGATTCGGGACGTGACACATTGTCTATTGATCTCGCTGTAATGTTTTGGACTGCTTTTAATGTGCAAGTCATTATGATATAATATTTTATATAAATATTAACATAATACTAATGCCACATCAAGGCAAATTTTATGAACATAGATCATCATCATTATATTGTTCGGTACAAAAATAATTTATTTATTTTGATCTGGCCAGTATATTAGTGTAACAGGGATTTTTACAATTTAGTTTTTGAAGATATGTATTTTGCTTCATTTATACTATAAGCTAGGAAATCGACAAAGATATAATGAAATATCTTATGGAACTTGTATATAAACTAGGTTAATAAAAAAAATTAAATCATTATTTTTGATAAACTTGGTTAGGAATATTTTTAGATTTTTCAAAAAAATCTTTCTCTATTTCTAATGAAATAGAGGCTTATTTCCATATCAACCAAACATCACTTGAAATAATGCTGTATTAATTATACTGGAATAAAAGGAATACTATATTTCAAATCAAATAAAAATAAATTTTGTTGAAGTCTTTTTTTTCACTTGATAAAATTATTTTAATTTTTAAAATCTTATTTATTCTATCGCTTTGTCTATTTCATATATGCAAAGCACAAGTCCATTGAACTAATATTATATAAAAGCCGTAGTTTTCATCCTGGGGTCCAACTGCTTGGATTAAAATAACCCAAATAGCCAAATTTTATGCACTACTTTTTTAAATCAAGAAACCTTGGCCACTTAGCAAGCACCCAAGTTCCAACCTAACTAGCACATCTATCTTCCTTAATGGGCACCAGTCCTTTACCCCAAATAAAAAAAAAAAAAAAAAAAAAAGAGGGTACGGATCATATAACCACATGAGCATGATGCCCGGTCATGGCTGGGGGAATCATAATACTTTATTTCGTTTATTAGAAAATTATTATTACTTTCTATTTCATATGTTCTTTCTTGAGCTAATAATTATTTTGAAATTTATAATAAGGTTTCACATAATGATTGTAATAATCCCAAAATCTTTAATATATTTTTGTTGGTAAGATAAAAAAGGAAGAAAAAATAAATTCCTGTATAGCTACCTCTAACTAGGCTCCAACCCAGACATCATTAAGATGCTGGAGTAAATTGCTCTCTCACAATCGCGATCACATGCTCCAGGATAAATTCTGAATTTAATCGAGTCATCTACGGGATCATGCCTGAAATTCGTAATCGAAAAGAGATGAGCTAGTACCTACCAACCATCTTAACAGGCAAAATTTTTAATATTAAACCGTACCTATTACACTAACATTTATTATTATTATTATTATTTTCTTGTTAGTGGTTTTGCCTTGGGACATGGTGATGGATGCCAAATAACGGAACAGACAATTATTAAATATTATTATATAATTTGATATAAAAAAAAAGGGTTGCATATAGAAAATACCACTCTTTTATTTAAATCTTTTTTTGGTACATCTTTTATTTAATCGTTAATCCTAACAGCTATCAAATTTCCCAACCTTTTAATTCTTATAATAATCCCAATTACGTTTCTTCTCCTTGGTGTTAAATCCCAGTGACTCCGAGAAGTCTCAAAATTGCTTTTCTTTAAAATATGGATTTCATGGTCGCATGGGCAAAAGTCCTTTACCTTCAAAAATCTAATTTATGATCATTTTGTTATTGATAATAGTCACGGTGGTTTACTAAAATTTAACTTTATCTAATTATAAATATAATTTATCAAGTAAATCTTAAATAATCTCAAGAAATTATGCATTAGCTGCTAATCCATGTTTTTTTAATATTTAAAAAATATTTGATTGACTAGAATTATAAATTAAAATAATCATATATATATATATATATATATATATATATATATATATATATATATATATATATTCGTGATCGATTTTAGAATTGAAATCAAACTTTGAAAACTTGAAAAAATAGAGTTTGAGTTTTAGCTACTTCAACCATTTTCATTTCATTCAAAATCAAAATGGAAATCCAATTCATATATATTCATGATCAAATTTAAAATTAAAATCGAAATTTGAAAAGTAGGAAAAATAGAGTTTGAAGTTTAGCTACTTCAAACATTTCCATTACTTTCGAAATCAAAATGAGAATCGAACTCTGTCCCACTAGAACTGTTAAGAACGAGAGCAATCCCATGCATGGTATCCTTCCCAACCAAACCCGCCCCATGACCGGCCAAACCTCGACCAACCTACGTGGCATGAGGGTGTGAGGTCACAACCCATTTCTCACATGCTTAATTTCTGATTGATCCGTCTCTTTATTTCTCTCCCCGGTCCTTAACAATTTTCCAGCTTTTCCCACCGCTCCAAAGGCCTCGCGGCGTGCACCGCTTCTCCTCTCCTCGTTCGCCGTAAACCTCCTAAAAGTCCGAGAGAGAGAGAGAGAGAGAGAGAGAGCAGGGTGGACGAAGCCGCCGGAAATGGCTTCTCTCCTCTCCTTCCGGCCCCACTCCCTTACCTTCTCCCCCTTCTCTGGCCGCATCGGAGCTCTGGACCCTCCCTCCCGTCGATTGCACTTCGGATTCTTCACCAAGAACCCCTCGCCCTTCCTTCTCCGTGACGGCGGCTTCTTGGTGGCCAGGATGAGTTCGAGTCCTCATCTCCCCGATTTCGAGACCGCTGAGGGGCTTGCTCGTGAGCTATTTGGTCGGCTGGAAGGCCTTATCTATACCGTCGCCGATGCTGCTGTCTCTTCTGATGCCGCCGTCGAAAGCTCGAAGCAGAACGGTGACTGGCTCTCGGGAATCACCAATTATTTGGAAACCGTTCTTAAGGTCGGTATGCCTGAGATTTTAGGACTTGAGATTCTAAAGATTCTTTTCTTACTGGATGCAAGATTCTAAAGATTCTTGAAGTGGAAATCAAGATAAATCAATGATGGATAGGTTCAAATGGAAATTTTAAAAAATAGAGCTCGAAAATAACTAATGATTGCACTCCTCAATCCTACAGTCCAGCAATCGCATGACATATTGTAAATCTGTTGGGTAAGTTCTATGAACAGGAAATGAAAAATAATATAGTTTTTAGACTTTATTGTACTGGGAGAATTTTTTTTCGATAATTTAAGAGGTCGAAGGATTGGTCGTTTAGTCAAGTCTCGGAGTCTATAGATACGTCTAGTCAACAAACTAGATTTTTTTTAATAAATTATGATTCAGTTTTAGGTTATCTAGGAATCCTGTTTGGAGTCAAGTCATGTTTCTTGCACTACTAGGTTCGTCATGTCCACACTGGGAGTCCTTGAGGATTAAACATTTTCCATGGTTGTTTAACTGAATGTAAGGAGGGTTCGCGAAAAGTGACAATTTATATGATTTATGGGTTATTTTAATAACCTAGTTCATTTGGGAGGGCTTTCTTTCAATCTTGTCTGTACTCTTCTCTCTCAATTACTTTTCCTCCTTTTCTTCCCTCTCCCTCCTACTAAACCTTCCTCTCTCAAAGTAATCTTTTCAACTCTGATTTTGCTGTGCACCAAAGAGAGAAATTGAAGTCTGGACCGGGTCTTAACAAAATAGGGACAAAACTTCAGCAGCCCATATGATTCTTTGTAGCTGCATGAAAATGTGTCTGTAATTCATATTACCATCAGATTCTGATTACCACTTGATGGGGGGCTTGCTCTATGAAGGCTGGCTCATTGAAACATGCACATCATAAGGACATGTAGTGCCTTTGCTATATATTATGCCCACAACTTCAAGGGTTGCATTAAGATGTCCTGGTTCCCTAACAAACTTTAAAACTGATCAGATTTGGACACGGACAGCAAATGTACGGGATGCATATGTTCAAAATCATTTGCTATATAATGGAAGTTTGTTTTGTTGCCTGCTAGAGGCTTATACATTGTTATTTCCAAATCACCCACTCATTATATATCATCCACACTTTTTAACGAAGAATTCTCGATCTATGGCATCAGCTAATATTTACAATCACTCTTTCTATTTACAGGTTTTAAAAGATGGGCTATCAGCTTTGCATGTTCCCTATGCTTATGGTTTTGCCATTATTCTTCTCACAGTTCTTGTGAAGGCAGCCACGTTTCCTTTGACAAAGAAACAGGTCAAGTGTGCTTTTTTGTTCTATTTCTGAACCTATGTTTTTGTTGTTTCTGGATTGATTTGCAATCAAATTTCAGGTGGGCAAAACAGCTAGAGTTTTTTGTTCAGGATAAGTAGTTATGAATTGATGTCTTGCAATCAATTTTTGATAATATGCAACAGATAAATAATTTAAACTGTCTTTCGTGTGCAACATAAAAATTATATATTACTATAAAGACAATTAAATAGATCAGCATCTGCTATGCTGATTTTAAGTAACTTGCTGATTTATATACAAATTCTGGTGCTGCATTTACTTGAAGAGGATTCACTATTTGTCATGGTCTAGTGTTACTCAACTTACTCTATGGTGTCTTTGTTTCTCTTTATAATGTCTGTCTTCACAAATAGTCATATATGTGCATGAATATATGTTTATGACTGCACAAGTTTGGAGGAGATTAATCTTTTCCATGTTGTAAAAAGTATTTTCAGAAATCATTTATCATCTTTTTCACTTTTCTTTTGGTTTTGCTAACCGAAGCTATGTTTTGCTGATATTTATAATTTGATGCTTCCAGTGGTTGTGTTTTACATTAACTAGAAGAACAAATTTAAATTTCTGAGTTTATATTACCTTCATTTTGGAATCCAAAATAAACTTTCTCTGCAGGTTGAGTCAGCATTGGCAATGCGATCACTGCAACCTCAGGTCAAGGCTATCCAACAACGTTATGCTGGCGATCAGGTCATCTCACTTCCCAGATCTAATCATCTCTGAGCCTCCAAAATTTATTAGACAGTTAACTATGTGATACAAATATTAAGCTGCGTAACCACACTTTCATCTGTGAGGATCAAGTTAAACTCATGTCATGCGAAATCACTATAATAATCATTTCCATGCAAACCTTTAAAAATTTCTACTTGTTACCTATAGGCTGGAAAAAATTTAGACTTATGTTAAAGCCTGCCCCTTACTTCTATGTTTATGTCTCAGTTACTGCAATTTGGTTGTAACTGTGTTGGATGTGAATCTTTTGTAGTGGTAATATGCTTGGATTGAGAAAGGCCTGAGATCCAAAATCTCAAGTTTCAAAAGTAAAACCATACTATTGAAGTGAGCCAAGACATGTCAACTCTCTGCATCTTATCCTATCTTACCTTATAAAGTTTTTATTTTCTTGTTTATCATATCTGAGACTTCTGTTTGTACATTAACAATTTGGCATATGAAGGGTACATAAACCTTCGAATCTGATGTTCACAGTCTTTATAAGATTGTGTTTACTTATGATGACATATTCTTGTATGGCAATATCATTCTTATAAACCTGCTATAATGGTTTTTTTCTACCTGCCAGTATGATCATCTTGTCTTACTTGTCATTTTTGTTTCATGCAAGGACTAAAATACATTGTGCTGTATCTATGCTGGTCAGGAGCTGGCACAGTACGATGTACTAAGATGTCAGGCTCTTGCTTAATCACTTCAGGCATTACAATAACAAGAAAATAAAGAGTCTATGGTCCATGTTGACTGGCATGCATTTGTCTAGATTAATAGACTTTCACATAGTCATATGCATGTTTCAAGAATATTAAAGCCCCTGGGCCATGCCTGCACCTTTCTAGCATTTATGTAGCATATGGCACAGACCGACATGGCACGACACTTGAATCCATGCTATTTCTGTAGGTCCCCTGATTGTCATATGTCTCTGTTTTTTCATCACTTCATGTGCTTAAATTTTATGTGTGTTGTAATATTTGCAAAACAGCAAAGATTCAGTAAAACAAGAAAAAAAACATAAGAATGAAATAAGTAACAAAAAGATGCATCTGTCTGTAGGTATAGAGAAGAAAATACTGCTGAAGTTATACCATTCCTAGTGATTTAACCTTTTATTTTCAAAGCATTGTTATGCGGATCATGGTAATAATGTGTATTTGTCTAAGAATGTTGCTTTTCACCTTGGTAACTCATAGGTATTTGACATTGTTTGTCATGACAGCCTGTGAATGGGGCTATCATCTCCATGTTATGACAGGCTATGTAGCAGCCTTTTTTTCCTTGTTTGTCTAGTGGAACCTGAACTAAGACTTGCATTACTTGGCAAGATGGGATCCTATCTTATTGGTTACTTAAGCTTTAAGTCTAATTATATCTATATGTATGCTACACTTTCAGTTTTTAATTCTTGTATTATATATGCTACTTCCTCTAGTTTTATGAATATAATAAGCAAAAATTTGATTCGATCTTTTTAGCTGCAGTAGTTAATTTTTGTTTTTGGTATATATGGAATTTGTTCTTGCTGAATCACTTAATTTTTGTTATGCGGTATGCATGCAATTTTTTATTGCTGAATCAGTAGTAGATGCTCTTGAAGCCAAAAGAAAAACATGACTAAGGATCAAACCAATGAATGCTTGCTAGAGAATATTTCTGTTTCATTCAAATGGTTACTATAGGCAAAGTTTTTAAATAACACTTGGATCTAAGTAGATGAAATTTGTTTTCTGATAATTCTTTGATGCTATGGATGGTAGATTAGTTAACCATGATTATTGGACTAACCAGTTAACCACTTGTGGTCATTTTAAGAAATTACATAATGGACTGTTCATACCTGGGAATAATGACTAACCTTTTATAAGACTTTATGAGTGTAGTTTCTAGTATAACATTGCAGAAATATTTGTACTTTAATTTACAGTTAATTTTTCTACTTAGTTTCCTCTTGATCAATGATGATTGTATCTATCTCATGCTATGAGTTTATCTGGTGATTTTAACTTATATCCAGTTATTTTCAAGTATTGTCAATAGGGCTAGGATTTCAGGGAATATTTGTTTCATGATACTGCCCAGGTGCCAAGTTTATGGCTGCCTAACCATTCAAGAATCACAGGCCTTATGACTACTTGATGCCATTCAGTGAAAATTATATTTGCAATAAAGAGAAAAAAGAATTCTTAGTGAAGCATTCTATTATCTGTTGTGCAATGAATAGTTTGCTTTTTCATACATTTTACAACCTTTGAACTCCACCAGTTCATGTAACTTTCTTCTAGTATATGAGGCTTCAAGTTAAAGAATCTCAGACCCCATTTATGGTGTTTATTTGATTCTGATAAATTTCAAATTAAGTAGATTCAGATAATTTATCGTGAGAAATTCAAGTTGATTTGCATCTCAATGTTTTAGAAAGCCGTTATTGAAAACCATAACCATTTTTATCCTCAAAGATAATTAATGCTTTCTCAAGATGTCTTTTGTTAACTTGTAGTTTCCACCATCCATTTACAGGAGAGGATACAACTTGAAACTGCTCGCTTGTATAAATTGGCTGGTGTAAACCCTTTAGCAGGTGATCGCTTTTACATTTAGCAACATAACTCATTATCATTGTCACCCAGTGCATTACTCTTCCCCCTGCCTTGATAATTTTTTAAGATGATGTAAAAGTGAGATGCTAGAATTTAATAGAACATAAAGACATAGGTTATGGAAGGAAGTCCTTACATATTTAAGCTTCTTAGTTAGCTCAGAGTGTATCTTGATCATCTTTGTATGTCTTTTTGTGTTGCTCCTTGGTAGTACTTGTCATGATTTGCCTTGATATTAGTTGCATCTTATTGGTTCAAGTGAAGTGAGCAATAAGCACAATCAAATCCCCAAACAGAAAATCAGTGTTAGTATCACATTGCTTTTCTCTATATACATAATATCGTTGCTTGTCTCAATTCAGATGTCTTCAATTGGAGTCTTGAACCATGTAACAAAGGCGTCCATATGAAGTGTGATATAGTTGCATGTTGTTCCCAGCTTAATAACTAAAAGTTGCCTGTCTGTGCTTACTGTGGTATTAGATTCATTTTGTTCATCTCAAACTCTTGATATCATCATGTACAAGCTTGTTAAAAGCCTGACATGAGTTTGAAAATTGTCATCAACCAACATGCCAATATAGAGTTGGGGAGGAAGTTTAAGTTATATGACAATGTAAATGTTGAACTTGCACTATTTAAGCTATATGACAATGTAAATGCCGAACTTGCACTATTTAAGTTATGTGACAATGTAAATGCTGAACTTGCACTAACATGTCTACTTAGGATACTTCTTGCAAGGCATAGCTGGGGCAAACTTGTTGGCTGGTCGCCTGTTAAACATTATGCCACTGGCTTTCTCTGTACAATAGTGGCAGTAGAGAGACGATACAATACATGGGGATGGAGCATATGTGAACATTATTAACTTGCTTCATATAGTTTTGGCTTTTATGATAGCATATTTCTGCAGTTATTTTTGTTAGAGGTTGATACTAGACTTGTGTATTTGCCGTGGTTGATACTAGACTTGTGTATTTACCCTGGCTGGGGCCAGTTTGGGCCAACTTAATACCTAGGGTCATGAGACAAACTATGGGGCTGAGCTTGGGTTGATTGACCTTAGGGCTTATGCCTGGTATTTAAAATGCAAGCCTAATCCATTAGTCAAGTCAGGGGTCCGACCTAGGCTAGCTTGACCCCTTACTTTCATTTCTTCTGTCAAAGAGGGGAATTAGAGCCCTAAAGAGCAAGGGTTGGGTTAGCGGCGGTATGGTGTTGATTTGGCTCTTCTTTTTTTTTTTTGTGGGGGGGGGGGCGGCGGGAGGGGGAGAGAGAGAGAGAGAGAGTAGGTTAGGTTGGTGATGCTGATGAAGGATGGGGGGGCATGACAAGCACAAGGATGACAGATTGCAGTGTTGCAGAGAAATTGGAAGAGGGGGGGTGCGCCTAGAACTGTGGTTGGTTGTGATGTCTGGTCTATGGAATGGAGAGAGGAAAGGGAAAGGGAGAGTTGTACTCAGGAATGAGGTTCCATGATGGTGACATGTGCACAAGACATACAAGGGGGAGAACATGATATCACTAAGGTTAGGATTTTTGAATTTAAAGATTTAACAATTATGTAGAAGATTATATATTACATATAAAATACATTGGGTCAGGGCTGTCAGGCAGCTAGTCATATTTAACCAGACATGTTTGGCCAGTTACTAGTCAATCCTAAAATGTTGATCCTGGACTAGCCCGTTGGGCCTAAATTGGTTGCCTAGTTCTGTCCATAATTGGGATGGGCAGGTTGAGCCAGAATTGCTTGGATCTTGCTGATGCATGATAAGAACTGGTAAATTATATGCCTAAATTTTGTTACGTTTCTATTGTTCTTCCCCAAGCTCTTTTGGTAATTATTTAATTTCTTATAGTTTTGTTAATTAAAACTCAAGTATCCCATTGTTTGTTAGGCCTTAAAATGCTTAGCATTTATGTAGCTTTTTCTAGGTTTTTATGGCATATATTTATTTGCATGTTTTTGCAATCAAGATGCATTTTTGGGGTGAATTTGGAAGCTAAATTTGTTTGATTGGTAAAGAAAATATTGTTTATGTGTTCAAAACATGTCTTTTTTCCACTACAAAGAAATGGAAGATAGTGTAAACATTTAAAGAAAGTTTCATCTAGTTTAGTTTTGTGTGCATGTTTTGTGTCTCTGCTAGAGTTATGTATCATTCCATGCTGGTGCATGCTGAGTGTGAGTGGACGGATGCACAATATTGCATTCCTTCCCAAAAGTTTTTATAATACCAATGAACACCTAATTGTGAATATATGTTCTTTATGATGATGAAGATTTTACTGTGAATCTGCACATCTTATGATCATTTTCATCTAGTATAATATCATGACTAATATGTCATATCTTGAAATTCCACCTTTTCAGGATGCTTTCCTACTCTTGCTACAATACCAGTTTGGATTGGCCTTTATAGAGCTCTCTCTAATGTGGCTAATGAGGTTGAATCATTTACTGTTTCTATATTTAATTATGCTGTTGGCCTTTTAACTATATCCACTATATCTTTAACTGCTCATTGCTTATTCCAAATAAAAGGGACTCCTTACTGAAGGCTTCTTTTGGATACCTTCTTTGGCTGGTCCTACGACCATTGCAGCCCGACAAAGTGGTAGCGGGATCTCATGGCTTTTCCCTTTCATTGTAAGTGTCTCAAACATGATTTTCAACTAAAACAGCCTGCTTATACCATGTTTGTCTAGATATATACTTAGGCTCATGTAATTCTAGATGCAGACATTGTCACTCATCAGGCATTGAACAAATGATTTTTAATCAGGATAAAAATTTCCAAAGCAGTGTAGATATTAGGACTGACCTACAGAAAAGATAGTGTAAATGCTAATTTATATGAAAAGAGGATTAAGTTGGAAATGAGCCATGGAAGGAGGACAAAGTTATATTCCTTGAATGCTACTATCTCAGTAATGAGGCATCTCTCTTTTATTAGTCATAGGGGATGTTAAAACTGCAAAATATATGTTTTACCTAATAGATTTGTGGAACTGGGAAATATCTATATATTTGAACTTATAAGTTTTGTCTTTGTCCTTTACTTCCATTCTGTTGGTGGACATACAAGGCTGGTCCTATGCTGTCATGCATGGAATATTTTCATTTTCCTTACCTTTTTTGGCCACTAGAAAATAGTCAAATCCAAAAAATAAGGGAAAACCATGCCTTTTCTTTATTTGTCATGCCTTATTGGTGGGGCATCAACCTATTTTTTTCATTTTATATTTTATTTTATATGTAACTATTGTTAATTTCTGGGATAAAATGATTATTAAAAAAAAAGTTTCAGAAAAAATGCCAAATTGGTGCAGGGATTGGTGCTAGCACTGTAAACCCAACTGTGAGCTTAAGAACCTCACGTAACATTTAACAAACATAAAAAGCCTAAACAACATTAAAAAATAAAAAGTATTAAAAATAAAAATAAGTGAGATCCTGGTACAGGATGTTGATGCCATAGTATACTGTTGGTACACAAGTTTCTTGGGAGCATCAACCCGGATCCCTACTGATATGGGTAGCAAGACTGGGCCTTTAAACTTTGTTTGAATTGAAATGTAATGTTACGATTTTTTGGGGTAGAAAACACCATGATATTTCAGTGCATTGGATTGAAGCATTTTCTCAAGTTAAAATGACAAATCTTAGATTTCACGTGGCAGCTATCTTTCAGTCATAAGGAATTTGACAGTTTTTGGATAATTTTTATTCTGTATTTTTAGAAGGACCTATTGACATTTGTTGAAAAAGATACAGCAAAAATATATGCTTCTTGTGCATAGGATTCACATTTTTTGGTAAGATGAATGTTAGATCAGGCTTTCTGAAGCCAACCACAAAAGTTGCTTATGGTAGATTGGACATTCCTATGAGGGACAACTATCATGGCAGATACGTAGAAAATAAAGATTGATGAAACAGTTTTTTAAAATATTATATAAGCACGAAATATTTAAAATTGGTTGTTGAGACTTGAGAATTGTGTCAAGTCATTAACTTGTAATTTTCTTTAAGAAGGACTAGGCCACAATGAGATAATCTCTTTGATTTCTGTGAGCTGATTGACAGGATTTGCAATAGGATAAATTACTATCAATCATAAAAGCATTATGTGTCATTTATGCTTCATGCTGCTTCTTTGCAATTTTCTAGCATGTTGATGGTGAGATCAAGTAGAAATTGGAAGTTACCTGGGTTCTTAACTCTAACAAAGAAATAGATTTAAGAGAACCGCACTTAGGGAGTGTACATGTGTAATGTTGTTTGAATAGTTCAAGTAAAGGTGACATGGAAAATGATGCAAAAGAGTACGTATATCTATAGGCTGAACTAAGCACTTGGTGAGATATGAAAATCTGAAGCGTAACATGCTTGATTTGTTATACTTTTTTGTTCATTAAGATATTGAAAATTAGAAATATTGTAAATGATTGAAGGAGAAGTGCTGCATTACCATTATTAGAATATATAAATAATTTTATAAGGGCAAATATTGCAGAGATATGAGTGTTAAGCAATAAAAAGGGCCTAATAACAGGAGGATGGTGGATCAGAATGCTGGAGTTCAAGGTTTAAAAACTTTTTTTTTTTGATATTGGTTTTGGTTGGACAAGATGAGTTTTGATATGGTTAGGAGTGTTAATGACCAAAGCTCAAGCAAGCTATGGCCAGCTTGAGCTTGATTTGATGGTGAATAAGGTTGGCTTAAGCTTATCCTAAGCTGGAAAGCTGTAGCATAAGCTCAGCTTGTTTTAAATTCAAGCTAGATTGAGCTTATTTGGTTGGGCCTGATAGCTCCTATGGACTGAAGAGCTAGGATTGAGAGGAGGATAATATGGGAATGATGGTGGCTAAGTGTTGCATGAAATGCAATGGTGAGAGAAACTTTGACGTGTAGGGGATGTAGATGGTGGTCATGTTGTGGCAGACTTTCTAGAATGTGTCGTTGTTGTGGTCTAGGATGAGTGTAATGTGAGGAGGGTGGAGACTAACTTCAAGGGGTAAGTGAAAATTTTGATTCGGTAATTGATGACGAGAATACATGGACAGAGGGCAAGTGAATACACAATAAAGATTTGAGAGCAGGGTTTGCCGAATAGTCACAAACAGCTGGATGCAGGGCATGCCGAACTGTATTAGCGGCCAGCCGGGATGGTTGTAGCATTCAAACAAGAAACTAGCAAGGAGAGGGAGAAGGAAAGAGAGGAAAAGAGGAAGGAGGGAAGGAGAGAGAGAGGGAGAGAGGGCTGCTGGAGGGCCATCGAGCTTGCTGCATTGTTGCTAAGCTTGGTGGAAGCTGGAGGAAGGTGGAAGGAGGGAAGAAGAGGGAGAGGAGGCCGCCATGCCACCGTTGAGACCGGTAAAGGCTAGATGAGGGGCTCCACCCTCCTGATTGAAATAGGGGCTTCAGCCCCTATTTCATATTTTTTTAAATATTTATCAAATAAAGTTGGTAAGTGTTGCTGATTTCAATCAAATGACCCCCCAAACAGTGAAGTTGGAGACACTTATCGACTTCACTAGATAAATTAAAAAAAAAGAAATAGGACTGAAGCTGAAGCTCCTGTTTCAATCAAGAGGAGGGCAGAGCCCTTCCAGCCTTCATCAGCCCTCCGGAGGCCTCCTCTTCCTCTCCCTTTCCTTCCTCCCTCCTTTGGCTTCCATAAGCTTTGCAGTGGCATGGCGAGCTCAGCTATCCGCTGGCAATCTCAACTATCCTCTAGCAATCTTTAGAGGCTCTCTCTCCCTCTCCTTCCCTCCCCCCCTCTTTCTTCCTCTTGCATTCTCCCTCCGTCCTCTTTGTGTGTGGTTGGGCTTGGTAGGGTACGGCACGAGGGCATAGCAAACCGTACCATTGATCGACCAGTCTGAGCTTTGGTACTGGCACAGTGAACCTTGTTCGAGAGATTAGGAAAGTTAAGGATGGTGGTACTTTCAACCATTAAATTGACATATACAAGATGAAATGCTTTATATAAAAGTTAATGCTTCTCTTGTTTAATCCAAAGACACTTATCTTTAGTACATTTACCTATCTTACTTCCGCTTCGTAATGAAACAAGAGAAGCATAGCAGCCGAAACATGGAGAGCATTCAAGTTTTAAATCTTAAAGAGTCGAATTGGTTTGTAAAGATAGAAGAAATGCTTCTGCCTTGTAGATATATTAATAAATATATCTTGTTTTCAAGCTAAGGCAACTTGAACACAAGCAAAATGGGCCTTTCTCAGATTTGGCTGGTTTTTATCTCAATATTGAAATCCCGGTTCATCTATAGCTTATTTATAACTGACCAATCTTATTTTAAGCTGAATTTTGAGCTGGACTTGAACTATTTGTGAGCAGCTCACTGGTTTAACAACTCTAATTTTGCCCTTATTGTTAAAATCTATATGGAATGCAAAAAATGTGAATTAAAAGTACTAAAATAAAAAACTCGGAAGAAAATCTTATTAGTCAAGAATAAGAAATTAGACATCTTTTCTACATATGTTATTCCTTTGGCTTTTTATATCATTGCTTTGGTAGTTTTGTGTCAATCAATAAATTATCTCTTGAAAGTTCAAGTCACCATAGACTCTAAAACTTATGATATCATTGGTAATATAATATACGTTAACAGAAATAGCTATGAAATTTGAGCTTTAGGAAGCTATATATACATATTTTAAATGCTCTTAATCTCCTTGGAATCCGACATCATAGTTCTAACTTCTAAATAATGTTCTCAGGACTAGCCAAGCTCAAGTCTAGTATGGGAAAGAAATGCTTCCCAACAGTTAAAGAAATAACAGAAAATGCTGATTATTAGTTGTTGCCACAAAAGTTATCTTAGGATGGAACTTCAAAAACCAACCTAGATTTGGGTCAGTTTTCGGTCTGGTTTGGTTGGAAACTAAAATTTTATGTTTTGGATGAAGCCTCATGCCATGCTGAAGTTTGTGTTTTTAACAAGATATGGCTATTGTAGTATATCAGAGTGCAGAAGTCGTACTTCTTAATATTGAAGTGGTGGTGAGCTAACTCAGATGCTATTGGCACATGCAATGAAGATATGAATACACGATGTTAGGGAGGGTGTGTTGTCGGATAGGGGAAGGTAGATGTAAGATATCATGGATAGCAATTTCAAGAAATATGTTTCATAAAGAAAATATTTTAAATACTAGTGATGGTGGTGCTTCCTGCTGTCCCATGTATCGGTATGGGTCTCCATCCTTAGTGTCGGGATGTGATGAGCAGGAAAATGGACCAAAAGGAGATGAGATATCCACCATCTTGAGTTTTAAGATGTGGGTGTCCTGTTCTATGGAAAAATCAAAACAGCCTCTGCCCATGTTATTTAAAATCTTGCATAAAGTTGACCCCAAATAATTAGGATAGGCATGTGGTTATGTTATGGTTACAAGTTGAACCATTTATTGTGCACAATCTCTGCATGACTATTCTTCTTGCAGAATCAACTCTTTTTTGAATTGGTGGGAGGCCCTACTAGGGATCAATTCTATGGTAAACCTTAACCTAGAAATTCCTGTCTCTTCCTTGACAGAGACAATTTGAATGCCCATCTTGATGTTGAACTGACATAGCTTAGCAATTCAGAAGGGCCTCATTTTAATGTCGCAAAAGATCAACAATAGCTCTGCATACTCAAGGCCATTGGGGAATAAAAAGCACTTTTCTTTGAGCAGTTAGACTGGCTATTGGTGGGTTGGTTATATGCTCTCCCTCTTTTGAAACCATAAAACCTGTGGTAGCCCAAAGTTAGAACAATGCACATCAGAACATAAGTCTGAGCACCAGCAGAGTGATTACTTTTAGGAAGGCTACAAGGTGACTGCTGCATTGCACAATTATTCTGGATCACCCTTATCACCCACCTTGCATGATCAGCAAATAACATATTTCAATCTTTCTTGTGTAATTAAGAAAACAGGTTTAGGGTGCTGATTCATTCACATGGTCTAGCAGTAGCTAGTCCACCCCTTGTTTTTCATCTATTTTGTGGTTTTCTTTTTTTCACTGTTAATCACCTGCTTCATTCATCAGCCAAGAAGTATAGAAAACTAGGCCTAATTCAGATGCCTAACGTTGTTGCAGGATGGTCATCCACCTCTTGGATGGTCAGACACATTTGCATATCTTGTCTTGCCGGCTTTGCTGGTTATCTCACAATATATTTCAGCTCAAATCATGCAGCCACCACAGGTTAGTTGTCTATAAACTTTACAGCAACTATTCTTGCATTTTCTGTTGCACTAATGGCTTTACAATAACAACTGCCAACATGACTTATTTGTAGATCCATCAAAACTGGGTGCCAGTTATATCATCAATATCACAACTTATCGGCTAAAATTCTTTTTGTCCAGCCTATTGACAGTCGTAGTGCATACAAAATGTCATTATCTACATTTGTAAGCTTGAAATATAAAATTATCTGGGTTGTTACATGGATCTATGAATTTGTGTGTGTACATTTTTGTGCTTTGATAAATATGTGACAATTAAATTCACTCAAGACATTACTGAAGATCTTCCTAGAAGTTTATATTCAACCGACTTTCATGCATCATTCTATTATCATCATTGCTCTGGCATGTTATAGAAATCTGTATGGTTTGTTGACGGCATTCATTTTGTTGTCTTTGAATTTGGCTGAGTGGATGCTGTAACTTCTGATAAAATTATCATGTGTTCAACATGTCACTCCAACATGCAAATATGTTGCTCAAATGCATGGCTATAGGTTGTAAAAAAGATTGAACTGTGTGCAAGCAGCTTGTGATTGGTTTTAGATTAGGCTCAAAATGATCCCATTCAATTAGTAAATGAGCTGAATACAATCTAATATATATTATTAATTCATAATTTATTGTTACAAATAAATTTTGGTATCCTTTTTGATTTGTTATGCTATTACCATGTTTTCTCAATACCATATCTTTATCTAAAGGCTCAAATATACTGAAAGTATAAAGGACTTTGGCCATGAGCCCTCGATCTATCGAACCTTTTTGAACAAACCCTACCTCACTCTATTCCTTCCTAGTCCCTTTCTCACGTCCTCTCTCATTCTCTCCCATGGTAGGGCCTTAGAATCTGGACCAAAATCCTCCCAAGTTGCACCTGACCCCAGGTTGATCTTAAAGTCCAAAAAACTTTAAACAAAATTTTGTTCTCTCTGGTCCATTGTCGCTGCCGTTGCCTTCTCTTTGCTCATGGTCCGTTTGAACCCACCAGGTCCATCCTCGACATTGGTGCAATCTTTGAATCCTTCATGCCAGCACCTTAACCGTGCCCCTCCCTTGGCCACTGTTGATGTTAAGTTGCTATTGATTACTGCTCAGCCTATTAATTCCTTGCAACCTTGGCAAGCCTGTTATGATGGGCTTGGGATTGAAAGAGCTGAGCTTAAGCCAGGGGCCAAGAAGTTTCTAGTCCGTGTCAAGCTCGAGCCTACCCCCATGCACATATACATCCTTTCAATTCATGTTGAAATTTCCCAAAACCATACTTATGATGTTTTGTGTCCCCGAGCAGCCACACATCATGAATCTTATTCCCTTTCTTTTATAGAATGCACAGCACTTGGTCCAGTTCTTTTAGGGAAAGAGCAAAGATAATAAAGCAAAACTAGAAGTGTATTAATCAGTTTAGTTACATTTCAAAACTGAAACTTGAATTAGATGGTATCGTGACCAACAGTCTTTCTTCTCCCATGCATTTTGCATGCTCCACATTACTACATATACATCCTTCCAATTGGCAAGTTTAACTATTTTTGAAAAATGATCACAAACTGTAGATACTTTGTGGTATTTGCTTGGCATATTTTTCAAATTGTTTTTTATTACAGAAATGCTGTGATTATACTTGCATTAGCATTGACTGCTTAAAGTTACCTGGGCATCTAATTGCAGAGTAGCGATCCCAGCCAGAAAAGTACTCAAGCTTTGACCAAGTTCTTTCCTTTGATGATTGGTTACTTTGCTCTTTCTGTTCCTTCTGGGCTGAGTCTATATTGGTGAGAAGGTGTTATCATCTTTTTCAACTGTGCTTTTTTACTTTCAAGTGAATTGATATGAATAGTTTCTAGAAATCAAAATTTACATTTGACAGTTGTGTAAAGGAGCCAACCATCTAATAAAATTAGAAAAGGATATCCAAGTTAATCAATGCTTGCATATGCGAGGGGCTCTACAATGATATTTTTAAGCCTCCCCCTGCAAATCTCATGGTTGTACAACGATTTTGCATTTAATAGGAAGAATAATTTTGAAATGGGGAATTGCAATAATGTTCATTAACAAATATTTTGTTGATAAGTAAACATGATGTCTCAAACAAATTAGGAGCATTCATTCAGCCACACACTTGGGAGGGGTGACTAGTGCTTGCTAGCAAGAAGACAAATAGGATCTACTATAATATGATTTCAAAAATAGAAGTGCAGGAGCAAATTGTAGTAACTAGTAAGTCTTGTGATGAGTTGCTTCAGAGTTCAGTATCATTGGAGAATATGAATATTCAGAGCCCACAAACTAGGTATAGCAAGCCCTAATGAAGCTGTTTCTGAAGTTCTTATGAATCTGACAAATATGCATTCCTTGATGTTTCTTTGGCAAGTTAAGCGATGCTAGGCATAGGAGGAAGAACATCTGGCAATGGCACCTTTACTCGAAAAAGATAACGATAGATTGTTGGGAGTAAGTTGCTTCCTCCCCACTTTTGGGAGGCTTTGTCTAGTTGCACTGTGTGTTGATACTATTGAACCATGTTAATGTACAGGATAGCATTTAAATTACGTATGATGAAGAAACAAGGATGATTTCTAGATGGAAGTTGAACATAATGGGCAAGCAGAATGAGAGAGCAGGTTTCCCTGGAGAATGCAGGGCAAAAATAAAACTCAAGGACTATTTCAAGGCTTTGTATAGGTAGAACGTAGCAGGCAAGCCAGATGGAAAAGCTGATCTCCTCAGCATGCAACTGGGCTACAACATGTGGATTATGGCACATCATCTATAATTGACATTTGTGGTCCCTGAAATTTTGATAATCCAACTTCAAGGAGGTGGAGCACTAGCTTCCTGTCTTAAACAAGGAGACTCTAGGTTTTGATACAACAGTTTGTTATCGGGGGAACAAGTTACTGGGAAGTTATCTGTAGTCAAATTTAATTGGTGACATGATAAGATTTTGTTGCAGTCTACATGAAAAGCATTTGAAGAATCAATCTCTTCATGTTTGATGAATGAATATGTTCATCTATGTTTATTGCCATAAGACCCAGTAGATCAACCTTCTTGATGATTACTGAGTGACATAGAGTCCATCT
This sequence comes from Areca catechu, assembly GCA_021397845.1. Classification (NCBI taxonomy): domain Eukaryota; kingdom Viridiplantae; phylum Streptophyta; class Magnoliopsida; order Arecales; family Arecaceae; genus Areca; species Areca catechu. Next base: position 20,114,988 of record CM038040.1, read on the forward strand.
CTCGAATATTGATTTAAAAGTGTTTTGATATGTTTTAACTACAGTATTTGTATCTTGAGGAAATGGTTTGAGAAACAAAGCCAACTTGATGAGAAGGAAACATCCAATGCTTCATGATTTTATTCTACAACGAACATTGTCAGGTACTAAATCGTCAAGTTATTTTATAAGCCAGCTGATCAAAAGGGGCAAAAAAAAATAAAAAAGAAAAGAAAAAGTGGCATAGACCTGATGAGCCAGATAATTCTATTTATGTAGCTGGATCGGTGGAAGGTTGACCTATTTGTGCTACTTGTCTTTATGCTTCCTACGAATCACATCCTAGACAACTACAAGCCTTACATTTTTATAATCTGGATAAGAATAGCTTCATTGTCTTCCACTTTATGCTTTTGGTGTAGCTTTATTTCTTATCCAACTGAAGTTTAATCATTCATTCGTGCCTTGATATTGGAAGCCAAATGCAACTTGCTAGAAGCCTATTTATTCATATATGTTTCATCAATGAATGAGGACTGCTGAATTTGGTTGTTACCGCAGGGAGAAATGGTGGACAGTTCTGCTACTTTATTTAATGAAAAATTAACATTATTAATTTTTTAAAGAAAATTTTGTCATATCTGGGAGAGTATAGCCGGTAAGGTTTATTTTATGTAACTCTTGAATAATATGTACAATATGGCAGGAAATTATGAACTTATGATCTTCTTTTGGTTTGTTTATGTAATACAAATTATTATGACCATTTTTCTTCTATTTATTTAAACATCTTTTTACCGTTGCCTTTCTTGCTGGATGTATTTCAAGATTTTGTCAGATCTTAACAATCATCTCTCGCTGTCAAGAGAGTGAGTTCCTATGGTGAAACAGAGTGGTTTGACAATACTGGGATGGCTATGGGAATTAAACTATTGCCTTTAGTTCCAACTTTTAAATACTTCTAGCTGTCATGAAGAGTATGATAACAGAATTGCCACAACTGAAGTTGGTGTTACTTTCAGAAACAGCAGGATTGACGTCTCCTGAGAGATGACCTGTTATCTAGTGGTTACTTTGTATCCTCCTAGGTTTTGTGGATGGAAGGCTTTTAATGGAGCTTTCTTTCTCATTATTGAATTAGCATTGGCGTTGTTTGTTTTTACTTGATTGGCTTTAGGTATTCTTTTCTTAGCATAAACCGTTCCACATACTAGGCAATACAAATTTTCTTGTTGATGAAACTTCCCTTGCTGTTCTGCTAATACATTGGTGCCATTATAAACTTTTTGCATTTTTTTCACATAAAAGGAAGTTATGACAAATCAATTATATGCTGTCCAGGTTTACAAATAACATTCTGAGCACAGCACAACAGATATGGCTTCAAAAGCTTGGGGGTGCAAAAAATCCAGTTAAAGAGTATATTGACAGAACAATTAGGGATGAATCATCTAACATTCCGAATTCGGTATCCAATATTCAGAAGTCTATGCTTGACATTGAAACACAAAAAGCAAAATCCATTCAAGGAGAAAAAGCAACTCCTGGTGGATTGCCACGCGGTGAAAGGTTACTATTTTTATGTCCTTAAAAAATCATCTAGAAATGTCTATAGATGTTTGAGTTGTTTGTATTCATAAACTATTATATGTAGGTTCAAACAAATTAAGGAGCAGGAGGCAAGGAGAAAACAAAGGGAAGAAGAGAACAAGAGAGCAAAAGAGATAGCTGAAGGTTCTCATCTGATTACCGAGCAACAAAATTCGGAAGTGAAATTATTAGAGAACAAAAATGAACAGGTAGAAGCTGATTTATCTAGGCTGCAGATAATTGATCATAATCTGTGACCGTTCATGATTGTTTGAATATTAAAAATGACTGCTAAATTTTTCTTCTAAACAGGAGCCAGATAAAGATAAAGTAGATGCAGATTTATCTATGAGTAACAATGGTGGACTCAATGGTAATGCTGGTTCTGTAATGACAAATGAAAGAAGTCTTCATGAAAATGCAGAAAAGGTATTCCCTTTGCAAGCAAATATTTTTTTTCCACTACCACTTTTCCCTAATTGGAGATATAATATGGAGTAATTGTGAAAAAGATATACTTGTTACATGATAAAATGATGAACATAGATGTTTGAATGCATTATTAAGGACATAGAAGAGTGTCTGTAGCAGGGATTATGAATTTTTATCTGTTTGTATGTAAACCAAAAATGCTTCCTCTTCCATTGAAGTAGAAAAGAGAGAATAATAGTGGCGTAGAATGCTGGCCTAGCAGATTCTTTAGGAGTGAATGGCTGGTACATCAATGAAATTGAGAAACACTTTTTTTAATGGGCATGACAAACCACCTGTAACCTACCTGAGGTTCAAGGTGAATGAATATGTGGCTGCCGACTTTATGTATGTGAACATACGACCATAATTATAAATGTTAAGAGATGGGGTAAACTAGCTGCTGTAGCATGTTTATTCTGTTGTTTTAGTGTCCAATCTGTTCTTTGATTCACTCCTGGGTTTAGAGAGATGTATTGATGTACATGTTTAGTCTGGCTTACTAGATATAACTATCTATTCTTTTGGTATCCATTTTGATTGTGTTGGTTTTTTATGTTTGGATCAAACATGCAAAACCACAGGGTACTGGAATGTTTTGAATATGGTTGATCTATTAATTCAAATACCATGCAGATCTAATTCTTTGATCTGAAATTATGGCTATATTTCAGGAAGAAGTGACTGAAGTGCATTCCCCCTCTGGTAACCAGACTTCACATGATCCTCTTGACAGAAGAGATCAGGAGACAGAATAAGCTGAAGCTTATGCCATCAAATGGATAATGCTGGTTATCTATTCCCTCTGGCGAGTGGCATGCTATTGTTGTACACTTTGTACTGATTATCTGTTCCATCAGATAGCCTTCTGCGGTCAGTTTGTTTGCCTTCTGTAAGAGGGATGAGGAGGATCTTTTCTCATGGTGCTTCTAAATCCTCCATATTGCTGCATCAAAGTGCTCACCTCCCTGTGTGCCTTGCTGGGGATCCATGATTGTAAATTTTGTCAGATAAAATATATCATCAAAATTCTATTCCATATCCCATGCATGAGTTGTCTGGAAATTAAAATTCAAAATTCTTCACGAATTGTGATAAGTTACTTTTATATTTCATCTTTGAGCATGCTTCAGGAAATATGATGATCAGGACCGTATGTGAATTAATAATGATATTATAGAACTGCTGTTGCAGTCGTCTTCTGATACAAAATTTATGATATAGTTATTTCATATTTGGGCTTCCTGGAATGCTTAGTAGAATGTGATGATTGTGACCTTATGTCAATTAACAATGCCATCATCAAACTACTGCCACATCCTTCTTTAAAAAAAAGGTTGTACCAAGAAGCTGATGGAACCTACTCAGTTGCTACCACACAAGATACATTGTGGATGTGATTTCTTTGTCAAGTGCATGATGCAATTATAATTGATCAGTCAACAGTTTTTTCAAGAGCAATGTTTCTCCAGAAACCAGTGTCTGCAGGGAGCTGTATTCCTTTTTCTTTTCTTTTTTTTTTTGTCTAAGGCCATTGCTTCTGCCAACTATTTTACAAGCAGCCGGCAAATTTAACATGAAAAGAACCTTGGTTGGTGCCACCCATGTGTTCATCCCTGTAAAAAGGAACATTGTTGTGCTGAGGCTGTTAAAGCAGTAGTGTGTATTTTTACTAGCATTCTGTGACCATTCATAGTCTGGAAACTTGAATTGCAGTAAAAGCAGTGGCTTGCAAATTTACTGGTTTTTAATGTTATATTTTAGACTATTTGGAGTTCCATTGTAAAATTAATGGGTCGTACCTTTCAGCAAGCAAGATAAGTTCCATAGCTTTAACGTAGCATTCTTGGAAACCCATGTTAAGAATTCAGGCTCCCAAAGGTGGGTTCCAATTAGTAAATGTACATGACTAACTGGTTGCAAATTGTGCCCGAGGTTGCATATCAGATGCAGAACAATGCGGAATGCGAAGACTACCGGGATCTATATATCAAGTGCTGCAATTTCTTTATAAAAAAAAGATGCCATCGAGCGTCCCGTGATTCGGTTCATAAGTCGACTGGTGCGGAGAAGCAAAGATGGGAGGCCCAATCTTTGATATATAAGATTTTGTTGCATGTCATGGAAATTAATAACATTTTATTGCCAGAAGAAATACAACCCCTAGCTATAAGACCGACAGTTCATATATAGCATACATATATGTCTTGTAATTCAACACTTCCACCATAATTAGCACCATCCATTGCGGTAATGATCTATTACAAAAAAAAAAAAAAAAAAAAAAAAAAAAAAAAAAAGAGCTTAATGGTGCATGCTCTTGGGCATCACAAAAGTTTATAAATGACAATTTTATTGAATGCATGTCTGCACTTAATTAGGCATAGGATTCTCAGTCAAGTGATTTAAAGATGTCTAGCTTCGCTCGAAGAGTTCTCTCCGCATCCTCTACTTCTTTTCTCAGCGATTTCACCAGCGCAACCCGTTCTTCATTTGAACCAACTTTATCTTTCAACCGAGAAACCTTGGCTTCCACATCCAACAGCATCTTCTTCAATTTATCAGCTTCAGCTTCGAGCATGTCAAGCTCCGTGATCTGCTCTTCCACTTCACGCTTCCTCTTCTTTGCCAATCGAAGCTGATCATTGGCAAGACCGAGGTCGAAGATACTGCGCGATGGTTTCTCCAAACGGGCCATCAGATGCCTAACATCGAAGCCCAGCTTCTCCAGACCCCTGGCTTCTTCCATCATCTCTTTGATTTCCCAGGGACTCGACAAGCAATTAGTCTGCAATGCCTTGTCCATGAGATCCACCAACTTGGACCACAGTGCTTGGTAAACAGTCTTCTTGATCCCTTCGTCGACGCCATCATGCAGCAAGCCCTGGTAGTGAGGATGCTGTGGGATGAACAAGAGGAAGTTTGGATACCTCCTCATCACCTCCGGTCCATAGCTTGGAGCCTCCTCCTCGTCATCCGAGAAGGAGACGTTATTCGGGTCTTGCTTGTTCAAGAGCCCCCGCTGTTGGAATAATTTAAGCTCGTCTATCAACTTTGCATGGGGATCGTCGTCATCTTCTCCTTCCTCGGTCTTTGTTTCTCCTTCGTCTTCCCTTTGGAAGTCATCCTTGGTGGGAGTATCGAGTGCATGCTTCTTTCCCCTGTCCTTCCGTTCCACGTCTTTGTTTGTGGTGGAGTGCGATTCTTGGGTGGAAGTAATCGGGCGAATTTCCTTTTTGTCGGAGAGATCTGATTGGCGGTTGCTGGATGCGCCTTGGATCGTAATGGCTGATGGGAGAGGGTGGGGTCTTGGGATGAGAGCCCAGCTCGGTGGTTTCCTGGGAACTACTTTGACCCTCGCCATCTTGGCAAAGAGAAATTTTCTTTTTCTACCATGCATAAAAGAAATAATGGGTCTTTAGATAAAGGTTCACATGTAGTTATTATGCTAACTTGCGCTTTTTTTTTCTTATAAGATAAAAAAAAAAAAAAAGGAATCCTCATCTCTCTTTCTCCTCTCTCTGTGAGAGAGACCAAAAATTAACATTTTACTAACATGATGATATATATATATATACAAGGCGATTGAAGCAAATTCATAATTATATATCAAAGGAAACATATTATAACTAATTTTTCTATGATCTTTTTCTAGGTATTAGCATTCCCTTTATTTTTGTTCTCCACAATTGTGGCTCGCAACAAGCTAACACTGTACAAAAGTTATATTTTGGATCCGATCGGATCAATATTCTTACAATAAATTTGGATGGAGTTGTGTCAACATCTAGTACCAATAATATTCAAATTATTTTTTTTAAAAAAAAATAAGATTCTAATATATGTTTACAATAACTTTTTTAATAAGAGAAGTAATTTTCTTTTAACAATAGCTTTGCTCCTCTCCAAATCATAAATTTCAGTGTGCCTTCACTTGAGAGAGCGATGGTCATATCTTAAGAAAATGGATTAATATAGGTGGATGTTCATTATTGAAAGCAAGCATACGATCGATCGTAAAAAACATTAAAAATAAACTTTGATATAAGATATAGAGTTTATAAGTTAGAGCATAGACCATAAGAGATCAGATCAAATAGTTGATCTCTTGTTACAAAAAGTGTAACTCCCAAAAATATAAATACAAGTTTTAACTATAAATTCTCAAGTATTTTCATGGATGCAGCTGATGGATGCTTAGATACATAAAAATGACATATCTAGTTATTATGGAAGAAATGATGTTAGGAGAGAAGATAAAAAAATACGATCGAATAAAAAAGAGATGAGCACTTCTTTATAAAAGGTAAGGATATGATGAGAAATAAGAAATTTAAATAGAACTCGAAGATTGATCATCCAAAAATGAAGACTTCGCATAGCAAATAAGAGAAACTTCTCACCTTGAAAACAAAAAGGAATAGAGATTACAAGATAGAACTTTTCTAGAACTTTTCAAAAATATCTATTTTTAGCAATGTAGACCATTATATATAGAACTTTTCTAGAGCCGTTAGAGCCTGATATAGATTAAATTCACCATTTGACCGTTAGGACGAGCGGTGGAAGATTTCATATCTTTTGGGTTTTGAATTTTGAAAACTCTTTAATTGATATAAAAGTTAATTACCATTGAGTTTCTAATAGTTATAAAACTTTAAATGCTCTATTACTTACCTCAGTGCGAAGTAATTCAACTTGTTATTAGGAAAGAAAAATATATACTACAATATGTATGAATAAAAATCCAATTCATTTGAATGCTTCGAAGCTATAAAATCCCAAAAAACATTTTAATGATAGAAGGGGAATATATATTATATCCATTTGATTTATAGATAAAAAACTTCAAGAAAACTTAGTTTTTTATTTGTTGCCAAATAAGATATAGTAAGTCATGGGGCTAATGTTGGTTCTTATTATGTTTGGAACTAAATATTTCCAAAACAAGCTCCCCCCTCTTTTTCTCCTCTCTAATTAATACACATGCACATATACCTATATTTGCAACTAAATACAAATTGTGTAGGTAGATATAAATATAAAAGTGTGTGCAATACATATTAATGTGTAAAAGCATAGATACAAATATAGACTTGCATACGGAAGTGGTGAGAATTCTTTACAAGCTCAATCATTTTAAATTCCTAGAATAGATTGCAACATTGGCAAAGAAAATCATATAATATCTATTATAAATAATTAAAGTTCTACTATCGAGACTCAAATACTGTAATGTATCAAATTTTCATAGTCCTTTTTTCCCGCTCAAATTTTTCATGACTTTGGCTTTTAAATTCAAAATTTAAAACAATTTTGCTTTTCGATTTTTAAAATAGAAAATAAATAATAAGTCTTTAAATTTAAAATTTAAAATAGAAAAATAATTTTGTTTTCTCGAAATCTACTAGTTTTTTCTTTTCATATTCTTTTATTTCATTTTTTTTATAGACTAATCAAACAAAACAGTAAAAAAATAAAAAAGGAAAAAAATCGGTGACCGTCTCCATTTGATCCATGCTATCCCATAGATGCTAGCTTTCCAATGCTAATCGAATGGCTATTATGTAGGTGGTGCTAACGGGGGTGTAATTTATTTTTATTTAATATTTAAGATAGCAAAAAATGATGTCAAATAACTCATGCATTGCACGGGTGCAAATCTAGGTTTTCTTATAATTTTTTTATGAATGGTTGGTATATATTAGTGGTGGAAGATTCCTCTTGAGTGATTTTCCAATCTTACGTTAGTAGTCCTATGATATCAACCATTTTAAAATCTCTAAGTTCTTGTTGCAATTTTCAAATACCAGGAAATATCATGTACTAATGCACATGAAGGAGAATATAAAAAAAAAGAAGAAGAAGAAGAAAAAGAAACATGACATAGGGTATAATAAATTATTCTTCCTTTTGTGCTCGTTTCAAAAATGGCATATGATATTAATTATTAAATTAAATTTATATAAGAATTTTTCCTTGATCACATATTTTTGTGGACATAACATAGGTAATTTCTATAATAATTCTTCCCTATAATATTTATAGTAGACACCTTAAATTTCCAATTTTATATATACACATTATATAAAGAGAAATGGACTTGGCTATATTTGAATGGATTCGAAGCCAAATCTGATCAAGTTAAAGAGTACACATTATATAGAGAGAAATGGATTGTGTATTAGAAATTATATTAAATTATATATATACACATTATATAGAGAGAAATGGAATTGGCTACATTCGAAAGGATTTGAAGCTAAATCTGATCAAATTTTTTATCATCTAATTTGCATAAATCTTTATGCAAAAAAATAAAAAAGTTAATGATATATTAATGGTATAGAATAAACACAAACAAAAATAAACAAAAATGCTCTAGAATAAACACAAATACTCTAAAATAAACATAAATTTTTTAAATAAATCTAAATATTTTAGAATAAATAAAATACTTTCATCTGTTTTGATTTATATTTATTCTGAAATATGTTTTTATTTATTCTGAAAATATTAGTATTTATTCTAGAGTATTTTATTTATTTTGAAAAAGTAAACTATTATATGATTAATAGTTCCAACAACCACCCATAACCATTAATACATCATTAATATGAGTATAAAAGTTTAAGTTTATTCTAGAAAGTTTATTTTTATTTTGAAGCATTTTTATTTATTTTCATTTATGTTTATTATATACCATTAATACATCATTAATATTTTATTTTTACTACATGGAGATGTGTGTAAATCAGATAATTGGAGACTTGATTAAATTTGGCTCCAAATCTATTCAAATATAGCCAAGTCTATCTCTCTTTATATATATATATGTATGTATGTATGTATATGTGTGTATATACGCACATACATATATTAGATTTCTAAACTTTGTTCCCTTTAAATTTGATTCTATATCATTTATCATATCTATTTATTTTTTTGATAAAATTTTTATGTTTATCAAAAGGAAATCCAATTTTGACCCCACTTGACAATGTAAAATAAAATAATCATATCTATAACCAAATCTTGGACTCTAAATATCTCTCAACAAATATGCTACAAACATAACCAACAATTATGTTAATGAAATTTTAAATACAAATCATTTTTAATTTGGGGTCAACCAATTCAAACTTATTGGTCAAAAGGCAAGATCTAAAAATAAACTCTAAACTTGAATCTAATGCCATTTAGCTTGGATCTTGTCGAGGACGGGTCTCATTTATTTCCTATGCTTTTTCTTTTCATAAACTTGAGTATACATTTCCTGCCTTTGGTATATATAGTAATTGTTGTTAATATTTAATACAGAAAAATATATGTCTATGTGTATATTGATATAATTTTAAAAATATTTAGAAATTTTTTTATGGTGTGTGGCAAAATGAAGTTTGTATAATAAATTAATTATATATATAATAAAATAAAGTTAGGAAGTCTGGCTTGAGAGGTGAATATATTCACTGTCCTAAAGGAGATTTGGCTCCCTTCTCATGCGAAGACTGATGGACCACACGCTCTCCTTCAAAGTACAACCTGGAAGCCAAAAACTTCAATATTCGTCAGTGGCACGATCTCGAACGGACGCCGATCAGCCCGTCTTCAGCCAAAAAATTTCAAAGCAGGAGAAAAGGAAATTTTTCAAAATTTTTAGAATAGAAAAATAGATGAGAGGGAGAGTTTAGAATTTTTTTGAATGCCTTGTAGGATTGGGATAGAGGCATATTTATAGGCTCAAAATTCCAAAGAAAATTCTCAAAGAGCCCTCAATTAGCCATTACGACAGTTACAAAATTAAATACAAATTAATTAAATAATTAAAAGAGAAAATAATTAAAAATAAATAAAATAAAAATAAAAAAATGAAAATGCATGGACCTGCATGGGGCATGTGCATGGATCGCGTGCGTTGCATGCTGGGGAGGGGGGGAGAGGAGTTGCTTTTTTTATTTTTACATTAGCAATGTTAACAATCCCCCTCAAAAATAGAAAGGGTAAAAGTTTAATATTATTAAACTCAATAAATAATATAAAACTTTTGGATTTTTACTGTCTAATGCAAGTACCTTCTAGGGTTGAACTTGTATTTAGTATAAAATACACACAGTATAAAGATGAGCTGATCATAATGCGAGGTAGCACTATCTAGGCCATGCGCTTGCCTTAATTTTCACGAGAGTTGCTAAGGATTCATCCGGATCCCATAATCGCGGCCTCACACTACCTCACTAAGATAGTATTGCTCGGTGATGATGCAACCCAAGAGGGGGGTGAATTGGGTTTTAAAAAAAAAACTATTTGAACTATTTCAATGGATATAAAACAAGTATATGCCAATTCAAATAAGTGCTTAAGTTTTGCCAAAGTGTTTGTGTGCTTAATGAAAATATGCAACGAAATTAACAAAGTAAATGTAAGAGTAAATAAGTAATAAATAAGAGCAATCACAAACACAAGAATATATAGTGGTTTGGTGCACTCCAAGGCACCTACATCCACTTTCCAAGTTTTTCTTGGAAATTTTACTATCATCATCAAGATTACAGTCGATTAGTTTTCCGAGCTCACTAATCAAAACCCAACTTGTTTTTCCGGGCTCACAAGTTAAAATCCCTTGTTGGTTTTATAACTTAGGCTAACCAACAACCTTCGATTGTTTTACAGGCTCACCAATAACCTATGTTGGTTTTACGGGATCACCAACAACCTATGTTGGTTTTACACAAAGGCTAACCAACAACCTCTTTGGTTTTCCAAGGTTCACCAAAAACCTTGATACAACAATATATGAATGAAAGTAAATAATACAATAAAGCTTTCTAAAATAAAGCAAGTATCTCTTTGAAGCCCTTGGATAATGTTGAAGAAGCTTGTCTTCAATGTGTTGAAGCCTTTGAATGAAGCTTAATGTTGTGGACTGGGATCAACTCTCTTATCTTTGGAAGCTTAAAGACTTGAACCACTCAACTCTTGAATTCTTGAAGGATATTCAATAATCTCATCAAAGGATTGCTTTTTCATTTGATTTTTGGTGTTTATATAGCTCTCCAAACTATAGATGACCGTTGGAGATGAAAAACTAGCCGTTTGAAGCAAGTTGGAATCAATTCTGTACTTCTGAAAAAACTAGCCGTTACTTCAAGTGTCGACACTTGAATCTGGTGAGTCAATACTTGAGTCAGCTCAAGGCAAAAATTCTGGATTTTTACAGTTATGTATTTTTCTTGTTCTTAGACCTTGAGTCGATACTTAAACTTCTTCATGAATCGACACTTGAGTGTACCAGTGCTGAAACTTGCTGAAACTTTTCCAAAATCAAACTTTAAGTCCTTCTAAGTCTTCCTTATGTTCCAAAATCCTTATAACTTGAAATTTCATGAATTTGAAGGACTTCTTTAACTAAAATACAAGTATTTTATTCTTTCAACTGATGAGTATTTAATTTGATAAACACACTAAAACATACAATTAGTACTCATATATACTTAAGTGTTTTGTCAATCATCAAAATCAAGACCAGAGTCAACAATCTCTCCCTTTTTGATGATGACAAAATCTTTAAGTATATAAACAGGATAAGCTTAAAAAGATTAATAATAAGGTAAACATGTAAGCTCAAAATCAATCAGTGTCAAGCTTTCCTTCAAAATATGATTTCAAAAATATTTTCAATAATCATTCAAGATTTTTAAATATTCTCCCCCTTGCTAATTCTTTCCTTAATATTAAAATATTTTGCTTTCTTCTCCTCCTTTGGCATTTTCTTTCATTTCTCATATAATTTTTCATGTTTATCATATCTTCTCCCTTTTCATACTTAACATTTTTCTCTCCCTTTTTGTCATCATGAAAAAGGATGAAAGGCAATACAAAATGGGAATGAAGGTAGAAAGAATAGCAAGAGATCATCAAAATCAATACATGAAATCAATTAATCTTGATACCAATTAAATATGATACTAATTGAACATGATACCATAAAATGATAAGCACATGCAAAAAATAATTCAATATATATTAGCTCTAATATGCATAACTAAGGTATGATTAAGACAACAATCCATTCACCTCACTTGTTCATGGGATAAGGCTACAGTACGTGGCACCCCAACATGTCATAAGAGATCCTATTGAATAGGAAGAGATGATCTTTAAACCCTACTTAGCTCCTATGACCGGATGGCCATGGTGACTAACCCAATTCGAAGTAGTTACTAGGAGCTCTTCTCTTTCCCTTTTTTTAGGATTCTTAATAAATCTTGATACTAATTGAATGTAACTCCCCTCAAAGAATTATATTTGAAAACAAGGAGTATCAGAGCAATATAAGTATGATATCAAGAAAATATTGAAAGCATCATATATGACAACAAATCTTTGGATGCTTCCTCTAAATATTATTCTCCCTTAAAAAATATGTATTCATTGAGGAATAAAACATAAAAGCACAAGCATATCATAATTTCAGACAATTTCATATATGAACATAAATACTAAATCGGAAAGCAAAGATTTGAATTTTCAAGATATACAAAATTTTCAAAATGCAAGGGATTGATCATTATGATTTCAAATTTATTTGAAATGATTTGATATCCATACAAATGCTAGAAGTAATTTAATAGCAAGTCTAGCTACTAGAGTAAGGATTTATCAATATGCATATCTTTTTCTTAAATGTAATATTTAACTACCAGTTCTAGTCTTGATTCAAATCATTTCTAACTTAAGCATAGATGCCAAAATTAAAAAGACATAAAGCATAACATTTCACTTGAAATAGTTTAAAACTATATTAATCAAAATCAAGTGAAAGTCTGATAATCACAAGTTTAATCATGAGAGCATGAAATCCATCAACATCAAAAAATTCATGATCACAACAAATGACTATTAGTCTAAACTTGATTCTAATTAAATATTTAAAATATTTTTTAAAGTAATTGATATAACATTTATAACAAATATTCAACTATATTTTCAATTATGGAAAGAAATGCTTAGAATTTACCAATATATTTAATCCTTCCTTTATCATTTAGTCCAAAATGTAGCTTATCCACTTCTTCATATTGTCTTGTACAGTCACTATTCAATTATTTTCCTTTCTTTGGGCTGCAAGACATTCCTGCAAAACATACTAAGTGGACGATTTTGGTATCCAAACTTTCTTGGATCCTTTAAGGTTAGTAACTATGGTTCCTTTTGGAACTCAAATCTTTTTTAATCTACAAGAATATGCATTAAGTCCAAATTTTTCATATTTAAAGTATTCAATATTGGAAGAAGTAGCAACAAAGAAATTCTTGTTCTTTAACTCAAGATTTTTGTTTTTCTTTAAAAGCTTATCATTTGATACAAAAATATTGGATCTTTTAAAATTTCTATTTCATTTAATAAAGCATTTTTCTCATTTGAGAATTTATTGGATAACTCTTTCAAATCAAAATTTTTTTAAAAAAAAATATTTTTCTTTAGAAAGATTATTCTTATCAATTTCTAAAATATCAATCTTTATATTTAAATCATGATTTTTATTGACAAGATTGGTATTCTCAAAAGAAAAAGAATCTACATGTCTTTTTAATTTCTTGTGCTTATTTTTTAATACTTTATATTAATGCACAAGATCATTAAATGCATTATGTAATTCATCAAAGGTAAAATCATATTCATTTTCAGAACATACCTCTTCCTCATTTATCATGAAGCAAAGATTGGCAACTTCTTGTTCATCATCCGAACTTGAATCTTCGCTATCGCTCCAAGTTGCCATCATTGCCTTGAATTTCTTTTTGGCCTTGAGGGCTATTATATTTTTCTTCTCTTGATCAGCAACCACTTCTTTGTGCCATAAATTCAACTCATGGATCATGAGTGAACCAATAAGCTCCTCCAAAGGCAGGGTATCAATATCTTTGACTTCTTGGATCCCCGTTACCTTTGGATCCTATGATATTGGCAAAGATATAAGAATTTTATTAACCAAATCAGCATTAGTATAGACTTTACCAAGACTTTTCAATTCATTAACAATAGTCATAAATCTAGTATACATATAAGATATAGATTCATAATGTAGTATTTCAAACATTTCAAAAGAATGAACTAGCATATTAATTTTAGTATTTTTTACTTGAAGAGTACCCTCATAAGTAATTTCAAGTGTATCCCATATCTCCTTCGTCGATATGCATGTGGAGATCCTATTGAATTTATTAGAATCCAATGCACAATAAAGTAAGTTCATTACTTTAGCATTAATTTCATATTGCTTAACGTCATATTCATTCCAATCCTCCTCGAGCTTTGGAATGGAAATACCATTAACTAAAATGAAAGGAATATGAGGACCATTAACTATAACTTTCCAAAGATAATAACTAATAGATTGAATATAGATTGGCATGCAAGTTTTCCAAAAAGTATAATTAGTGCCATTGAAAAATGATGGTCTATTAGTTGCATGTTATATAGCAAAACAAATACCTTCTAAGGCTGCCATGATCTTTTAACTCAAAATTGTTGGATTCTTTGCAAAGCACAAAGTTTAGATACAGACAATTTTAGGTTCCGGGCTCTAATACCAATTATTGCCCAGTGATGATGCAACCCAAGAGGGGGGTGAATTGGGTTTTAAAAAAAACTATTTGAACTATTTCAATGGATATAAAACAAGTATGTGCCAATTCAAATAAGTACTTAAGTTTTGCCAAAGTGTTTGTATGCTTAATAAAAATATGCAATGGAATTAACAAAGTAAATACAAGAGTAAATAAGCAATAAATAAGAGTAATCACAAATACAAGAATATATAATGGTTCGATGCACTCTAAGGCACCTACATCCACTCTCCAAGTTTTTCTTAGGAATTTCACTATAATCACCAAGATTACAATCGATTAGTTTTCCGAGCTCACTAATCAAAACCCAACTTATTTTTCCAGGCTTACAAGTCAAATCTCTTGTTGGTTTTATAACTTAGGCTAACCAACAACCTCCGATGATTTTACGGGCTCACCAATAACCTATGTTGGTTTTATAGGATCACCAACAACCTATGTTGGTTTTACACAAAAGCTAACCAACAATCTCTTTGATTTTCCAAGGCTCACCAAAAATCTTGATACAATAATGTAGGAATGAAAGTAAAGAATATAATAAAGCTTTATAAAATAAAGCAAGTATCTCTTTGAAGCCCCTGGATGATGTTGAAGAAGCTTGTCTTCAATATGTTGAAGCCTTTGAATGAAGCTTGATGTTGTGGACTTAGATCAACTCTCTTATCTTTGGAAGCTTGAAGGCTTGAACCACTCAACTCTTGAATCCTTGAAGGATATTCAATAATCTCACCAATGGATTGCTTCCTCATTTGATTTTTGGTATTTATATAGCTCTCCAAACCATAGATTACCATTTATGACCATTGGAGATGAAAAACTAGCCGTTTGAAGCAAGTTGGAATCAACTCTGTACTTCTGAAAAACTAGCCGTTACTTCAAGTGTCGACACTTGAATCTAGTGAGTCGACACTTGAGTCAGCTCAAGGCAAAAATTCTGGATTTTCATAGTTCTCTATTTTTCTTGTTCTCAGGCCTTGAGTCGATACTTGAACTTCTTCATAAGTCGACACTTGAGTGTGCCAGTGCTGAAACTTACTGAAACTTCTCCAAAATCAAACTTTAAGCCCTTCTAAGTTTTCCTTATGTTTCAAAGTCCTTATAACTTGAAGTTCCATGAATTTGAAGGACTTCTTCAACTAAAATACAAGCATTTTATTCTTTCAACTGATATGAGTACTTAATCTGATAAACACACTAAAACATATAATTAGTACTCATATATACTTAAGTATTTTGTCAATCATCAAAATCAAGACTAGAGTCAACATATAACTCCTCCAAGGATACGTGCAACGGAATCGTACCTCGCTAAACTTATAGTCTTGGATCTATTAAGAGCTATGCTTAACCTAACCATTATAATAAAGCACCACATCATAGGGATGGGATGGAGACATACCTCTAAAATGGTGCTCTCAGACATCATTTCAGAGATTGTTTTTCTTTGAACCTTAACCATGGGGTTGCCATGATGGAAGGGGTCCTCTCTGATGACTATAATATGGCCTTAAGCCCCATCCCCCTCAATGTCTCAAATATCGTAGCCTTTGAAAAGCCTTCGGTCAAAGGATCTATCCAACAGTATGTTGGACAAGATAAATTTCATGTATCTTTACAGAAGGTGAATGCACTATAATTTGCTGTAATTTTGTGGTCTTTGATAATGGGTTCTTCCGAGATTCAGATTTACATCAACCATAAATTAGTCTAAAGAGATGTTTAATACCAACTTATTGTTCTCTGACTATCATATGGCTTATTATCTCTGCAGGTGATTACAAGGTATTCTTCATTTATATAATGCCCTCCCTACTTCTAAATATTACTAGTCCATATAAATATGTAATGAGTGATTTACCCAATACTTTATACCTATCATGTCCAAATAATTCTAACATTTGGTGTTATAATGTAGACGTAAAGTGGTTCCTAATATAACTATTTGTTGATGTGGGTTTGCTGTTACAATTTAATGGAGTAATATTTTTTTCCTTTTTTTTTCTCTTTCAGTGTTTTAGTTATAACAATGAATAATTACTATTAATGCAAAATTTAGGTTTATTTCTTTGAATTGGCAGATCACCAAATCACCTGTAAGCTATGGCTTCTACATATGGCAAGATGGTGCAGAGATGTGACTTCATCTGGAGTAATTGTTACACATTTGATCTCTAGTTTATATCTAGAATAGAATTACAATACTTTGAGTTCAATATGAAAACATGAAAGTATAGAATGGTAAGGAAAAGCAAAGGGAATATAGGTTATTGAAATTATTATAAAGATGAAAAAATAAAAATCATGATCAGCAAATCTATTTAGAGTGGCATAAAGCAAGGACAAGCTACTAGTTAACCTTCTAGTTATTCTTTTAGATAGTGTTTAGCTATAAAATAAATTTTGAAGAGATAGGAAAACTTATCCAAATAAATTTGAAGGGACAGAACCTATTCCATGGAGTGGGAATTTTGTGTGTTGGAGGGATAAGTGCATGCATTTAATGTGCATCAAATTCATGATGATTTGGATTTTATCATAGACAAAATTGCTCTCCCATTTTTTTATGTTTAGATAGTGTAAAAGGGCAACAATGTAATTGAAGGGGATAACTCTCTCTTTCATAGTATAAGCCAATTCCATCAAAATGATGAATAGAGTTATACCTTCTCTCTCCTATTTATACCATGTGAGGGAATAAGGCTACACTACAAGCAAGAAAAAGTGTCTTTGATAGTACAACCATGAAATAAGGCTCTTATTTCGTGATCATACTACCTTAGCTTCTAAATAGCCTTCTAATTTAGCTTATATTATTTTTTACGTTCATCTACTATGTCATCCTAAAATTTACACAAGCTAGGGAGTTCCAACTCCCCACCTACATCAGGAGTGCCTTAATCATTCTCCGACCTTAATGATTAGCCCTGTCACATTCTTTAAGTAAACAAGATTACTTAAGCCATATTTTTTTTAAAGAAAACTACTTGTCAACTAGCAAAAAGAACATTAATCATAAATTTCATGAATAGCTAAAATTTTATAATATCTGGAAAATAAATGAAGGTTGAAATGAATCAATCAAAAACTTGAAATGAATGTAGAGTAGAATGATACATGATCTAGTCATGAATCTCTTATTTCTTATTTCTACCATCTTCAAACAAAAATATCTAGCTTGTTGCTTTCTATAATTAAAGTTCACAAATTTTTCAATAATATAAGCACAAAGATTGCTAGAAGCCTTATGGTACTAAATAAAATATATGAACACTTAGAAGCATAAGTGCAATAACTGAACAAGCATGATAAAAAAAGGACTGATAAAATTCTCTTACACCTAGGTAGTCATAATACAAATAAGAAACATCTCAATGAATAAAGGAAAATTTTAACAAAATTCAATATATGAATGACCAACTAATTATGAAATAGTTGGAGATATGCACATTGATAGATAATGTAACATGCACTAATAATTGAGAAGGATAGTGCTATATAGCAGCTATAGATATAAATTGATGAATCGAGAACATAAAGATATGTGAGTTTAAATCCACAACAGCTACAATAAAGATAATGAGACCAAATTTAACAACTCAGCTCATATAATAAAGGTTTTAAATATCGATATTGAACCCCCGGTGGCCTTGCCCTTTCTTCATCAAAATAGTATGGTGCTGCTACAGAAATAATGGTACACATCAAAACTAATAGGAAAAAAAAATATCAGTATACATCTTGATATGGCTACATCGCTGACATGGAACGTGTATCAGATCCAGCTGGAAGTCGTAGGTGCCACGTGGATTTTTCTTTCAAAATTCACGCTCCTTCACCAGGTGGCACCCCATGACGGGTCCACCTCGGTCGAAGTCGAGCACCTCTCTGCCACTCCGCTAGGTTCCACCCAGGAGGGGTCCACCTCGGCCGAAGCTGGCGGCCTCCTGCTCCCTCGCCAGGTGGCTCCCCAAGACGGGTCCACCTCTACCGAGGTCGAGTCAGGCCCTCTTGCTCCTTCGCCAGGTGGTACCTCATGACGGGTCCACCTTGGCCGAAGTCGAGTACCTCTCTGCCACTCCGCCAGGTGTCCACCAAGGAGGAGTCCACCTCGGTCGAAGCTGGCAGCCCTCCTGCTCCTTCACCAGGTGGCACCCCATGACAGGTCCACCTCGGTCGAAGTCGAGCACCTCTCTGCCACTCCGCCAGGTGTCCACCCAGGAGGGGTCCACCTCGACTGAAGCTGGCGGCCTCCTGCTCCCTCGCCAGGTGGCACCCCAAGACGGGTCCACCTCTGTCGAGGTCGAGTCAGGCCCTCCTGCTCCTTCGCCAAGTGGTATCCCATGACAGGTCCACCTCGGTCGAAGTCGAGCACCTCTCTGCTACTCCGCCAGGTGTCCACCCAGGAGGGGTCCACCTCGGCCGAAGCTGGCAGCCTCCTGCTCCCTCGCCAGGTGGCACCCCAAGACGGGTCCACCTCTGCCGAGGTTGAGCCAGGCCCTCCTGCTCCTTCGCCAGGTTTCATCCCATGACGGGTCCACCTCGGCCGAAGTCGAGCACCTCTCTGCCACTCCGCCAGGTGTCCACCTAGGAGGGGTCCTCCTCGGCCGAAGCTGGCGACCTCCTACTCCCTCGCCAGGTGGCACCCCAAGACGGGTCCACCTCTGCCGAGGTCGAGCCAGGCCCTCCTGCTCCTTCGCCAGGTGGCACCCCATGACGGGTCCACCTCGGCCGAAGTCGAGCACCTCTCTGCCACTCCGCCAGGTGTCCACACAGGAGGGGTCCACCTCAGCCGAAGCTGGGTGAAGCATAATTTTTTCCCAAAGATTTCAGGAAGCTCCTAGGAGGAGACGTGGGCTGAAGGCGGTCCGGTGGTATAAAGGGGACGGTAAAAACGGACGGAAAGGTAAGTCGAAAAGGGGGGAGAACACTGAGAGAACGATCCGGGGAACCCCAAGAAATCCTCAGGCGTGAACTCGGTGAACCCAGCGCAGGAAGCCGGGCTTCAGCTCCTCTCTTCCCCATACTTCTTTCATTTACATCTCTTCTAAGCACGGGAATCCTTCGGGAACCCGCCTTAGAGGTCCTGTTCCATCTTGCCGCTCTCTTACTTGACCGTCGGAGTGCCCCTGCCGGAATCTCCGGCCCGAGTCTCTGACTTTGTTTTGCATGTCCGGAAGCTTGGAGATCTTGAGATGACAGAGTCCGAGAACCGGCGCCAGCTCACGAACTACAGGCCACCGCGATGAGATCGGCAACACATCTGTATGGTATTGTTGGTAAACAATAGTATGCACTGCTATAGACCGGACAACCAGTATACACCGTTACATAGGGTTTCAACATCCTGATGCATGTACCAATGTTGGTCTCGTGCTGAAACGGTATGGTGCCGGTCATACCATCCCATTCATGCATTACATCCCAAGATGTGGTCTAATGATGGAGTTCAAAAAATCATAATTTTTTTCCCATCTACAAAATATATGAATAATATTGTCAATAGCTTAAATATATTTTCCAAAGAGTATTTCCAGTTTGGTGAAGCATGCTAAGAGAATAATCATAAGGGCAACTTAGATTAAACTAAAAACATCTGAGATTCCAAGAAAACTTCAGGTGTATTAACAATGCATGGAGAGTTGCCAAAATAAAAAGATCAAGATAATATAATGAAGAGAGATGAAAATGTTCATGATAGGTTAACATAGGATTATTGAAGTAAAAATATTAACCAAATTTTTTTTAGACTGTTAGTATTTAATGCAGGAAAAAATATGTCTATGTGTATATTTACATAATTTAAAAAATATTTAGAAATTATTTTTGTGGTGTGTGTGGCAAAATAAAATTTGTGTAATAAATTAATTATAAATATAATAAAATAAAATTAGAAAGTATGGCATGGGAGGCGGATAGATCCACAAGATTTGGCTCCCTTCTCGTACGAAGACGATGGGCCACACGCTCTCTTCCAAGATACAACCCGGAAGTCAAAAACTTCAACATCCGTCAGTTGCACGTTCTCGAACGGACATCGATCAGCCCGTCTTCAGTCCAAAAATTTCAAAGCAGGAGAAAAGGGAATTTTAGAATTTTTTAGGATAGAAAAATAGAGGAGACGGAGAGTTTGGGATTTTTTTGGATGCGTTGTAGGACTAGAATAGAGACCTATTTATGAGTTCAAAATCCCAAAAAAAAATTTTAAGAGCCCTCAACTAGCTGTTACGATAGTTACAAAATTAAATATAAAATTAATTAAATAATTAAAATAAAAAATAAATAAATAAAATAAAATAAAAATAAAAAATGAAAATGCATGGGCTCGCGTGCGGCGTGCGCATGGATCACGCGCGTTGCATGCAAGGGAGGGGGAGAGAGGAGTTGCCTTTTTTTTGTTTTTACGTTAGCAACGTCAACAATTGTATGACTACAATGGATTATAATTGTTGTAGGTAAAACGGCATAATTAAACAGCTATAAAATTGAGATCAATCATGCGTCTGATGTTGTTATATGATTATGTCATTCATGTCTTCCTTATTTCAAGCACCATGCAAACCATGATGATTCAAGGTATTTGTAGGCTCACAACCATGCATCTGACTGAAAACCGCAGCCATGAACATGATGTTTTATCCATGCATGATGTCAAATCTGATGTGTGGGTATTGGCAAGCTCACAACCACGTATCTAGAAAACAAAGCTATTAATGTCATGTTTTTTTTTTGA
This sequence comes from Areca catechu, assembly GCA_021397845.1. Lineage (NCBI taxonomy): Eukaryota > Viridiplantae > Streptophyta > Magnoliopsida > Arecales > Arecaceae > Areca > Areca catechu. Next base: position 20,136,390 of record CM038040.1, read on the forward strand.
TAATGAAAAAGGGATAGAGGATAAATCCTGGTATAGCTATCCCTCATGCCCCTGTCCTGCCAGGTAATATTCGATACAAGATCATTGTAGATCTTTCTCCACCAAATGATGACATCACTAAGATGCCGGCCGGTAGAAATGGAGTATCTCTTAATCTCTCACTCACACCAACGGTCCCGAGCTCTGCGATTTGCTGGTAACGAGGCAAGGCCTCTGCCAACCGGGCCACCGCCTTAGTGGTTATTAATGTCATGTTTTAGTAAGGCATTATACCAAGCGAATATGGTATCTTAATTAAGATAGTGATGCATTTGGAGTTTGAACAATGCACAGAGCCACACCCACATCACCCATGAATCATCTCCTCTACATGCCAAGCTAGGCCTGATAGCATCTAGAAAGAAGCATTGCTGCATAATTTACCAATCTTTATTATGACAGACAGTTCAACCTACCCACGGCCTCCAAGCCTCGTCACCCCACTGTAAAATTTCACCATTTAGGCTTTAATGCAGCTAGTTGAGGGCCTCAAATAACTCAGCGTAGAATTTCTTAGCATGAGAGCTCTTGATTGGTGCCAGGAACAAAAAAATATGGATGACAAAGTGAAGTTGTATACGATGAGTAGAAGAGGACTTGGGAATGAGAGTATAAATACATGGTCTGACAAACTTCGTTTGAAGAATTTTGTTCCGGTGGCGATTTAGGTGGGTTACCAGCCTTTGGAGAAAGGACACCTGTAATACCTAGAAATGCAAATAAGATCAAATGGTGGTTGTTCATAGAAAAGTGCCCTGAAAACCCCACTCCACGATGTAAATGAAATCTGTTAATCAGCATGTCAAAGAAGATGGCCAATGCACTCATTCATTCAATCATTTAATCATCTATTTATATTTGATAAATATATGGAATAAAAAAAATAAATATATTCCATAAGAAATACCTGATGAGTAATAACTTTGCTATTATATCTCCATTATCTAATAAAAACAATAATAATCATCATTTATTTTTCATTTACTAAATCAGCTATACACATCCCTTCACTGTCTCCCCGAGGCCTCCCCACAAATATTCTTATCACCTCTCATTCAAGCCACACCTCATCAAAGCCGACTTTCTCGCTGGCGTCACCGAGATCCAATATTGCCAAAACCAATGGCGCCTCGGAGCCTCGCTCTCGTGGTCTTTAGAATCAAGTGGGAGATCGGTGAGCCTTGGACCATGAGATCATAGGACTCGAGAGCAATCTACATGTTGTTTGGTCCACATGCATCAACATCAACTTTGTTATTAGCCAGTAGTTTTGACCAGCTTTTCACTTCTTGTTAAATCTGGACTCTGAATGCAATGATAAATGGCATAACAAAATCCCATCCAGCTGAAGGTCACATCCTTGGCTCGGATGGTTTCATATCCTATGTTTTTCTTACATTACAGTACCTTGACATTAGCTATTTTGCTTGTGGTAAGATTTCAGCACGGGTGAAGATCAACCAATCAATTAAAGGGAGGTTAAATCTTGAATCCATTAATAGCATGATGGACAAATGGTAAATAAAAGGATCAGGTGCAACATGTTCAATGAACTGATATGCAATAAACTATATATTACACCCCAAGACGGTCCCAAGTTAATGGGAATGAAGAGCCAAGCAGACCCCCATTTCTAAATCATAAAATAGGTGGCTGAAAATAAAAGTGTACACCCGATGGTGTGATTATTGTTAAGACACAAAAGTGAGAATCAAGTGCTGCCTTTCCCTGGTGACACCTGGAATTACTTCTGAAGTTCGAGCTTTTTAATAGAGTCAATTTGCTTTGCAGGGTTCAATCCTTTGGGGCAGGCATGAACACAGTTCTTTATAGTGTGGCAGCGATAGAGTTTGAACTCATCGTTGACAGCCTCAAGACGCTCCTTTGTGTATTGGTCCCGGCTATCCTGTATCCACCTACACAACAAACCCAGGAAACACACCAGCTTGAAGATAAATACATGTAGATAACAAAGGTTGCATGCTCTCATCAAACAAAAAACATATATATAAAAAAAATAATATCATAAAAAGAGTGCAACAACAAGCTCATGCAACAGTTGTCACATTGTAAGACAGGTGAAAGCAATACTGAAATTATAAGGAACCAAGATGCAGAAATTGTGCACATGACACGGAACAAAAGGAAAAAAAAAAGTCTTTCAAAGACAATGGATACGCAGCATGGGTTGATTATCGGAGCAAGTATCCCAATGCCTCGTCCTTTTCTTTATTCTTTTTACCCAATCTAAGTGCATTTCCTTAAAGAGAACTAATTTTCTCCAGTTTTTAACATGTTCCATCCTTTCCTTTTAATCCTTTTATTATACAGAAATTCTCCAAGCACATAGAATTATAGAAACAAGCAGCATATGATTGAATCAGTAATAGATTACATGATGCAACTGACAAAAGCAACTTATGTTCAAACATGTTCTTCATATATTACATCATTTTACATGCAGAATTACTTGTCTTGCTTTAACATTTATGCTTGATGTACAATCACTCTTTGTAAGTTTCAATAACAAAGGAAAGAGAGCTGATACAGCATAGTAACATGATAGTGTTTACCTGGTTCTTGCACTAGGTCATGTATGGTTCATAAATTTGACAGGTAAGGACCATGCGAAAAAAGGTGAAAACTGGTTATCCATGCAGACATCAAATTGCTCAACCGATAGAATGTGCATGATTAATGCAAGAGGTTTCATGGATAGCTGGATTACTACTTGCCTTCACAAGGATATTGGCGTAGTGCTCTAATGACCCTTGTTCATGTTATTGTAGGTCACCTCACCTATTTCATGGTTTCCAAACACATATCCTAGACACTCCTCGCTGGTCATCTTCAAAATTCTAGTAACATGATCAGTAAGACTAGAACAAGTCAGACATGCATTCACTCCTTGAGCTAACTTGCTGATGGACCAACTAAGAGCATGAATTGAAGGCAAGACAATTGTTTGCACTGCGATATTGCAGCTATTAAGTCTTACTATAACCAATGTTCTAGGATACAACTGCTCAACAATTTTATAGAGAACATTAAGAAGAGGATAACCAAAGATACCTGGAAAGAAATAATGTCAAAAAGAAGGGTTTTTCTCCTTGTTGGAAAGAGCAAAAGTAACAGCATGTATGACCAACCTGAAGGTTGTAAAGTCATCTAATAAATCTATCAGGAAAGTGAAAAAGAACAAGAGGTCATCAGCAGCAAAATTTTGCTCAAACAAGTTTTCTTTTGTGTGTATGCGTGCGGAAATAGGGAGGGCCCCCTTGTCCACCATTCCTACCTACTGAAGGATTGGACCAAATGCTGAAGGCAGCTTGCTTGTTAACCCACTCTCCGGAGTAGTGAATCACAAGAAGAGTGCCGCCAGAATGAAGCACACTTTGTTTATTAGAGAGAGAGAGAGAGAGAGCTGAAGCTGCTAAAAGAAGGGCCAGAAGTAGATGCCACAGGAAGACTTGTGCACAAGTTGATGTTTGGACTATCCTCTAAGATTATTTAAAAGTGAAGCTAAAATGCAAAAGAAGTTGACCCCAACCAAAAAACTGAACCGACCAAAATGAGCTTTTTGTTATGAGGTAGACCCATACCCAAGGACGTTGGATTGATCAGACAACCCACAATATTTTGAAATTTGATTCTGAGTTCTAATCCAGGTCTGTATATCTATGTATCTGAAAATTTCACAAAAACTGCTGAAATCAGCAAGCATGAATGGAAGCTACAAGATAGCCCCAAATTGAAATCTCACAGGTACACTGTACACCACACATTTCCCTATTTAAACCAATATTGACTAAACAACAAGCACCTTACAGCCATCAGATTATGATCAAAGCGGAATAGTATAGTTCTGTAGGGCTTATTGGATGGATAGGCTAAGGTGGCCAGCCTTTCCTAATATCCTCATTCACTTCTTTCTTCTTTCCCTCACTTGTCCTATTCTTTCTCCATTCCTTTTATTTCTTTTCCCCTCTCTACTTTTCTTGCTCATACTTGCTGCCTAGCAGAACACATGACAGGACATTCATGAGAAACAAAGGAATGAAAAGGACATCCCCCATTCTTTCTTCTTCCTCTCATAACTAATTGTGGGCTTTGTCTATCATTCAACAAGGTTTGGATGTGTAAATAGATAACTGGGACTTATTTCGGATCAAAAGAAAGGACGAAAAAACTGGCAAGATCTAAAAGCTCAATGGAGCAACTAATATAAAATTAGATTAAAGGACCCCTGCAAATCTAAATAAAAATCTACATAAAACAACCTAGAACTTAAAAGGACAGCAACATGTCAATATATCATGATCTGTAATACTTCGGATAGCATCCTTAAACTCCAAAAACTCAAACTTAAAAACAGGCTACATTATGTCACTCCATACAAGAACATCATGGGTCAACATCTGTTCCAAAGTAACAATCTAAAAGTAGTTCTAAGTTTAAAGCAATAACTGAACAAGTGGATCTTTCACAAGCACAGTGATCTGCTAAATCCCAACATAATATAACATGCCAAATGATTCTACAAAAGGATTTGTGAGACTTCTACGCTAAGAAATTCAACAGAACAAGAGTAATACAAGAACAGCAAAAAAAAACATAAAGAAATCCACACAAATTCATCTTATCATCCTAACTTATCTAAAATACCTCTCTAAGTAGTTCGAGCATTATTATTCTAAGCTCAAATAGAAGCAACCTATCTAGATGGTGGTGACACAAAGTGATAATGAAAGAAGCAAGACTGCGGGCATAAGGACCGATAGCACATCTGTCTAAAGTCAAGTGTTTAAAGTGTCTAAATAATATCCATCCAACATATGTGTGTTGGATGTGAATAAGTACCGCATGCATGAGATGTGCATAGCATTCAATTAACCTTTTATGTTCACTTATAAGTCATAACTAAAGCGCAAATTGCTCGAATCCCTAATAAAATAGAAAATTAAATGCCACAAGAAGTATATTTCTGTTACTAAGCTTGAGAAAAGAATATAAGTTTACAAATGCACTTTAAACAAGTTATTTTCTTGTTAAGTGTACAATACACTAAAGTGTTCTAATGGCATACGTAGGCTACAGCTTTATAAAACACCAAAAATAGGGTAACTAATAGAATTTAAGCCAAGTTTTAAGAATCATCAGTCTTAGGATGCAATTATTTTATTGTAGGAACTAGGAACACATTTCTTGTTAATAGGAATAAATTTTCACAAGCTAAAGGGTGGGGTGTATGCATGCTAATTAGGATACCATAACTACAAAAATCAAGGCCCACCCCAACTACTCAGTAATGCATTTATGGATCCCCGTTCGCCAGCCATTCCTATTTAGGGCTAACTCTGAACTTATTTTAAGCTTTTCTATATATTTCCTCAAAACTTCCATCCATGTCAAATTAGGTTTTCTGTTTTCTACCAACATCCATTAACAAATGCTACAGTTGCCCTCTTCGGTTGAGCATCCTTGGATTTTCATTGCACATGACCTTCCAAGGTTGATCTATTCTATATCATTTTCTCCATGATTTGTTCAACTCCTATAACCTCTCTACTATTACTCATTTCTTATGACTTTCTACTTTCACAAAACACCCATATTAGCATTCTCATTTAACTTGTTTTCTTGGACAACTTCAGACACTTTTTTGCTACAACATTACATGGCTTCTTGTCATTTCATAAGTTTTTCTAAGCCGCCAATACATGCATGGATCACATAATGATATAATACCCCAGAAGCAACATATACGAAAAACAATTTCCCATTACGTTACCAAGAACATGTTTAGATCTATGAGGTATCAGCTCAATAAAGGAGAACATAAGTAGGTTTTTGCAGGCATCAATGAATGCTGGAATTAAGCTTCTTTATGGTGGTATTATGCCGCACTTTGTTTTGCTTTCCTACCTAATTGCCCTCATTTCATTTTCCCTCTACTAACTTCCTTTTCTCTCATATGAATTCTTTCCTAAATGATCCATTAATATATATTATAATGGCAAATATGCTGCGAACACCAGAGGCACCAGAATAAGATAGAGGCCTCTCAACCCTCTGTGGTTACCTTAGTAATGTTTTGAGTAATTGAGTCCAATTTTGTAATAATGGCTTAGCCCACTCGAGTCTGTATTCTGGTCCTTTCATCCTGTTTTGAGTCTGTATTATGGTCCCTGAGTCATGTTTTAGGCCTTTCTGCATTTGAGTCCTGTAATTAGAGTCATCCATACCATTAGGATTTTGGATAAGTCAAGTCAAGTTCTGTTGAGTCAAGTCATGAGTCTGCTCATGTTGAGCCATTTTTCATTTTGAGTCCTGTAAGTTTCATTTTGAGTCCAGTCCAGAAGAAAACTCAAGACAATGATGGACCCCAGTCAGAATTTGACAACTTCAAGGAGTCCCAGTCACACTTGAAGGCGCCACCTTGAAATGCATGAGAAGGACCTTAAAGATCATCACAACATCAACCTGCCAGGAAGCAAGACAATCGAAGAAACCCTGGAGCCTGCCCAGCACTGAAGTGGGCCGCCCAAGGCCCATGCCCTTCATTTAGGCACCCCATCCTTAGCATTACCACCCTTTGGTCGGCCACTCTTATAATCACCTCCTCTTGGCCGACCAAAGCAAGGAGAGGGAGAGACCAAGTCAAAGAAAGGTGAAGTCCTAGTTGGGAGAGGAATTGATAACCAAATTTGGAGAGGAGATCTTCTATGTGTTTGTATGGGAAAAGGTTTAGTGAGAAATCTCTTGTATGCCCTTACTTGGAGCCCAAGCTTGTATGCCTATATAAAGGCCCCCCTCTCATGTATTTTGACCAATTATTATGAATGAATTTCTCTTGAGTTTTCCTCAAAATTCTGTGTGATTTCTGTGTGAAGGGAATCTATGTGATCCCAACCCTTGCGCCCTGCCTCCAAGCCCTCCAACCAGAAGCCCTAGCCGCCCCTCATCCTTCCCTTCCTTTCCTTCTTCTTTCAGCCTTCTAACCTCTTTCTTCTTGTTTTTCTAACCATTGTTTGGTTCCTTGCAGGTCTCTCAAAGTTTAGGAATCCAAAAATTCGATCTGACCAGCTCTCGGGCCACCGAATTGAAAGCCGCGGATCCGCAGGATCATCAGCTTGATTTTCCAGGCCGCATCTGGGAGCGACGAGCGAACTCTTCACGGATCCGTCTTCAAATCTTTACCAGGTACATCCCCTAGACTTCTCTGGTAGCGGTATTCAAGAAAAGCTAGTCCTACTGGGGCTTCTTAACCTCGGCGGTCATGTTTCTTCACTTTTAGGATTCATTTCTGCATGCCTATGCTTCAGATTTTCTATAGAATTCCTTACTTGATATTTTGGCTTGAAATTCGAGATATAAACTCCTAACTTAATACCTAATCACAAAAAATAACTAGCATGCATAAATAGTCCTGCATCAGTTTGGTATCATAGCACTTGCAGGGCTAATTTTCTGCATCCCGTCATCTGCATTAGGAGTCTGAGTTTCGATTTATTTCGTCAACTTAGGGATTTTATTTTTCGTTGAGATTTGCACGGTATACTCTCTGTTCAGTCCTGATAATTGTCATAATTTTTAATTATTTTTACAGAAACAAAAAACCTAAAAAAATCTGTATCTTAGAAACCCTGACAGAAATTCTGATTTTCTACACAGTCTAAAACCCTAGATGTTGCATCATCATCTAATTTTGTTTTGCATCAAACTTGGTAGGGATCCTCTACACTGTTAATCCTCTGTCCTGAGTTTTTTTTATTTTTTTCTGCACCAAAAACAGTATCAAATTCTGCTTCAAAACAAACCCTAATTTCAGTTTCTGAGAATTCTACATGCCTGACTGAACCAAATCTAATTCACTTCCAAACCCTACCTCACCCAAGCCCAAATTTTGTTTGATAACTTAATCAACTTAAACTTAATTTGCCACCTCATAAATAGACAAAAATATATACATATTTTTTTTTATTGTTATTAGATTGCATTTTCATATGTGTGTCATTATGTGCATAAACTATTCTAAGAACAATTCTACTATACCGGATGGGGGGAGGATGTGATGATCTCTCCATAGCCCAAAACCACATCCCTTGCATTCGATCCCAAGCCCAATTTAAAATTAATTAGACCTAATTTGCTCTAGTGAGCTAGGGACACCAATAGGTCGGGTTCAACCTTTGTGGGAAGACTAATGCACTCAATACCTCTCCTATTACTGGAAGCTGGTGTCTAGGCTAGAGGTCCAGTGTCAAACGACCTAAGCGGATCGGTGGTTCCTTAATTAAGTCCCTGCGAAAGCAGGGGGGCCTCCCACCATCCCACCTCTTACCTAGCCAGTGAAAGGATTAGGGGTTGCATTGAGTGTAAGTTGAGTCGACCCATTCTATTTAGGCTCTAGGTCCAGGAAGCCGTAGTCGATTCGTCTGTGAGTCTTGCATGTGCACCAGATCAGGAGCCTCATATCATCCACCACACCCACAGTCGGCTGAACCTACGGATAATTCAAATCTTGAAGCCCAAATTTGAGCCCTCACTGAACAGATGGCCCATACTAAACGTAAATCATCTAGGCCCAATTCCCTTGATCCAAGAGCCTATGATCATGATCTTGCCCCTGAGTCTAATCCTGGATGTCCATACCCATAATTGATTCAGAGGAAAGACCCATTAGGAGCACCAACCTTATGCACCCACTTTCAATGGAAGACAAGAGGTATATATTGATTGGGAGGAGAAAATGGATCAGTATTTTGAGTACACTAAGATGTCGAAGTTGGGAGAATTTAGATTTGGGATACATAGGTTAACCCAATATGCTAAGTTGCATTGGGGAGTTATTGAGGATGAATGTTATCGAGGAGGAGATGAAATACGTACCTGGAAAGCCATGAGAAGTAAATTGAGAGAGAAGTACCTAGATGAATTTTATGAATACAAACTTTTAGACCAATGGTAGGAACTGAGGCTGGGTAATAAAACTGTGTCTGAGTACATTGGCCAATTTAATGAGTTTAGTAGGAGATGTAACACAGTTGAACCTGAGTCTAAGATCATGGCTAGATTTCAAGATGGCCTACGTAGGGACATCCAGTGGAAACTGTTTCGTTGAAAAATTCAAAACTTAGAGGAAGCCTATCACTTAGCTAGGAAATTCGAGTTATATCAGAGGGAACTCATGACCAGTCAATCTAGGTCCAACAAGGTTAGTCCCCCTGAACCTAAGCCCAAACCTAGCTGACTTCCTTCAAACTAGCCTACTCCTATCCCACTAGTTTGCAAGGAAAAGACCCCTGAACCCAATGTAGAAGTATATGAGGCTGATCCAAGTTTAGTAGAATACAAAAGAGAAAACTTTGAGGAGAAATGTAAAGAAAAGGAACAAGAGAGTGAACCCATTGAGGAATCAAAGAATAAAGATCTTGAACCCATTATAGAATTTGAAGGAGTGACTGAGCCAAGATCGAACATAGTAGATGAAAGTGAAGGTTCACAAGAGTTGTCCATAGAGGAGGTCCAGGAACAAGTCCTTAAGGAACCTGACCCTTCTATTATAATTTTACCTGAGGAGCTACTAGAAGAAAGCCTAATTATAGAGCCCAGTCCTAAAATTCAAGAGCCTGAGAAATTTATTGAGGACATGATCTCTTTAATTTAGTACCCTTAGGATGAATCCCCTTTTATAGTTTCAATTGAAGTCTCTTTCCAGAAATTGTTGACCCATCCCTCCATAGCATGGACCTTTTCTTGCCCATAGATATAACCCAATGTTCATACATTAAGGTCAGTCTCCTTAGCCCAGAACCAGTCCCTGAATCCCCTCCCTATTTCCTACCCTTCCCTGATTCTTCTCATGTGTCTAGAACCATTAGGTTATATTTTGTTGAGATTACCAAGTTGTATGAATCCTTAGAGCCCATCCCATTTTCTACCTACTTCTGGAAGACCCTCTGGCATTTATTAGAAGTTCATTGTAAATTTTCATGTGTATGTCAAACTAGGATCAAACCTAGAGAGCCTAAAGTATGTTAGGTTTAGGCCCAGAAGAGTCCAATAAAATTCCTCTCAATAGGAATGCATAGTTGAGTCTGCATTTTTGTTAGGTGTCAGTACAAGTCAGGTGCATCATCCGTATTAAGCATTAATTTTGAAACAAACTGGCTAATTCCCGGAAAAGAGCCAAGAAATTTAATGTAGGAGATTATGTCATGTTTAGGCTTAAGCCTGAGCGGTTCATACCAGGAACCATTAAGAAGCTTCATGCTCGCGGATCTGGACCCTTTAGAGTGATAGAGAAGGTAGCATCCGATGCCTATGTGCTAGATATACCCTCGGATTTTTGCATTAGCTCTACCTTCAATATCGAGGACTTGGTTGAGTACAGGGAACCGGAAGCGATTCCTGGTAAGGATTGTGGAACTACTCCATCATTTGAGAGCGAACCTAATCCAGAGTGTCCACCTATAAGTAATTCACAAATCGTCGGATTCATCCTAGACGATTAGAATCCAACGATTCGTGGATTACTCGAGAGGACTTACAGTGCCTCAACCCATACCACCTTGAGCGATACCAGAGCAAGAGCGACCCTTACTCGACGGAGTCGAGTTCCTCCCACCCCGGGAGAATTGGTGTGAACACCAGAGGCACCAGAATAAGACAGAGGCCTCTCAACCCTCTGTGGTTACCTTAGTAATGTTTTGAGTAATTGAGTCCAATTTTGTAATAATGGCTTAGCTCGTACCTTAGTAATGTTTTGAGTAATTAAGTCCAATTTTGTAATAATGACTTAGCTCGCTTGAGTCTGTATTCTGGTCCCTTAGTCCTGTTTTGAGTATGTATTCTGGCCCCTAAGTCATGTTTTAGACTTTTCTGCATTTGAGTCCTATAATTAGAGTCATCCATACCATTAGGATTTTGAATAAGTCAAGTCAAGTTATGTTGAGTCAAGTCATGAGTCTGCTCATGTTGAGCCATTTTTCATTTTGAGTCCCGTAAGTTTCATTTTGAGTCCAGTCCAGAAAAAACTCAAGACACTGATGGACCCCAATCAGAATTTGACAACTTCAAGGAATCCCACTCACACTTGAAGGCGCCACCTTGGAATGCATGAGAAGGACCATAAAGATCATCACAACATCAACCTGCCAGGAAGCAAGACAATCGAAGAAATCCTGGAGCCTGTCCAGCACTGAAGTGAGCCGCCCAAGGCCCATGCCCTTCATTTAGGCGCCCCATCCTTAGCATTACCACCCTTTGGTCGGTCACTCTTATGATCACCTTCTCTTGGCCGACCAAAGCAAGGAGAGGGAGAGACCAAGTGAAAGAAAGGTGAAGTCCTAGTTGGGAGAGGAATTGAGAACCTATTCTGGAGAGGAGATCTTCTGTGTTTGTATGGAAAAAGATTTAGTGGGAAATCTCTTGTATGCCCTTACTTTGAGCCCAAGTTTGTATGCCTATATAAAGGTTCCCCTCTCATGTATTTTGATCAATTATTATGAATGAATTTCTCTTGAGTTTTCTTCAAAATTCTGTATGATTTCTATGTGAATTCTGTGTGAAGGGAATCCGTGTGATCCCAACCCCTGCGCCCTGCCTCCAAGCACTCCAACCAGAAGCCCTAGCCGCCCCTCATCCTTCCCTTCTTCTTTCAACCTTCTAACCTCTTTCTTCTTATTTTTCTAACCCTTGTTAGGTACTTTGCAGGTCCCTCAGAGTTCACGAATCCAATGATTCCATTTGACTAGCTCTCGGGACATCGGATTGAAAGCCGTAGATCCGCAGGATCATCAACTTGATTTTCTAGGCCGCATCCGGGAGCGACGAGCGAACTCTTCATGAATCCATCTTCAAATCTCTGCCAGGTACACCCCCTAGACTCCTCTAGTAGTGGTATTGCAGAAGAGATAGTCCTACCGGGGCTTCTTAGCCTCGGCGGTCATGTTTCTTCACTTTTAGGATTTATTTCTGTACGCCTGTGCTTCAGATTTTCTATAGAATTCCTTGCTTAATATCTTGGCTTGAAATTCGGGATACAAACTCCTAACTTAATACCTAATCACAAAAAAATAACTAACATGCATAAATAGTCCCGCATCAAAATATGCTATTGAAATTATGAAAACTCTAAACCATATATTCACAATACTCTATCTTAAGGGAGGAAATACAGAACACCAGCCGATAAGATCAGCTTAGAAAAATGTCTCCCTATAAGATTATTTTGTCATAGCATTGATGTCGTTTTAATCTCCACATCATAATTTTAAAATATCAGAGATACTTCAGGTTGCAAAACTGGGAGTGAATAACATAACACAGAATAGTTAAACAAAGGGAAGCATTAGACTGTACGAGCATAATACCTCAAAAATGTTGCATAAAAACCAAAATGGTTTTGCTACCAACACTAGCAATAGCATCTTCTATATCCTAGAACTGCCATGAATGAAAACTACAAAGGAGTTCCAAGTTACTATAATGCAACAGATGATGCAATCAATTGATTACATTTTCAGTATCCATCATTCTGCGTTCACAAATTCTTTTTTATAAGAATAATCCTTTTGATTCCCATAAGTTATGTGTCATCCACCACATAGTTTAACTAATTGCATGTGCACATATAAACAAGTGTTCACAACTAGGAGAAGATCAAAATTTCAACAAACCATAGCCATAACTATAACCATCACGCCTCATCATCCCAACCATTTGAGGCCAGTTTTGCCAAGCATTCCTATTAGGGTCGCTTATGTTCAAGCACAGAAAACATCAATAGCATACCAACAAGCAAGCAATGTAAAATAGTGGGAATCTACAAATGGTGAGTCTTTCAATAAGCCAAGATTAATTTCAATCTACAAAATCTCATTAAAAAAGATTGCTTGACTTCCACTACAAACAACCAAAATAACAAAAGTTTCGACATACTGTGCAAAGACAACATGATACCCATTTCTTGTACTAAATCAAACACATCAATTAGTTTGGTTAATAATTTTTTTCAGAAAAATACAAGAAGAAGAAACAATCAAGACCACAGCTCACCAAATTTATAATAATCATCAACAATAAAAATATCTGGATAAATCATAATCATAAACAAAACAAGCAAGCCTTATGCAGCCTTAGAGATTAAATTTCTTATATTTGCTTCTATTAAGCCCCACCTGTCAACTTCTATTTGGGCTACATTACGTCCATCATTCTCTCGTTGGAGCATTTAACATGAACCCCAGCCCCTCCAAACAAGACCTCTCATGATACAAGAATATACCCCATCTCATGGAACCTAGAACTTCAATATTATTTCAAATTGTATCAAATCCATCACATCTCAAAAGCACTGATTAAAATCCAATCTTTTCTGGCCTTAGAAGAAAAAAAAACCTTTAAAAGCGCTAATTGCTACAAGCCCATCCTATACAATCAACCCAAACTCATGTTTTGATTCATATTGACACCTCCTATAGTTCACAAACCAAACCACAAAATAAGAAGATAGAGAAACATTTCTTGCATCATTATTTATCAACAACATATATCACAAAATTAAAACTAACAAAACAACCACATGTTCCTACCAAACACCGATCACTTCCCAGATCCAATTGCCCACTTCAACAGAGATATGCAAATATACTTGAATAAATGCCAAACACAAAGAAAAAAGTACCGGTGCCAAATCAAACAGATAGCAGTGACAAACTTGAACCCACTCCATATTTATCATCCTATTTACATCCATCAATTTTAAGTACCTGGAAATTTGGTAGGACTAAATACAGATCATACAAGATTTTTTTCTGGGGGGTTTTCTTCTCATTACATTTATTTGTGAACATATTAGAAGGGAATGAATGCCAACTCAAAAATACTAACCAGTTCGGAAAACTTCTCGCAGGAACATTAATCATTAAACATAAAACACAAAACATCCCACCCCGGAGCAGTCGTCTAAGCATCAATCATCCTTTAAAAATATCTAGCATGTCGATATCAAAATCCGCAGCGCAGTCTTTACCATGAAACCATGAGATCGGGCAACAAAAAAAAAAAAAAAAACGAAAAAGTATCAATGATTCCGCAAAACTTCAGCGTTAAGCTACGAACAGGTAACAATTAGATTGAATCCAACCAAATAACCACCAACCACAAAAACCTTTAAAAAGTCCCGATAAAAAAGACAAAGAGGCTCACCTATGAGCATGGAGAAGCGCAGCGGGACCGAGATACGATTCCGGGTTCCACCAGTAGCTGGGGCAGGAGGTGCTGCAGCAGGCGCAGAGAATACACTCATACATGCCGTCCAGCTTCGCACGATCCTTCTTGCTCTGCAGGATCTCCTTCCCGGGGACCGGCGGCGGGTCCTTGCGCTTGAGCCACGGCTCCACGCTCTTGTACTGGTTATAGAAATTGGTCATATCGACCACCAAGTCCTTGATCACGAACATGTGCGGGAGCGGCGTGATCGTCGACGACGACTCGGCCGACGAGATCTTGGTGAGGCAAGCAAGGCCGTTGTCGCCGTCGATGTTCATGGCGCAGGAGCCGCAGATGCCCTCGCGGCAGGAGCGGCGGAAGGTGAGGGAGGGATCGACCTCGTTCTTGATCTTGATCAGGGCGTCGAGGACCATGGGGCCGCACTCGGAGAGGTCGATCTCGTAGCTCTGGAGCTGGGGCTTGGACGGATCGTCGGGGTTCCAACGGTAGATGGAGAAGGTCTTCATCCGCTTGGGCTGGGCGGACGGGGGCTCGGATTGGGAGGAGTGGGCCTGCGCCAGGACCAACCGAGCTGCCGCGGACGAGGCGGCGGTCGGGAGCGGCGGATTGGTCGGGAGGAAACGGCGGGCGGCGGCGAAGGAGCCGCGACGGAGGAGAAGTCTCGCTGCCGCCATGGATCGAGAAAATAGAAAGACGGGAAGAATGGAAAGTGCGCTCGCGCGGTGGTGAGTACATATTTGGTGGCTTCACGAGTTGGGCCTAATGACGTGGCCACTGTTCATTGGATTACGTGGCAGTGGCATGTGGGCACCACGTTTTCCCGTATGCAACGCAAGGTGGAGATGGTTTGCTCGGGAGCAAAGTGGATCGGATAACGTGCCTTCGAATTCTATTTATTACATCCAAATCTATTTAAATATAAAAAAATATCTAAATATCTAATTAATATTTAAAACTATATATATATATATATACACATACACACACATTAGAAAAAAAAAAATGGTACGAATGTGAACAGCAACCATCTAATCCATTTCGGATGGTTCTATTTATAATTTTATTTAATTTTATATAATATTTATATTTTTAAAATATATATATATAATGATATAAATATGTTATTAATTTAATTTATGATCTATTTAATAATATATTTAATTTTATAATTATAAAATTTAATTATCTGAGTCATACATGTGTTTAGGTATATAATTTATATTCGTATTCGTTTAAACAAATATGAATATAATTTTTTTATATCTAACTAATATCTATATATATATATTTTATTTGTCAAATAAAATAAATATATAAATGGATATACTAATATCCGATCCTTATCTAATCCATCTTCAACACTACTTTGCATGCATTTATATTATAATATTATATTTTTTATTATCTATCAAGTTATATAATAAAAACGATTAATAATGTATGTAGTAGAATTTTTTTTTTTTTTTTTTTTGGTTAGGATATGGAGAGGTGCTTGGAAAAAAAAATTATATTAGCATGGACCATTGAAATTGTTGTTTAATTTATCTATGGAAAATATATACATACATCAAGCACAAGATTGGCTAACCATCTTTCTAGATTATCTGATTTACTATAATCAGATTAATTATTTTTATGGTATAAAATTTCCTGGATCACGCATGACATCCCAATAAAGGATATTGTATCCCCTTTATTTGAATGTCCTTTGGTCATAATCATATTTTGATGAAATATAATATATAAGGATGCAATTCTTTTGGTTAAGTGACCGTAAAAGAATTTATTTTTTGCTTTTGTCTTTTATAATTAAAATTGCAATCACCATAGAATATGCTTTATGCGTCTTCTTTGCCAAGATATGTAGCAACAAAACACAATTAAAAATATAATAATTCGATTCAAATCAATTACATATATATTCAAACGGCTTCATTTTTCTTCACAGTACGAAGGTCTGGTATCTGGAACTTGTTGATCCAACTTAAACAATTACTTGTTTTGAATTAGAGTTTCTCAACTTTTGGGCTGGAGTTTTCTTCGATGAAATATTTCCAAGTTGATACTCCGCCAAGAAAACTATGTCCCGGCTTAAAAATATAATCGATTTTTTGGTAAATTAGTGATCTAACTCGATCGAGCTTCTAAAATTGTTAGTACTTGCTGATGATGGATCAAGAATTGATAAGATTATTCATTACTTGTATAACATGGTTAATCTTGTTCAAGGTGCTAGATTTGAAATCTTTGAACATAATAATATATCTTCATCATATTATTATTTTTGAGTTTTAAGTGTATATTTAGGAACGAAAGAAACAAACAAAAAAAAAAAAAAAAATCTTATAAGAGAGAGAATGCACATCAACAAATCAAGCTCTTAATATCATAATTAATTACAAAATTACAATTACTCGACATGATTCCTGTCTTGCACCAAACTAACCAATCAATGACTTAGCAACCTACGACGTGAAAGACAGGTTCTATATTTATCTCGAGTCGTATCTCGGTGTCTCACAAACCCTAGCTAACAATCTAGGTATAGTAGTCTTGCTACTTATACCATGAAATAGAAGGGTAAATAGTTGCATGCCGTCTATGTTGAGACAACTTCGATGGTCCCCAAATTAGATCCAAATCGGTCGATCCTTTATTTAGTCCATTTGCAACAATAAAAAGGAGTCAAAGAGATAATTTTAACCATTTGTTGTCAACCTCTTTTTTTTTTTTTTTTTTTTTTTTTTATAACCAAAACAATTTTATAACCAAAACAAGCTACAACCACTCTCCACCCTTGTTTCTTTCCTTCGAACCTTTTATATACACATATTACGTACCTTCCTCATCTCACCATCCCTCTATCTCCTCCTTCCTCGTAGCATTAATCCTCTTTATTCATAAAGTTGATCACGACCGTCCTCATGGCAAGTCTCCGACCACTCTTCGTTCTCACCCTTGTCCTTGTGGCGGTCGTGGCCATTGCTTCTGCCTCATCTCCCCCCGTTTCCACCTCCTCCAAGTCCCCGGCCGACACCGATAACCAAAACCCCCTCTTGGCTCCCAAACCCAGCACTCCCTTGCCGGATTCCGGAGATAACTCCGATGATGATGACATGGATGATGATGATATGGCACCAGCTGGAGCTCCCCTCTCGCCCACCACGGATGGAGGAGTGGATGGCCCGTCAAGCACCGACGCCGAAGGTAGTGTCGCTCCAACAACATCTTCTCCAAAAAGTGGAGCCTCCGCGGTCGGGGTGACCTCCATGGCCGTCGTTGCTGCAGTTGCTGCGGGCTACGTTGTCTTTTAAGCTGGTTTCTTCTAATTAAGAAGCACTCTTACTTGTTACTGTAAGATTCTTGAGATATTCGAGCGTGCATGTCATGTACTTCATGTTCGCGAGTGACTTTGTTTCTCTCAAGTTCTGACAGTAATTTCGATTATTATCACTACTATACTTTTCCTGACATCAATGAAATAAAATGAGATGAAGATAGCTCGCAAAGATAAACATATATAAAATAAAAGCTGTTTTCCCTTTAATCTTGGATTATCATACGAATGTACGTTTTATTTCATAGTTTGAGGGTCGGTGCATGACAACGATCAAATGATCAACGCTTTCTTATCAAGGTCATGAGTAAAATGGTGAACAAAATAAATGTTATGCTGTCTCTACTATCTCTAAAGAATAATTGCTATTAATCAATACTCACTTTTTCTTTTTCTTTTTTATTGTAAGCATGTTTCGTGTGTTAAACTACAGAAGTTATTTATTCATCTTTAAAAGAAGTGCTTCCGTGGAATTGTTGGCATCGGGATGACTTTATCTTAACGGTTTCTTATAAGAAACTTGTGGTTCAAACGATACCATAGTCCATAGGGTTGGGTTCCATGCATGGCATTTTACCGAACTATCTGATGGACATTTTAGCATCATGCTATTTGTTATCTGGAGCCAAGATCATGGTGATCAAGAGAATGGCAGCTTCCATCCGTTTCTTTTTTTAGCTGGACTCCTCCTCCTCCTTAATTATGCCTTTGTTTAGGTCTCGATAAAAGAAAAAGAAAGAATTGGCCGGGAGGAAAAAAGGGATAAAGATTTAGATTTTCATGGATAAATTCCTTAATATTTTTCTCTTTCTTTATTGCTTTTCCCTTTTTCTTTTTCTTGCATTTGGTTGGGACATGAATCCAAGAAAAACAGCACGCTATATATGGCACGACCAGCCAGAAGTCACCAACAACCATAAGATGAATTAGCAGCAAGTTGGATCGGATTTCAATCGGATAACATTTGATTCGAACTTCAAATCATGCCTAGTTTTTGGCATTTGTAATGCATATAATGTAAAGAAATAATATGGATCGTTGTGATTTCTTGGTTCGAGTCCTGCCTGAACTTTTGGAGATGCACTTCTTTTATATATTGTTCCTCAAAATAACAACCGAGCCTATCTAGATTTTGAAGATTAATTTATTTTTTTAAAGTTTACTGATACTGGTACAAAGATGTGGGTTCAAGAACGCTAGAAAAAACTCCACTAAAGGTTTCTTTGCATCTAGTTAGTTATATCATGCAACTATTGTTAAACAGATGCATGGTGATTAACAAAATCAATCGACGATTGAATTATGGATACCGTGCTTCCCACTAACCAAAAATCAGGTGCTAATTGTGTTCTTATAAAGGAGGATGTTATCGCATTGTCTTGGGGGAAAAGGGATTGATATGTCAAAAGCCTTATACCATTTTCTTCTCTCTTTTCTGTTTTTTTTTATCAGATACGGGAGGAAAGAGCTATACCTAGCTAGAAAGGAAGAACGGCTCTCTCATCCTTGCACAATATGCATATCAAAACACCCAAGCAATGCCTAGCGAGCATTAGAGCATATACAGCCAAATTAATCATAGCTCCCAACACAACGGGAAAAATATATATTAGCCAACATCATAATCCTCACAGGTGATACTAGAAAGGATTCCACTCATGATAATTTACTAACTAAGGTAGGCATAACTAAAAACAATATTTACATATAAAAATTAAAACCAGCTCTCATTTGGGAAACTCAAGCTGAAATTTATCAGGATATACTTGCCTTGAAAGGACGAGGTAGTGGGTTGCTGTGAAATGAAAGAGCCTTTCGGATGCTAAAGGGACGCTTCGGCGGGAGTGGGTTGCTGTGACTTGATTTCCGTGCCCATTTCCTTGTTCTCCTTGGTTTTTCTTGGAACACCTTCTGGGCTAAAGGCCGAGAATGCCGGTTCAAAAAGGAAAGCTGCTCGGGGATCCTTCGACTTCGCAGACGGCGAGCACTCGTGGGCTTGTGTGGTCCAAAGAACACCTTATGGAGCTACATGGACCTATCATCGAATCTCTGAACATGAAATCGAGCAGCTATAAGGGTATTTCTCCAAAGTTCTTCAACTCTCCTGAACGATGATGGAAATCCTGTCGTCAATGGAAGAATAAGGCAGTCTTCGTGAAGAGTTTGGGTCGCCGAGTTCCGGCGGAGTGGGTTGCAAGAGAGATGAAGACGGAAATGAGGCTTGCCGGCAAGTCGGACGTCTTTCCAATAGTCGATGACCATCTAATCCTTCGATTTAAGAGTGAGCTCGATTGTGCTTCCATGAGAAAGGGGAGGCCATGGTTTGTTACCGGTCAGCTCCTTGCTATGAAGCCATGGGAACCAGATTTTGTGCTCGGTCGTCGCCCGATCCTAAAAACCGTCGTCTGGTTGAGGTTACCAGGCTACCAATAGAGTTTTAGATATCTACAGCGATCATGATGATAGCGTCAGAGGCGAGTCAGCCATTGGCCATCGACGACTTCACCGATCTCTTGAAGAAAACTGGTTATGCATGGGTGAGGGGAGAGATTGATGTAGGTAAACCCCTAATGCCCAATATTTTGATTCAGGAGAAGAATGGCCCATTTTGGCAACAATTTATTTACGAGAATCTCCTATTCGTCTGCTTCCGATGCGAGAGGATCAGGCATCTGGATGAAGCTTGTCAGTTCCCTAATGACTCTCCTTCTACGAGCTATAGAGGCCTTACGATCCAGCCCGAGAACTTGGTGGCTACTAGGGTTGAGGCGGCTATGGAGGGACCAACCCTACTAATGGAGGAGAGAAGGACTGGTCTTGGGGGTGGCCGCCCTAAGCTTGGGCCTTGGCTAGTCACGTCCCAGATCAGGCAACCTCGAACACCGAGATCCCCTATGAAAGGTCATCGAGCCTAGGAGAAGGACAATAGGTCATGCCCTAACTCCTTTGATCCCTATTCCTCTTCACCTCCGGTCATCTCCCCGAGAAATACTTCTTCTCCACCGAACTCTCCTCCGGACTTGGACGAGTGGCAGAAGCCTTCCAAGGTAACCCACCGACGTTCGCCCGGAGCTGGTGCAGGGGAGTCTGGGGATGATGCTGTTGGGGTTGGATCGGGTTTTGCTGCCCTTGGCCCATTGGGCGATCACATGAACTTGGGCCCGAATGATGATGCTAGCCCACATGATGCTTTCATGGCCGATCCGTCAACAACGTCACTGAAGAGAGCCCGCAGCCTCCCCAAGTCGCCTACCTCTAGCTGCCCAAGTTCGGCTCTCACCAAGGCTTCTTCTACTCCAACAATTCCGGTCTCCAACCAGGTCAATTCCCCTAATCCTTGTATAGCTGGGAGGCGGGTGGATGGGGTTTTAGAAACTATTGCTCCTTCCTCTACACCTTTTGGTTCCTCTGTTTCCACTCTGCAACCTTGCTCAAAGTTGGATCCTAGAACTCCCAAGATGATGAGTGATGACTAGAGGTCGGGGAAGTCTGCTAATGCTGTTGCCAAAGTTGTGCCTCCGACGGGTGGAAGGTTGGCTACCTCTAGGGATGGCAATAGGTTCGATTCAGGCTAGATTTTTAACTATCCAAAACCAAATCCGAATATCTAATAAATTATCCAAATCAACTCAAACAACTAGATTTTTTTAATCCAAACCTATCTCAATCGATCCAAACACTATCAGCTCGAACCCTATTGAATCACATTAAATATATTTTTTTATTTTTGTCCTGGTCTTGAAGTACTATTTATGTATGTTACTGATTATATTGATCACTTTCTGCAAGTGCTCCGCCTTGCCACTGATCACTCTTCGGCCACTTTCATAGCCTACATTACGTATTACAACTGGTTCACCAGGAATGATATCATCTTTAACTTTGCTACTCATTCAGCCAGAGTTATTATGGAGAGAGCTCAGAGTCATGCAGACGAGTACTTAATGACGACCGTGATATCGTCGGAGACATGGGGCCTCCACTTCGTTCCTCAAGTGCCCTACCAGGTTTTCATCTCTTGGGAGCCCCCACCTCTGATCTTCTTCACGGTCAACTTCGACAGGAGTATCTCTTGGGAGCCCCCACCTCTGATCTTCTTCACGGTCAACTTCGACGGGAGTATTATTGGCACTTATGATGGTGCTAGCTTCATCATTTGTGATCAAGGGCTCGGCATTCTTGCTGCGGGGGGCACTTTCTCTTTGAGTCAATGGTCACAGTCGCTGAACTATGAGATGCCTGGGCTGGGATTGTCTACGCTCGGATGATCCTTTAGATTGACCACCTCATTGTTGAAGGTGATTCTACTATGATTATTTCTTGAATTCAGGAGGCGATAAGATCGAGATAGGTATACCCTCTCCTCCACAACATCGCGCTCTTTCAGGGGTGCTCCTCCGGTATTGTTAGATATGTTTACCGGGGGACTAACTCTGCAACAGACTGAATAACTTCCTTCGTTGCCCATCACTTGAGCCCTATCCTGTGGACCTACCTGGGACATGCCTCTAGATCAATTCATTACATTATCCTTTCTTGGATATGTTCATATTAGATCTTTTAATTGAATGCACCGATTTACCAATAAAAAAAGAACCATCACTCGAGTCCTATCTTATAAACCAACCTGAAATATGCCTCGAGATCATTTCATGATATTATTCTTTCTGACTTTCTTGGATATATTTATGTTAAGCCTTTTTAATTAAATGCACCAGTTTGAAAAAAAATAGAGTAAAAAGGAGAAAAAAAAACTCAAATTATATCCTTTAAAAAAGAAAAAAAAAAAAAGAATGAAGCAGCAGCAGCAACCTCTTTTGCTGGTTTGCATCGTTACCGGTGCATAGCCATCTATTACCTACAAATCTAGAATGCGGCAGTTGCACAATCTAAAAAGCTCCTTCTATCATATGGTTCACAAATAGACCTGTAGGCTGCTTGCGAGGATTCATTTTTTTTTCTCTCGCATAAAGGAGTTGTCAGTAAACACGATAATAATATTTTAATGAGTGATACAGTTGGTTATGAAACTTTTTTCACAACCAATTGACAGGAATTCTGAATCTTGGTTTAGATATATTTCGATAAAAAAATTCAAAAATAAAATCAATAAAAAAAATTAATAAAATAATTCTTGAATCCCTGTTGGTTGATGATAATGAAAAAATTAAAGATATATATAATAAATTCCGTTCACTCGACTAATATAAATGGTAGTCAGGTTGACGTGCTCACCTTCGAGTGAGAAACGGCTGCGAAAAAATTAATATGCGCCATTCATCGAACATTCCCTAGCAGGGATTGGAAAACCGTCTGGAAATAGCAACGCCCGGGATTTAACTCCTCCCCTTTTTTTTCTATAAAAAAAAAAAAAAAACACGTTAACAATATCACATCATGCCATGAAATTTAATACAACTTTCTTTAAGTAACTGCTGCATATTACGCCAAATAATAATAATAATAATAATTTGTAATGGCTGGTGGCCCAACACAGAACATTACTTAGCAAGAAACAAGAGCAACTACAAAAGATATATTAGAGTAAAATTTAAAAACTGAAAATATGAATCAGGACAGGGAAAGTACAACCAACTGACCATTCTTTAAAACCCACCAGCCAACCATCATTTAGAACTGCAAGATATCAGACACGGATACCGAGTAGGACTGGCTGGCCAGTGCCTTCTGCAGCAAGACTCCAAATCCAGCTTTGCCCAAGAATTAAAAGCAATCCAAACTCCATTTTACCAGGAGTACACAGGGTTTTTCCATACTTTATAGCAATCGATGCTCAGATGATAATCATACCACAAGTTTGAAAGAACATAGTAGCAAGTATATAACCTAAAGGCAAATTTATACAGGTCAAGACTTTTTTTTTTCATGGCAATATCAGTACACCCTTAAAACATTTGTCTAACATTTCCTCGTTCCCAAATTTACCCAGAATAAGTGCTACCCATAACCAAAACCAACCTCTAGTAGCTACCTTGTACCCAGGGCATGGATGCCAAATCCTCAATAAAGCATCATCAAAGCCATGGCAAGGTCTCTCCCAATCCTGCCTTACAGAGCACATGTAGCAACACAAACAGCAAAAGTTGAGGAACCAGAGCATGAAATGACAGCAGAATCAGATGATGCTTCAAGTGGCTGCAGCAACTGGCGAGGGAGTAGCTGCTGAAAAGGATGGTAGGAGCCAGCTATGCTTCCTAGCATTCACTACATAGGATTGAAACTTCTCCTTGGCATTGGGAATGTCAAGAGCCAAGTCATCAAGACCATCCCTCACCCTGGAAAACCCTTTTGTCATCTGGTTGATGGTAATCAAACCTTCACTGAAACACTCCTGTAGCAGGTCCAAAATCCTGTCATTTTTCTTTTCCATTGCCATAACTAATGCTTTCTTTACTACTTCATGGTTGAAGAAAGGCATCCCCAAGTCTCGAATACATTGACATGCTTCCCCTACATCACCACCAGTCTCATATTCCTCCAGAAGCTTTGTAATCTTGTCCTTCGCATCTTCCACTGCCCAACCTGTGCCCCCACCCCAGCATCTCAGAAGCCTCTCACCTGAATGGCGAGCAGAAACAAGCGAGCGTGCCATGCGAACAGTCTCACTTCCACTGCACTTAGGTGGGAGCTTGCTGCTAATCTCCTCCAGGTTTAAGGGGGCTAACACATCATCAATCACAGCCCTAGCTAGAAACAGAGCTAGCTCATTGGAGGCATCTAAAATGTCCAGCGCAGTGTCTTCTGCAGACTCTAGAAGCATTATAAATCCATTAACAATATCATCACTCGAGAAAATTTCCATACTTAGTGCAGAGAGCAGGACAGATGCCATTTCCTTTTCTCTATTCTTCCGATCCATGGCAAGTGTGATCAGTTTCTTGATAAAGATAGGATTAAACTCTGGGGTGGCAAGGTCTTCAAGGCTTCGAATGAGCTCGGGTATGTCATCTGAGAGAAAGTATTCATGTATCATGGTCACCACTTCTTCCTTGTACCTTCTTAACTTCTTGTTTTCGTCATCTCTGCCTCCCACATCTGCAGTTGCAGACTTCAGGAAGGAAGGGTCAAGCCATCCTTCGGAAATTGCTTTCAGTACTAGCAACTGGAACAAGGATTTTGCAGAGGGAATATCAAGAGAAAGGTCGTCAAGACTCTCAGCAAGCCGTGAGAAACCCTTGGTCATCTGACTAGAGCTAATTAAACACTCTTCTGCTGCTTCTTTTAAAAGCTTTAGAATAAGAGGCTCCGATGTCGGGATCTCCATTGCAAGTATCAAAGCTCGCTTCACAACCTCATGGTGAAAGAAAGAAACCCCTAACTCCCTTATGCACCTACAGGCCTCTGCTGTATCTCCACCCTCAATATATTCTCTCAACAAGTCTGCAATCTTCTTTTTAACCTCTTCAACAGTGATGTGAGTACTACCACCCCAACGTCGCTCAACTAACTCTGCATGGTGGGGAGCAGAAAGATAGCTCTTTTCAGCAGTCTGGATAACTTGAAACCCTTTAGAGGACTCAGCAAGCATTCTTTTTACTCTAGCAAGGAAGGCAGGAGGTAGGATATCATCAACAACTGCACGGGCGATGAACAAGGCAAGGACATCAACAGCATCAAGTATGTCAAGTGCCAGGTCATCAACAGACTCAAGAAGCATGACAAAACCTTGGCTGATTTGAGTTGAACTGATGACATCAGCATATAGAGCAGACAACAAAACTGATGCCATTTCTTTTTCTTTGTCATGCCGATCCATTGCCATGGAGACAAGTTTCTTAGCGAAGTAGGGATGGTACTCATCAGAACCTAGATCTTTAAGGTCAGATGCAGCCAACTCAACATCGCCAGTGCTGAAATACTCTTCAATGATTGTCACTACAGACTTCTTGTAGTCATCAAAATGGGTTGAAATGGTGGCACCTACTAGCTCATATGGCTCCTGATATCACAATAAGAGAAAATTACAATAATTAAATGCATAGAGCCACAAGTGCATGCATGAACATATTTCACTCAATTAAATTTTTCTAGAGCTAGAAAAAAAGGTAACCAAAACAAAAGGTCCTGTAAATGATTTTTATCACTGGCCAAGCATACATACACAAACACTTCATATACATAGATATAGTCATATAGATGTAGATAGATAGAAAGATAGATAATCGATAATCCACACACACACACACACACACACATGCACACACACACACAGATTACATACCTCTCCACTATC
The DNA here is from genome assembly GCA_021397845.1 of Areca catechu. Lineage (NCBI taxonomy): Eukaryota > Viridiplantae > Streptophyta > Magnoliopsida > Arecales > Arecaceae > Areca > Areca catechu. Next base: position 20,162,258 of record CM038040.1, read on the forward strand.
ATAATTTGGATCATTGCGATCAAGGCGTGTGTCAGAATCAGTATCAAGGAGTTTGCCCCATGTGCCTTTACCACCAGCACCATCTGCAACCAAACATTTGGGGAACTATGTTACTGAAGTCGATGGAATCTGATGCAATGTCACTGGTTCATAAAAAAAGCAAGCATTGAGGTCCTCAAAAATAGAAATAGAAAGAAACATGGTCCTCAACAATAAATAATACTACCAAGTGCAGACGCTGCTGTTGATTTGTGATCAAACAGAAAAGAATAGATACTGTAGCTTACAGTGGGAAAAAGCTAATAGTTAGTGTCAAAATAGAACAATGACAAGTTGACATGATGCATAGCTGAACTTGCTTCAGGTTTAGGGATTGACTCAACAACATAGTCCAAAAGTTCTCAATTGTTTCACTGAAAAAAGGCAATCTTAGTCAAGCTGCAAATGAAGCCCATCTGAATCATTTTATTACATGCCGCAGCCATTAACAAGCATCTCTTACTATGACAAGTGCATAATGTCAATAGTTCTGATTCATGCATGAAGAATTGGCAAAGTCCCAGTCTATATTTTTCAACAAGAGCAGAACCACCACCAAATATATTTTTTGGTGACTGGTCTATTTGTTGAGCAAGCCATTTTTGAGAAGATCATATCTGGCTGGATTTTCCAGCTCAATAGGTTTTCTCGATAAATGAGTTGAGCTTGAGGACTTCCTAGCTTGCTCATTTTTGGCTTGTTTAAGCTCAAAATGATGCCGGATGTGCCGTTAACAGGTGCTTCACAGCAACCGTTAAGAATAATGACCTCAACTTCTCATAATAATATGCCACTATATGACTGAAGGTTTGAAGCATTCTTACAGGATTATGCTTCCTAAATTTTCTGCCTGAATCCCAGGTTCCTGATATTAACTAATTCAATACAGCATTCATTCTTCACGGAAATAAATCTGAACCACCTGTATGGTGACGACAGAAAAGAGTGCAAACACAATAACCGGAATCGGTAGAACATTAGAAATTTTGAAGCACAAATTATGGGAATGTATTTAATACCTATAAATATCAATTAATTATCCCTAGGTGCCCCAGGAACGCAACAAACAAGATTAATTAATGGTGAGGAAAATCACACAAATTAATGCCCAATATGTATGTCTGTGTGCATGAAGATCAAATGAGACACTAAGCATGTGTGTGTGTGCATGAGTGAGAGAGAGATGACCTAACATACTATTGTAACTGAGGAATTAGTTGCAATGTATATCCTAAAACTGCACAAAAGCAGCTATATTTCTGAATTTATCACTTCTAATAACAAGCCTAATTAGAATTTTCCCTTAGAGACTTGAAACCATGATAAACATACATAAAAAGGGATTCAAATGTTGCTGGATTCCAGGGAGTTCAGGGTGAAATTTTCCTGGGGACAGATATCCGTGATTTTATTCATAATAAAAGCTGATCTAGGTTAAGATCGTAATATAGCAAATAAAACTAAAATAATTCCATGAAACAAGCATGCTACCACCTAAGCTATGCTTAAATCTTTTTAAAACTTATCTTATATCTAAACTGAAGCTTCGCACCATTAAACATAACCTATAATATCCAAAAGGCCTGGAATACACACACACACACACACACACATAGCGCGCACACACACACACATAGAGAGAGAGAGAGAGAGAGAGAGAGAGAGAGATTGATATTTTCAGTTTTCCTATTTATGCATTACAAGCAGTCGTTAGATGAACAATGCTGAAAAATCCAGGGCACTAAAATATATTATACACCACATAAATTCTTCAGATCATCATCACTCTATAGACAGCTTAAAGACATGGTAACCAAATTTAAAGTGGTTTTAAATGATTTTAAAACCATTAAGTTGAATCAAACCATTGTAAAGTGTCATTGGAATTGTTCCTTTCATAATTATTTAATGCCTATGCAAGAATTCTCTAGAACAATAGGCAATTTAAAGTGGTTTTAGATGATTTTAAAACCATTAAGTTGAATCAAACCATTGTAAAGTCTCAATAAAATTGTTCATGTTACAATTATTTAATGCACATGCAAGAATTCTCTAAAACAATAGGAAATTAGACTGAAGTCATTTCAGATGTGATCGAACAAGTTGTTCCCTCCACATCCTTTGAACCCTCTTGTACTTGATAGCAATAAAGATAATGGAGGACCAGATGATACATTAGCTCTTGATGAAGAATGTTTCCAATAAGGCCTCTGATAGATACTAGACACTCCCTGTCCAAAAACTGTAATTAGCTAATCTAATTTGATAGACACTCACCAGACACCTTTGTCATAAATAGTTTATAGTCACCATATATAAGTAATATGTTACACTCTAATCCGATGTGAAGACATGATTATTTAACAATCTCATTGTCCTAAGTATATTTTAAGTTTTTAAATAATTCCAAACTTTTGCTAAGAAAACAATCTAACCATGTATAATGTTTCCGACTGCACATAGTAATTTCAAATGATACATAAGTTACCATAAAATTTTGCGATATATGTTAGTTGGCCTTCCTTTACTTTTATATTATTAGTTCTAATTTTTCTTGATTTTTTTTTTCTAATTCTTGACTAATGCTTCAACCTCAGATACATACTGGAGAGATTTTGAAAATGAAAACTTACTAGGCTTAACTGAAACGGACTTCTCAGACATTCATAACAAAATTCAGTAAGATGAACAAGGTAAAGTATATATATATATATATTGGAAGTTTGTCAACTTTGGTATTGTACCAAACTTGCATAAATATTCCACCCTTGCACAAAAATTAAAGGACATAAACCAAAAGGATACATACATATGTATGTGCATATGTACATAAATACACATATTGCTTACATAGGTCTTGTCAACATAAATAATAAGATTGCACCACTTCCATGAAAAGTATCAGATAAGGAGACAGTGAAGTTCCATACATGAGTTCATTAAGTTCACATAGAGAAATAGAGGAAGCATGCCTTATTTACAATTAATTGTGAAAATAATTGAAGCCTAACATCTATATCTTCCATAGATGTCCAATAAAGTATGTGATACACCTCATAGAAGCTGCTCATGGCATCATCTCTTGTAGCCCCCATACAAGCCTTGAAGCACTATTGTTAAAAGCTCTTTCTAAGATATGATGCTAATGGTCCTTAAATAAGCTTCAGAACTAGAGTGTATTCTAGGCATAAGATTCTCGAAATTGCAAAAATAGCTATGGTCTCAGATGTGTTAAAACATAAAAGAGAATAGCTACCCACTCACCATTCCTGATCCCAAACACTAACTTGAATATCCATAAAACCTTAATAAGTTTAATAATTTCAGAAGAAGTTTGTCAAAGCTATATTGGCACATCAACAAGTTGATGACCCAACAAACTATCCAGACATAACTATCTGACATGCTTCAGACAGCATCCAGGCATTATGAACAAATCTCACCAGTGTTCTTTCAAGAACAGACATACCCAAACTATAACATACTGCAATCGAGAAGAATAGACGGTGTTATGCCATAAAAAGGAACGCACAATCTTGAAACACTTTCTTCTAATACATTATTTGGTTATTAAATTTATATCCAACTAGCACAGTGTGATTTATCTCCCGATAACCAAGCCCAATGCTGAAGTGCAGTGTGGAATACAAACTAAACCCAGAGAAGTTAGCAGTCCTGATTCTTAACACCAGACCTACTTAGGCAGTGCAACAACTTTAATTCTTCCATTTAAGTGGATTAATATCAACATATTTATAATTTACCATAAACACAAGAAGCGAAACCAAAGGTGACACTGAGAATCAGTTCCTAAAGTCCTCTAATTCATCTTAGTTAACTAGAAACCTATAAACTATAAAACAGACGATGAAAAGCAATTTTCACGTTAGTATGAGTATGACCAAAGAAACGATATTTATTTTAAAAAGAAAGAATTAACTTTCCACTCACCCTTCTTCACGCGCACTAGTTTCCCGGAGTGGCTCCGCCTCACATGCCTCACACCAGTAGAAGCCTTACCACTAGCCCCGCCCTTGTTGTGGTACTCCGGAAACAACAAAGAAGTCGGCGATCTCGGCGACGACGACAGCACCTCCGCATTCTGCGCCGCTATCTTCAGCATCTCCCTCTGCCCATCCGTCAAGAACCCCTCCTTCTTCGGCGAGGCCATCCCCCACGTCCCCTTACCCTCTCAACCTGTAATCAACCACCAAATCCTCACCGTCCCTCCCATTAAAACGTTCCAAACTCATCCCAAATCGAAACAATCGATCAAGAAACAAAAAGAAAAGGGTTGGGCTTCGGAAAAAGCCATACCTCGGGAAGCAGAAAGAAGCAAGAGAATAGAAGAAAAGCCCCAAATCCGAGGGCTAATCCACCATTCAAATCGCGACCACCGCCCTTCCCGAACTCGATCGAGTCTTGGCCCGGGGAGTCTCGAGCCAAGACGAGGGGGAAGGGAGCAAAGCTTAAGATCTCGATCTCGATCCCTCTCTGAGAAACCCTAGAGAGGAGAACACCTGAGAGTCCCCTCGAAGACTCCCTCGAGATCTCGAGGGCAGTTTTGTTGGCTTCGATCTTTGCCTTCGTCCCGTGGTCGAATTGGATGGATTCGGAAGAGAATGGGTTTCCTTTCTTTATTGATAGGGAGGCGCCTGCGGTTTCTATGCCACGTCACGAGTGGGGCAGCGGGGTGGACCGGGTTGTATCTTTCGCGCAAAAAAATGATTTCGTTCTTTCGCGACATCAACCGTTGGGTTGTGTAACACCGCTTCTAGACTTACATATTGTGCTTTGAGACCCGTGTACATCGCAATCCAACGGCTGATGTTGCGAAAATAGACTAATCATTCTATGGTGCAAAAGATTCAACACGAACCCGACGGAGGGTTGGTCTTGTCGAGCATATCTCTACATCTGTTAACACGTGGCTGATCTGCTCGGTTTTTTTTTTGGTTAAAAAAATTAACATTATATTCAATAAAATAACTTTTTTATTATGTAATTAACATTTTGTTATTATATGATCTGCCCGGTTTTTGTTGCTGTGCTGATGATATATTATTTAATGTCTAATCTTATATAATCAACATTTTTTTGGAGATTAAATCGAGCTGAGAATGATAATAATTGGATGGGAATTCTAGAGTAGTGATATATTGAGGATAAATTTAAACATAATCATTGGTGCACAAGATGTGATTAGAAATTTTTTAAAAAAATTATAATTTATTTAAAAGTTTAATAGACATGGAAAGTTTATTATTGTGTTCAAGAAGAAGTTTAGTTTCATCATTTTATTTCTTTTTCATGAATTTTTTTATACTCGAAGAAAGAATTCTTTGAATTCATTTAATAATATTTTGGTGAGAGGATACTTGCACCATTAATCGGAGCACCTTCTCGCTTTCAAACTACTACTGCACTCTCATTCAGTCCCGAGAATAATCTCTAGGTAGTTTTGTCCTCAAACATCTGCTCAACCCCATACTAGCCCCTTCTCATATTTGAGTGGTCAATAAATGATCTTCAACTGTCTCAACCAAAATTCATGACAAATAATTATATTCAGTTATCAATGACTCCTCGATGGAACATAACCACTTTAACGGCTCAACTACCAATGGTATCTTGTTATGCCTAACAGTATATGGTTATCCTTAATAGAAAGCAATTGCTTCACTTCTTATAAATAGGTAAGGGGGTACCCCCAACTAGGTACGCTGCCACCATCCTACTCTACACTCAATTTCTTATGCACACAGTTCTGGCTACTATTGCCCTTCTAGCTTTTTCATTGACTTGAGTATCGGAGTGTCCTCCACTGGACTCCAACCTGAAGGTTTCTTGTAGGTTTCTACCCGCGAGGAGTTTGCCCACTTCACCGAAGAAGACGACAAGACTAGTCGGCGCCGTTGTAAGTCACCGGAGATCTACCTGAAGCAACAGATTGGTGCACTAGAAAGGGGACAAGATTGTTCATAACTGTTCATCCCCAAGATTTCCGGAGTTGATAGAATGGCTAAAACCGAGAACAAAGCCCAAGAAACCTCTTTAAGCTGCATTGGATATTCTTCGCCTCATACGAGAATGACCAATCCCGTGTTGGAGCCTCCTGCTTCGCCCCACCACCATCATCAACTGTCCCGCAAGAAGCCCTTGCCATCTTGGCTCGGCAAGTCCAAGCCTTAACTGCAGCAGTTCAAGGGCTACAACAACAATGGGCAATGGCAAAGCCAGAAAATCCCATTCCTACAGTGGTCGTCATATTCCCTATCCATCAATCTCCCCAAGAAAGATATTCTCATTATCGGATTTCCCACCACTCTCAACCATGATCGTTGTATCCAGCTGATTACCGATGACATATGGCGGGAACATTCTATCCTACAAGTTAGCACCGAGAAGCTAGTCGGAACTGATTTCATTTATCTCCTCCACAACAAAAAAGTCCTCGGTACGAGGAGTACCCTTGGGAAAGAAGATCAAGGCAAAACAAATGCCCGCTCTCTTTATTTGAGTCTTCTTAGGAAGGGTCTTATGGAGAAGCAATTCGACATCGAGCTAAACAGTGCCTTGATGAGTACAGGCGCAAGCTTAGGGAAGTTAGCCATCAACTCACTAATCTACAAGGAGGGGGTTCTAATCCTCTAGACTTCAATAACTCCCCTCCTCTGTTTTGAAGAATCATGGAAGAACCAATTCCCAGCCAGTTCAAAATGCCTAAAGTGGATCCATATAATGATACCTCATATCCACTTAACCACCTTGAAAGCTACAAATCTTTGATGATGATCGAAGGCATCTCTGATGCCCATACTCTACATTGCTTTTCTTGTAACTCTCTGCAAAGCAACTTGGATCTGGTATTTTGGACTAGAGCCATGGAACATTCACTCCTTCAAACAACTAGCAAAGCTATTTGTTGCCTACTTCAATGCCAGCCAAATGATGCCCAAGGAGCCTGACAATTTTTTCTCCATCCGATAATGAGAGAAAGTCCTTGAAAGAGTATGTGGCTTAATTCAAATCAGCCATCCTGTAAATATACGATTTGGATGAGTCTATAGCAATGCTCACTTTGGAAATGGGATTTCGCTCCATTAGGTTAACATACTCCTTGGATAAAACCTATCCAAAATCCTACTCGGTGCTGTTGGTCCATGCCTAGAATTATATACAAGCAGAAGAAGCCATAGATGTTCAGCAAGAGCCAAGGAGACAAAAGTCCCGAGAAGATTCCAAAGGCAACTAAATTGAGAAGCCTACCACCTCTCGTTAGCAAAGCTCAAAGTTAAGGAAGCCCAAGTATCCTGACTACACTCCTCTCCTTGCTCCTAGAATGAACATCCTTATGGAAATCGAAGGAGAAAAGTTCTTTCAATGGCTCCTACTGATGAAGTCTCCTCCTACCTCCCGAAATAAAAGTAAATACTACTGATTCCACCAAGATCATGAACATGATATCGAAAACTGCTATGCCTTGAAAAATGAGATTGAAGAGCTTATTAGGCATGATTACCTCAAGAAGTTCACCTGGAAGGAAGGAACTCGGTCCGGTGAATAAGGTCCTATCCCAGTACCTGCTAAAGCTGAAGTTGAAAACCAACTTACCAAAAAGCCAATCACTATAACCTTCTGGAGGGCAGGATGTGCCTTTAAGCGACAGAGAAGGAAGAACAACAAATAAATGTAATCTCTTTTTTTGACAAGGATCTTGCTAGAATCTAGAATTCTCACGATGATGCTAATGTTGTATCCATGACAATAGCAAAGTACGATACAAAAAAGGTTTTAGTCAATAATGAGAGTTCTGTTGATGTTCTCTTTTACGATACTTTTGTTGAATGTATATATCACTAAATCAATTAAGACAAATCTCTACCATTCTAGTCAGTTCCTTCAGCAATTTAATCAAAGTTGAGGGCAAAATTATCTTGCCCGTTACTGCTAGGACCCCACCCCGACTAAGCACTATTTATATCACCTTCATGGTTGTCCGAATACCTTCTATATATAACGTCATACTTGGACGACCATGGCTCAATCAACTAAACGCCATTGTCTCTACCAAGTATCTACTCGTCTGCTTCCCAATCAAAAATAGAGTTGGTGAGATATGGGGAGATCAACAAGTAGCTCGATACTATTTCATGATGTCAACCAAGATACCAAAGTCTACGAAAGTACCCGTAGTTAAACTTTGGATCAAAGAGAGCCTGAAAAGAGAGCGAAACCTGCTGAGATGCTACTATTGTTCTTTTAAAAAAATGACCTCACCAAATGCATACAAATTGGATCTCTTTTACCTAAGAAGAAGAACCAACTATTAGATTTCCTTCATCAAAATGCAGATATCTTTGCTTGGTCTGCCTCTGATATGTCCGAGATCCCTCTCGAAGTCATCATGTACAAACTTAATATCGATCCCAACTTCGGACCTATCAGGCAAAAGAATAAGAGTTTCATGCCTAAAAGGCAAAAGGCTATTGACGAAGAAGTTGACAAGCTCTTGATAGCTGGTTTCATTCGAGAAGCACATTTTCCTGATTGGCTAGCAAATATGGTCATGATGAAAAAAGCTATTGGAAAATGATGGATTTGTCAACTACACTAATTTGAACAAAGCATGTCCAAAGGATAGCTTTTCCTTATCAAAAATTAATCAGATAGTGGATGCCACTTCTAGGCACAAGCTACTTAGTTTCATGAACACCTTCTCCAACTATGATCAGATAAAAATGGCTCTCAAAGTTGAAGGAATACTGCCTTCATTGCCGAGAAGGATATTTATTATTATAAAATAATGCCTTTCGGGTTAAAGAATATGAGAGCTACCTATTAAAAGTTGGTAAGCAAGGTCTTTAAGGATAAAATCGATCAAAATATGAAAGTTTATGTTGATGACATGCTTGTCAAAAGCTCCAAAGTAGCTAACCACATCTTTAATTTGGAAGAAGCCTTTAACACCTCCATCGTCGTCAAATAAAACTAAATTCAAGTAAGCGTGCCTTTGAAGTTACTGTTGGAAGTTTCTTGGGTTTATGGTAACCGAACATGGCATCAAGGCAAATCTACAAAAAATCTACGCTAGAGGATTTTTTACAAGTTTTCGATTGTGATGAGCTCGTCTAGCTCATTAGAAAAGATAGTAGGACTAGCTAGTGCTGTCACAAGTTACCGGAAATCTATTTAATGGCAACAATACCCAATCCTCTCCCATTTTTATTTTAAATGTCTTGGTCGTAAAGTGCATTTGTCTTAAAATGCTACAAAATTTATCATTGCTAATATTTGTTAAGGCAACAGAGATACTATGGCAACAATTTAATAATAGGAACATTTACTTAGTTAATATGGGCCTAATCCTGTTTTCTCCGCTAACAATAAAAAGTTTACTTGTACAAACACCTGCTATGCAGGTATGTCACTTTTATTTTCATTCATACTATTGATCATGCAGATATTTAGACCCATTTTGTAAGAATAAAAAGTAGAGGATTTTGTTTATCATATACACGTAGGCACTTCAATTTTAGCATCTTTCGAAGTTTAGATCAAAAGGATTTCTCATTTAAGTTAAGAGTGGTCATGCAAAAACTTTTAAAGGATCCTTTCTTGATAAACCGAGTAATATGTCTTCACATTGTATCTTATATTGGTGTTCATAAAATGCCTTCCATTTTTCCAAAAAAATAAAAAATCTTTAATTGCCTTCTTATCATTTTAGGGGTTTCAAGTTTCACAAGCTAGGGAATAGCAATTAGTTACAAAATATTGAATTCATATTTTCGGTAACCAAAGGCGGGAAAAGTAGGTTGCCAAATCACAAACTATCTTCAAATGCTTTCCATATCATTTGCAATATAATATTATTTTCTCTAAATTCATAATATTTATTATGTTAATATATTTTTTAAATTATATTTTTTCAAAAAACCAGGCATGCATGATCCTCACATTAAATCTTGAATAAAACAATGCTTTTTATATCTATGTAATGCATTCCATCTCGATCCATTTGTCCCCAAGGCCCTGAGCTTAATTCTACGTTCACCAAGCTTAGAAGGTTTTTTAATGGCACCTGGAACCGGTGGAGGCTCTCTCTTTCATAGCCCATGGCTTACAGCCTCCATTAGACTTTGCAAGCTTGACATCCGGGCTACAACAATAAAAAACATTTTGTTCATGGCTGCTAGAAAATCCCTAATCTTAGCATGTAATTTGAATCATGGCATATTGTATCGGATTACAAATACAGTCTCTTTTTTTTTTTTTTGATGAAGCCCGTTAGACGATTGTTCGATTTAGACCGCATTTTTTCACGTATCTTTTTCATCAATTGGTGAGTACGTCAACCTAATCCCACTACGGGGCCGGAGTAACAGTCGCTCCACCTCCCAGTCACGTGCATCCAAAAAAATTCGGAATTTAATCGAGTCATCCAAAAAATCATGACTCGAATCGGTGACCAGAAAGTAATTTACAAGGATAAAACTGTGCTCTTACCAATTGCGCTACCATCAAAGTAGTAGATTACAAATACAAAAATGCTTGCAGTCCTTGTATCCGAACATTTTTGGACGCTGGAATTAATTCCCACCTCTCCATAATGATAGCAATAACCTGCCAACTCTATTCAATAACTGTTCTAAATGATTCACTTTTACGCCGGTTCGATTGAAACGACCAGTAATGGAACGTAAGCTAGATTTATCAAGTGTTAGTTAAGTCCTAACCTTGTACCGAGTGCCTTATAAAGACCTGACCTACGTGACAGCTTCCCCAATGTACACTGGAAGTTTTAATCTAATCTACTGGATTTCCCAATCATATAAAAAGGGGGGGCAAAGAGTCATGAGCAAAGTTTTTCTATGTGAGAGCTTCTTTCTTTGGCACCAGCTCAATTTGTTCACGTTTGTTTGGGCTTCGATAGGACAAAAGCTACCATCCCTCATGGAGATTAGCAGTTTTAATCTACTGGATTTCCCAATTACATAAAAAAAAAAGGGGGGGGGGGGGGGGGGGACAGAGAGTCATGAGCAAAGTTTTAATAGGTGAACAGATGTATTATTAGTAACTTGGAAGTCCACGGTGCAAGAATTTTGGCAACAAACTTAAAATGATCGCAACAAACTCTATAATCATGTGTTTATAAAAAATAAAAAAATAATTTGTTAATGGACAAATCGTTCATGAGTCTAATCCTATGCAATCAAATCTACGAGAGGAACATGGTGAATCCTGTGAATAGAGATATATAAGATTAACCAACTCCTGATACGAGCTAAAGAAGCTTGATTTGATAGACCATAATATAATCGGTCGAGTCTAGCAGATCGACCAAATTGGATTAATTGAAAAGGTTGGGTTTTTGGACAAGTTAAGTATGTTATACCGAGCATGGAAGGATTAAAATAGGTTAAGATCCAACCGGTCGCGTGAGTTCGGATCATGTTGGCTTAGACGAGGAAGGCTAAGTTAGGATTGAACCCAGCAAGGTTTGAGATGGATCCGCTCGAATAAGTTAGTTCGAAACAATTCCTATTAATTTAATTTTGATCGAATACATCATGCAATTCAAAGTCCAAATCCACTCACAACCAAAAAAAAAAAAAAAATGGCATGGGTCTATAGCACCCAAATATGCGGTACCATAGTCATTTTCGTAGAGTCACCGAGGATAATTTTTATAAAAAAAATAAAGTGGAGGAAAAAAAAAAAAAAAAGGTGCAACAGATAAGTCGGAAATTCTCGAGCCCTTTCAAAAAGACAACATTATTGCATGTAACATGGGTGCAATTGTCATGACAATCGATCGATATTACAATGATGGAGAAGGAAAAAAAATGTAAAACATATTCTAAAAACAAGTAACCAAAGTAACGAAATATTCAACGATAATGATTAATGAAGGACGATATCCCTACAAACAAAATGTTATGGGTCCCGCCCATGTTATAGGACCCGGCTCGGGAGCGTCCGACGACAGCAAAAAGAAAATGGAGTGCAGCGCCGGGAGAGAAAACAAATATATATATATATTTTAATCCTTTCAGGTTTTGATGGGATGACAATTCAAAGTTCGATCGAGATAAAATTTTAGTATGTCGTTCACGACAGCGTGCTCTATAAAATAAACAGTTCGGATCGCTGTGATCCATCTCGTGTAATCATAAATATTCGGCTCTGATAAAATTTTTAATCGTATATTGGAATGTTTTTCACATAAATCCATTTTTTTTACTTGATTTGATTTATTTTTGCTAGATTAATATTATCGAGTTATTAAGCATACGAAGATTGAAATTTATTCTAAATATAATTATTTATGATCGTGTTTTAACTTCAACATAAAATATAGTCCATCGGAGATGAAAGATGATATAGCTAGGAGCATTGAAATATATATATATATATATATATATATAGCTTGCTTTTGGTGATGACACGAAGCAATAAAATGAGAAACTTTTTGGGTCAAGGCGATGTGACCTATGGACAGCATGCACCTTCCCCGTGCCTGGGAGCACCAATTAAGGTTGATGGGTGGCCCTTGTTTCGGACCATGGGGTCGGTAAATGGAGCACAACTAATTTACATGTTCTGCATGTTCATTTTGCTTCAGAGTCTCCACCCTTTAAGCTTTCTTGAGATCAATATATTTCAATCTATAATATGAAGAGCAGCAGGTCACATTATTCATGAATCCTGGTGGTGATCTTTAGGGGGTCTCCTTACTAGTAGTAGTGATCAATAAAGTGGGGACTGATAATAATATTATCTTGGAAGGGAAGGAACTCCAGAATGGTTATCTCATAAATTAAAGTACAGGGACACAATGCCGGAGCCTTGGTCATTCCCTTGTTGGTGGATATTTCAAGACTCGATCGCATCGAATATCATGCATCTTACGTGGCTGGATATATATATATATATATATATATATATATATATATATATATATATATATATATATATATATCCGTAAAGAGGTCGTCAATAGACGATGGTGCTGCTGGGTGGCTACTTTTACGTGGATAATCAAAATTGACTGCATTTATCGAAGGCTAGTTCAATTTTACTTTTGGATGCTTCTAGGAATATTATAACTGCGGATGCTGAGTGGTTGTGTATACTTAAACATGTCATTTTTATCTCACGATGAAAAAAACCGTTCGATTCTCTCGAAATCAGGTTTTGTTATATCATCTTAAATCAAATATTGCACTTTGCACGAGACATAATGATCGGAGGTAAATTTGATTAATGCCATTCATCAAGATTTATGTCATGATATTCTAACCGGCATGGATGATGCTCGGTGGATATAGCCTCTTTTGGATGCAAGGAAAATGTCAAAAATCTTGATTTTATACGGGAGAATTTAGAGGAATCCTAATGTGAGGCCCAGCTTCACCTGGCTACCTTGGGCTGAAGTCGGCGGTCCTTGCCAACTTGAGCTCGAGACCGAGAAAAAAAAAAATGGGAACGGGGAAGTTCAATTTCCTCTTATCCAGTCGGGGTTTTCGCAGGAGATCTTGATGAAGGAGTCGTGAGGGGAAAGAGGTGGTCGGTGACATATTAAGGAGGGATTGAAACTCCGTTCGGGTGGAGTTTGTTTCTCAAATGACGAGGAAATCCATCGGTGTGGGTTCTTTAAGTCCTCCTCACCGCTACCAGATCGAGCCGGATAGAGCTCTCCCATACCGTCATTCACCTCTCCAACGAGCATCCCGAAGTCCGTATAGGACCGGTAAGCTTTCTTTTATTGTTAGAAGGTTTAATCTAGATTTATTTTTGGACTATTTCGGTTTGATCTTGAGTTTAGGTCGTAGACTGCCGGTGGTTGCATCACCGCCATCCACCTCCAGTCCATCGGGCTCTCCCCGATGACCTCCTCCCATGGCCGCCGTCGGCAACCGTGAGAAGAAAAGAAAAGAGAAGAGAAGGAATGAAGGAAGAAAAAAAAAAGGAAGAGAGAGAGAGAGAAGAGGAAGGAGAGGAGAGAGAAGATGAGGAGAGAGAGAATATGAGGAGAGAAAGAGGAAAGAGAAAAAGGAGAGAGGAAGATGAGAGATAAAGAGGAGAGAAAGGAAGGAAAAGAGAGAAACGGAAGAGAGGAGAGAGAAAAGAAAGGGAGGAAGGGTTAATTTCTAGACTAGAATTAGAACTGGATTGATGAGAGTGCCCTATGATAATTTAGTATTCTTTTTAATTTTTTTTGAAATAGAAATTAATTGTATGATTAAAAATTATTGGTCAGGATCGTCGTTGTCCTTGGAAGACTAGGTCTAGTATTTGAATTGTACTTAGTTTGTGGATACTCATCTGTAAGTTATCACTCTCTAGTATATTTTGCCATACATGATGTGAGCTTATTATTTAATATGTTACTGAATTTTGCTGTATACATTTATGCTGTATATCGATGACTTGATGTGATATGAGGTTAAACATATGTGTTTAGAGTGCTCTGTGTCATGGGTTGAGTCGGTTTTGATACTTTCCAGTCTGACTATGATTACACAAGTTAGGATCTAGTCTCCTTTTGGACTTCCAGTGGGGCTATCACTGTCGCATGACCGTTAAGCAGTATGTGTACACAGGAGCTAGTTTTCCTTGTAGGCCTAGCCAGCGGGGCGATCGCTGGTACATGTTGGGATGCATATTTCTTACGTAATTTCAGAGCTAGTTTTCCTTTTGGACCTCCAGTGGGGCTATCACTGGTGTATGATAATTGAGCAGTATGCGTACACAGGATCTAGTCTCTTTCGAGGCTAGCCATGGGCCGATTATGGCCATAGTTAAAGGGACTAGGTAAGCGAGTGTGGATGGCCATCCTAAAGAGTGTGTTGTCAGAAAAGTAGTAAAGGATGATAATAATGAAAACATAACTGAATTGGCTTGATTTTATTATTATGTTTAGTTTATTAGTATGCATTGATTTATTCAAGTTATCTTGCTTTTGATTCATGGTAGATTTATACTTGAGATTATGATAACTTACCGAGTTTAGGGAACTCACTTTATTTCCTTACATTTTTTTCAGGACCAGAAGAACATGTGGACTTGGAAACTAGTCTGTGAGGAACTTAGGATATGGCAGACATTATTGCTAAGGAGGTAGCCTGGTTGGTAGAGACCTTTTATGTCCGAGAAAAAAATAAACCTAAGGGCATACGATCGTCCGTTGCACATCCGGCTCAGATTTGGGATCGGGGCATGATAGATTTAGCGGTATCAGAGCAAAGGTTTAAGATCAAGATGACCCGGTTAGTGAAAGTGTGGTAGAATTAGGATTTTGATTGGATATTCCAAAATAATTATCGAAACTAAGAATATATTTAATTCCCTTTGATAGGTGTATATTATAATTCCAAGGATTTTGTTCAGTGTAGAAGGTTTGCACAAATAAAATGATTAAATTCTCCTAGCTTAATTTTTGGAAGGATATCATCGAGGCTAGATAATGAATATGTGAAGGTATATTTTGAGTTATATTATGGATTTGATTTTGATATAATTGTAGATTGTGATGCAAGTGATTAGAAATTAATATGATGGTTATTAAGGCATGATTGAATAATATCGAAGGTTGGGTTATGATCACTTGAGACCGACATGGATATGATCGAGTGATATTAAAATTTAGATTGTGATCACTATAGATTGTGATTTAAGAGATATTTGAACTTAGTGTTATGATCAGTTGGGATATGATAAAGCTGCAAAAAAATGGATTTGAAACTTGGAATTCTAGTCTTTAGATATAGCGTATAAGGTTTGACATATGATTAGTGCAAAAGAAGAATATGATTTTTGTAGAGAGATTGATCTTGGATGAGTGTAAAAAGCTGAATGATTTATACTATTTGATCATGATGAGTTAGCATATTATAGATATCGAAGAGCTGAATAAGATGTCTTTGCCTTGATAAATGGGTTTGATCGAGCTTTGAAAGTGTTGGCCCAAAAATATAATGAGGTATGTTAAAGGGTTATGCTGGATATGTATGATCGATTATTAATTAAATAATGTTGGAATCCTAAACTTGATATAGATGAAGATCATGATAGCATATGAATTTTATTAGTAATTATTAAATTATAAATTTTGGGATTGATGCAAAAAGATATTTAGGATGAAGGTTATGAAAAAGTTTAATGATATTAAGAAGGAGAATTCTTTCGATATATCTGTATGGAGATTATTAATGAAAATATATAATCAAAAATGTATTTGGGATAACACATCGATATGTAAATTGCTATTAGTAGATTAAATTAAATTATATAGATATGTATTGTATAGTTTGGTAAAATCTTTGATAGCTTATGTTAATAGTTTTGGATTTGATTACTTGATCTTATATATATATGTTGGAGATTATTGGATTATGGTTTAAATTGATATGATATGCTTGAGGCCTGATAAGGACAATAAAATTTATTAGTACTGATATCGTTTTATTTGAAGGTTGATTTTGTTTAGATTCTAGTGAAAAGTAATATCCTTGCTAGAACTACATTTAATGAAATTAAAGGATTTGAAAATTTATATTAGAGTGTACGGTAGAAGTGTGGTGGACTAAACATATTAAAATTAATTTAAAGTATATTATGATGGAAGAATGGGAGCTCTTATTGGGATTACTGAATTTGGATAGAATTGTACATGTGAGTTTTGGATCACGCATCTTTGAGTTTTGGAAGATTTAGATTTTTAAAATTTCGAGGATGAAATTTCTTTGGAGAGGAGAATGTGAGGCCCAGCTTCACTAGGCCGCCTTGGGCTAAAGTCGACAGCCGTTGCCGACTTCAGTTCGAGACTGAGAAAAAAAAATGGAAATAGGGGAGTTCGATTTCCCCTTATCTAGCCAGGGTTTTCACTGGAGATCTCGAGAAAGGAGTTGTGGAGGGGAGGGAGGTAGTTGGTGATGTGTTTGGGAGGGATTGAAACTCCAATCGGGTGGAGTTTGTTTCTCAAATGACAAGGGAACCTGTCGGTGTGGGTTCTTTAAGTCCTCCTCACTGTCACCTGATCGAGCCCGATCGAGATCTCCCACACCATCGTTCACCTCTCCGACGAGCATCTTGAAGTCCATCTAGGGCCGGTAAGCTTTCTTTTATTGTTAAAAGGCTTAATCCAGATTTATTTTTGGACTATTTCGATTTGATCTTGAGTTTGGGCCATGGACTGCCGGTGGTTGCACCGCCGCCATCCACCTCTAGTCCGTCGGGCTCTCCCGGCAACCTCCTCCCATGGCCATCGTCGGCAACCGTGAGGAGGCCGGTTCGGCCGAGTTAAGGAGAGAGCAGGGGAGTTGGGAAGAAAAGAAAAGAGAAGAGAAGGAAGGAAGAAAAAAACAAAAAAAAAAAAGGGAAGAGAGAGAGGAGAAGAAGGAGAGGAGAGAGAGGAGAGAAAAGATGAGGAGAGAAAAAGAAGAGAGAGATAAAAGAGGAGAGAGAAGATGAGGAGAGAAAGAGGAAAGAGAACAGGATAGAGAAAAGGAGAGAGGAAGAGGAGAGATAAAGAGGAGAGAGAAGGATGAAGAGAGAGAAGAGAGAAAAGAAAGAAGATAGAGAAATGGAAAAGAGGAGAGAGAAAAGAAAGGGAGGAAGGGTTAATTTCCAAACCAGAATTAGAACTGGATTGATGAGAGTGTCCTATGATAATCTAGTATTTTTTTATTTTTTTTGAAATAGAAATTAATTATATGATAAAAAATTGTTGGTCAGGATCATCGTTATCCTTGGAAGACCAGGTATAGTGTTTGAATTGTACTTAGTTGATGGATACTCATCTGTAAGTTATTACTTTCTAGTATATTTTGCCATGCATGATGTGAGCTTATTATTTAATATGTTATTGAATTTTACTGTATACATTTATGCTGTATATCAATGACTTGATATGATATGAAGTTAAACATATATGTTTAGAGTGCTCCATGTCATGGGTTGAGTCAGTTTTTGATACTCTCTAGTCCGACTATGATTATACAAGTTAGGATCTGTCTCCTTTTGGGCTTTCAGTGGGGCTATCACTGGTGCATGACCATTAAGCGGTATGCGTACACAAGAGCTAGTTTTCCTTATGGGCCTAGCCAGCAGGGTGATCGCTGGTACATGCTGGGATGCATGTTTCTCGTATAATTTTAGAGCTAGTTTTTCTTTTGGACCTCTAGTGGGGCCATCATTGGCGCATAACCGTTGAGCAGTATGTGTACACAGGATTGTAACGACCCAGAAAAAGAGAGAAAAATAAAAGGATTGGAGCCCTGCCGGCCCGCCTGATAAACCGGCCCAGACCAGTGCACGGCCCAAGCGAGCAGGGGCGAGCTGGCGAACGGGCATGTGGGGGCAAGCGCGCGGACGCGATCGCGGGCGGGCATGCGAGGCGCGGCCCAGCTGGAAGCGGCGGCGACCTGGGCGTTTCCCAGGCATTTCCCCACCAGTTTCTCGCTGGTTTCTTGCGGCTCACGGCGGTCCACGGGGTTTCTGAGTGATCTGGACCGTCTGATCACTTGATTGAATGGATAGGATGAATCCGAGGGAGTTTAGGCTTGATCAGGGACTTTTGGATTCGGATTTGGATGCGGTTTGAGGCGTTGATATCAGATCTGATAGCCTGAGATAATTCCTGAACATTTTGGGCCTGTGAGATAGGTTTAGGACTCTGTTTTGGATTATTTCTGATCTTCTTAATAATAAGACACTGAGAATTATTTTCGATGCAAAGAGCCAGGGAGCCGGAAGAGAGAGAAAGAGAAGGGAAAAGAGAAGAGAAGAAGGAAGAAAGAGAAAGAGGAGAAGAGAGAGAAGGGGAGAGGAAAGGGATCTTGGTTTGGAAGAAGAGAAAGGTTGTCATGCTATGATGGCATAGGATAGCGACCATTTTTGGAGATATGTAGGGGTTTGGGATAGAGAGAGAAAGAGGAGAGAGAAAATGAGGACAGAAAAAATCAGGAAGAACCTTCTTCCTCAAAATTTGTGAAACTAGAATTTGGTTTGAATGAATTTATTTATTATTGTAGGAGATCAACCTTTTGAGCATGAAGGATTTGGACGAATTTCGGGTATACATTGATATCGGATATCTGGGATTAGCGATTGAAGGTAAGGATTCTGGACATGATCACCAGTTCTATACATTGTTTTACATGACATGATTTGATCCGTGCATATGAGCATTGGCATGCATGCTTGTTTTATATCGTATATTTTGATTTCTCGAGATGGATATGTGTTGAAATTTTTGAGGTAAGTGACTCTTGTGTACCTAGGCCTTGCACGATCTCTAGGATAAAACCTAGGATTTATGCGACCGGTCGCGTAGCCGATTCCGGTGCTGGATTCGGGGAGTGACAAGGATCTAGTCTCTTTCGGAGCTAGCCATGGATCGATCGTGGCCATAGTCAGAGGGACTAGGTGAGCGAGTGTGGATGACCATCCTAAAGAGTGTGCTGTCAAAAAAGTAGTAAAGGAGGATAATAATGGAAACATGACCGAATTGGCTTGATTTTATTATTATGTTTAGTTTATTAGTATGCATTGATTTATTCAAGTTATCTTGTTCTTGATTCATGGTATATTTGTACTTGAGATTATGATAACAAACCGAGTTCAGGGAACTCACTTTATTCCCTTACATTTTTTTTTTTCAAGACCAGAGAAAATGTGGGCTTGGAAACCAGTCTACGAGGAACTTAGGATATGACAGACATTACTGCTAAGGAGGTAGCCTGGTTGGTAGAGACCTTATATGTCCGAGGAAAAAATAAATCTAAGGGCATATAACCGTCTATTGCATGTCTGGCTCAAATTTGGGATCGTGGCGTGACACCTAAGCCTTCAAAAAAAAAAAAATAAATAAAAAAAATAAAAAAATTGAAGAATGATCGGCCATAATTGTGTAAAAACACTCTAAAAAGGATTGCATATCTTGATCAGAAACAAATTTAGTCAGTGCTATTTATCAAGCAGATGTCATTAACAGGCCATCCATTTCAATTGATTCTAATGATTTAGAGAGCTCTCAAGAATATAATGCCAATGAAAAATCTAATGATTACACTAATCAGCACTTTGACCCCCCATAAAGATGTGCTTGCTGGTGCATTGGATGCTTTCTTGCGCAAGCTGGATGAGGCTTTGAGAGAATTTGAGGTTGGCTCATTCAAATCTGGGGGGTGTCAGAACTTCCCTCTGGAGCATTAGCAAGGGGGATCGATGACTTTTATCTAAAGACTTTGTAATCGTAGGAGTATCGGCTCCCGATGGGGTCGATCTTCTTTGATGGTGCCGATAATATAGGTGCAATCGGAGGTGCACCACCAATGCCCGATGGAATGATGTGAAATATTATATGACATTGATATAATTTTTATAGATATTTTGGAATTATCAATGATAAAATTTGTAATGGTTTGACAGCTATTGATTTCATAAACAAGCTTTATCTAGTCAAGAATGCCACCGTTTATTAGCCCATGGCATGCAGTCTTTCCAAGGACTCGTCCTTTTATAGATAAATATAATAAAAAAATTAGAAAATTTTTTTATTGGCTAACTTTCTCATGTCTCTACATTTTTCAAGATGGATAAATTATTTTTTATGTATAATATTTTTTAATAAAATGAAAGAAAAATCTTATCCATCGAACAGTAAAGTAAATATTAAATTTTCTTTTTAAAATACATTCATTTTTATTTATAATATTTCCATCATTTAATATTCAATAATTTATAAGTTGTCCACTACCATTTATACTTATAAAGTAGAACAGGTATTATTGAAAATATAAATAAATTTTAATAACTTATCCATAAAAGTAGTACCGTGAAAGAATGTTGATAATAAATTTTAAAACCACTTTTTCATGTATAAAAGTGCATAAATAAATTATATTCATATCTAAATATTATCCTAAAAATATTTTTTTAGATAAATTTATTTACTACAAAAAAAAAAAAAATCCTGAAGGAAAAAAGATAGGGCTTATATTCTTATTATGAATGGGCCCTTTATATCCAACAACTCAAGGCTTCTCCTTTGAAACGACTAAGTGTAATTTTATATATTCTCATAATTAGAAATAAATAATTGCCTTCTCAAATATGCAACGTAATTGAATAAAAATTAGCTTTACCGGGCAACATACCATGCATGCATCATCGAGGCATTTACCATATAGACTAATTATGTACCAATAAGCTATCATCACATAATACATATATCGGGTACCGGTACAGGAAATCTTGTTCATAACATTTAAAAAGCATAATATCTATTATTCTGGATTCTTGTAAAAAAAATTAATTTATTATTATTATTATTATTATTATTATAATTGGTAATAATTTTGGTGAAACCATGGCTTGCTTATTACCTAACACATAGGTGGTACTACCTGATGTGCCAAGTAGAGTAGAATTTACAAGAAAAAGTTGCATGGCTAGCATGACCCCACATGAAATGATAATGATTTCCTCAAGATTTTAGTGTCACCAAAGCATATATCTCTTTGTATGGACAGCACAAGGCAGCACTGTCCCTTTGTCGGATATCAAAGGCAATGCAAGGCTGTTCTTCATACCTTTCCTCCCTGGGATGACAAAGAAAAGTATGTGCGACGAGGAAGACGGCAAATTAGATTTGCCCACCAACCGTGCAGTGGTCGCATGCGAACGGTGGACTGATGTAGATGGATCAATCTGAGCAATCTTTCTTCGGGTCCAGCATGTACTGATGGGGATGGTTGGCTGGATTTGCTTTGATTCTTTTTTTTCGGCTCGGTAGGTCATAAAGTCTGTACTTGCATATTTAGTTCTCAAATATTTGTACCGTAAATTATATTAAATCTAATTTTTTTTTTAGAGTTCATGGATGCTATTAGTAGATCATGATCTTCTTCTTTATTCCCATTCTAGTCGATGTCTTGATGGTATCCGGTTGACATACTCATTCTTAGATGAAAAAAGATCATGAAAATCTAAGTATCTTGAATCGAATATTACCTGGCATGACGGGATCCTACGGGATAGCTATACCGGGATTTATCACTTCCCATCCTTTTTGATTTAACCCCCCCCCCTCCCGAAAAAAATACTTGTACCATAGATCATTTTTTTTAATGTAATTTTATAAAGATGCTCGTTCACCAAAGTATGCCGATCACTGCATGATGTATCGGTCGGTTATCATTCCATCATGGGGAGTGGGAGATGTTTGCTATTCTATGAATCTAGTCTCGTATCTTTCTCTTTATTGCTGTCAGATCATTTTTTATTAAAACTCGGATGATACTTGAGGATGCCGTGGATTACTTTGATAGAAAAGTAGTGTCATTCCTGGTGGTACTCGAATGAAGATCTCCTGCAAAAACAGTTCCTGAATTAGAATTTTCGACGAAAACCCTTCGATATTTAAGTTAGAAGAGAGCGACGCATGTTACAGCTTCTAGAGTTAAGAGCAATGATAAGGAAGGTGACCGAAAAAACATGAAAGAGAGGAAAATATATCATATGATGTAACATGCCTCGTCGAGATCCTCTCTTATCTATTTATAGGGAGCTTCGCCACCTGTGATCTTTCGGCATGGAGCTATGTAGTTTAATCAATGCATCGACCGACTTGATCAATTTTCACTCGATCGATTACCAGGAGGATTCTTAGTCAATTGGCCGACTCTTATCTTGTTTCATGTCATAGTTGATGGTCTAATTGCTGTGAGTAAGATATTAATTTATTAATTTGCTACACATGAGAAGAAAGATAGGCATGGCCAATTGAAGCTCGTCAAGTATAAAAAATACTTTAAATTGGCTGTCCAACGGACAAACTCTGCCTCGCATCCTCGTTGTGTCACGGCATTGATGATGCTGCAGCTCCACCGCTTCCATTTCCAAGCCCGTTAATTTCAAATATATTGTAAAACTATATCATCATCTATTATTATGGTCCAATAATTAATCCTTAGACTCCGTGGATCCTAAATATATTAAATAGAATGTTTGGAAAAGAAAAAGAAAATCAGTAAGAAAACAAAATCTTTAATCTTGATTTTTAAAAAAAAAACATGATACAATTTTTTTACTTCTAGAAAGATAAAATATAAAATATAAAAAAATTTACTTATTTTTTTTAATTTTCTTATTTATAAAAAAATATGAATTTAAGAGAATTTGTTATTTCTTTCTTTTAAAAAAAATTGCAAATTTCTAATCAAAGAAAAAAAAACTCTTTCTGTTATATTTTTCTTTCGCCCTCTAAAATGTATTTATTTTTTTTCAAAAAAAATGGACCTTCCTCTGGCCACCTCCTTTCCCTCTCGTCCGTCTGTTCACAAATCCTAAAGGGACACGCGTCGCCCATCCAGCCTCCCGTTCCGCCCGCCATCATCCAGCCATGGTCAACGTGACCCGCAACGGTCCCTCCCCTGCTCCCTCTCCTCCCCCGTCTCTCCGTTTATCCCATAGCAAATTCTACGCGTCCCCCAAACCTCCTGTATCTTGGAACTAGAATTACTCATTTAATCTGGAGATGAGATAAGTCGGGATAAAAACTGGGTTTGGTTATTCCGGGGAGGCTGTGGGGGAAAGGTAGCCGGGGTGTTTACTTAGTAATATTTTATTGTGGGATACTGATTTATGTTTAATTATTTAATTGGTTTATTTTGGGGGGATTTTTGCGTTACCGCTTCTTTCCCCATCCAAAGAGCAGAGATCCGGGGTCGAGCTTCCTTCGCTTGAACCCCTCCCCTCTCTCTCGTCCATGGAGGTGTGAAGGCGTTGGGGTGGTGGATAGGGCTCATAATCTTGGCGAAATCAGGGGGTGAAGGGAGGAGGAAATGGCGGCATTGG
Organism: Areca catechu; assembly: GCA_021397845.1. Lineage (NCBI taxonomy): Eukaryota > Viridiplantae > Streptophyta > Magnoliopsida > Arecales > Arecaceae > Areca > Areca catechu. The sequence continues at coordinate 20,186,165 of CM038040.1, forward strand.
AGGGTCTGGATGCGTTCTTGGCGGCGGCGAGCGGAGCTTGTTGTAGCCCTCTTGCCATCTTCATCCAGATCCAGGTACATTGTTGCTCGGAGGTCTCTCAATCTTTGTGTTTGGTTTCTTCTCCCGCATGGTTTTGGCCTCTGGATGTCTGAACTCGGTGTTGGTGATCCGAGAGTTTATGTTCTGTCGGGATGGTAGCATTATGTTATGGGTATTTTCGTCTTGATTGATAGAAATGTTGTTTCGATGCAAAACGAGCTAGCTTTTTCCCTTGTATTTATGTTTTTTGGTCGGTTTATATTTCAAGGGTACTGCATGCATTAATCGAATGTGGATCTGTGTCGGTTTCTGACTCTTGGTTTTTGTTGATATTTGCTATTTCTGGAATAGATTGACCCAAATCAGTCTTCTTTCGCTCTCTAAAAAAAAAAAAGTTCTGGTCTTAGGCATCGAAAATATGTCATATGTGAGATCTCTATGATTGTCAATGAGAAGATGGATTGCAGAAGCCGAGAGTTTGGACGAACCTTTTGTGTCACTGAATTAGCGAATCGCAAAGCAAGAAGGTTAGAGTATTCTAATACTCTCTCTAGCTAAAAAGTGCGAGTTTTAGGATTCTAATAAAGATATACCAGACGGTATGGACCTGCAAATGGCGGAGTTAGTGAATTGCAAGCCCCGGATTCAGAAGAATCAAAGAGGACTGGATTTTTTGACCATCATAGCTGATACAAAGTGGCAAGTGATGGTGGTAAGGGAAGGTTTGGGGCCCAGGGTGGAAAGACTCGAATGAGAGGAGAGGAGGCTTTGTAATGAAGAATCAAGCTGAAGGTTGTTGTTGATGAGAGCTGGTTGCCCCAGCATCTTGCTAGGTAAATGAGATGGGGGAGAAAGAGAAGCTATACAAGGGTGTATTTGGAGATTGATCTCTAAAATCAAATTTGCTGCTGGGAGGCACAATCAGAAAAACGGAGAGGGGCTATTGACAGCCATTAGTTTATGAGATCATTTCAATCTGTTGTTGTTTCTGTGGACTGGTTTGTCAATGCTCTCTGGGTTATTCTATGAAGCCACTGGATGGTGGTGCTGCAGGTTAATGTAAAAATGGTGGAGGTTATTATCAATTGGAAGAGACGGCTGCAACCTACTGATTGAGGTAATTTGTTGCTACAATAGGATTCTGAGTAAAGGGTCAGAATGAGTCATTATAAATTTGAGTCACACTACTGAGTTCTAGAAGGTTACTTAAGGTGGTTGACAACCAATGGTAGCAAAAGCCTGCTTCTCAGTCCTAATGTGAGTTTTGGTAATTCCTAGCTATGTGTAGGGGTGAAGATAAGGATGAAGTAATTACTCATAAGGTATAAAGCAAGGAGCCTTTGTCAATGGATGCTGCATCATTGATAATGTCTTCCTTATTCAGGAGTTCTTGTATGATCTTAGGCGTGCTCCATCTCGGAGGAGTTTTATGGCGATCAAGCTAAATATGGAGCGCGCATATGACCGGATGAGTTGGCATGTTTTTCGATGGACTCTCCATGATTTCGGCTTCGAGGATAGGTAGATCAGGTGAATCATGGACTGTGTCGAAGATCCTAGCTTTGTCATTCTGGTGAATGGTGCCCCAATTGATTACTTTCCTTCGACGGTCGGACTCCGATAAGGTTGTCCCATGTCCCCCTACCCGTTCATTTTATGTGCTGATCTCTTTCCCGTGCTTTGAGGGGGGCGCTGCCCAAAGATCTTTACTAGAGCCTTACTGGCCCGCCCTTGGAGCCTAGCTTTTTTTTCGATCCTTTTTGCAGATGATTGTTTTCTCATTGGATGGGCCTCTTTTTAGAATGCTAGATGTTTTGCATCTGTTATGGAGTCCTATTGCCATGGGTCTGGCCAGCTAGTCAATTTGCAGAAGTTATTTGTTATTTTCAATGGCCCAGATGAAGCTGGCCATCTTGTCCAGATCGGGGATCTTGGAGCAGTCCGGGATTCTTACTTATCTTGGCATCTTTATGACTGGTGGGAGGTTGCGGAGGATGGAGTGCAAACCCATGGTACAGCGGTACGCGATCGCTTGAAGGGTTGGCAGGCTACTACTTTCTCAATGATAGACAGATTCACTCTTATCAGGTCCATCCTTAGCTCTATCCCTGTTTACCTCCTGGCGAACACTGTGTTGCCTAGCTCTGTCTGAGGGAGATAGAGCAGTTCTTCTGTAACTTCTTGTGGAGGTCTAGACATGATAGTCATGGTGTTCATCCGGTATCGTGGGCCACTATCTGCCAGCCAGTCAGAGACAGAGATCTTAGGATCCAATCCCTTCTGGTGAGAAGGGAGGTGCTCATCGTCATACATGCAGTGAGATATCTTTTCCATCCTAGTTGTCCGTGGAGCAAGGTGATAAGGGCCCGCTATGGTGCTTGGAGTCAGGGATCCCAGATTCAAACCATCCATGGCTACTCTTTTATCTGGAGGGAGATTTGTGCTCGTGGCCCTACTGTGATGGTCCATGTCAGATGTTTGGTTGGCGATGGGACTACGATTAATGTAAGTCAGGATGCATGGATTTCTATCTTATCTCTGTCTAGGTGGCCGACCTTTATTAGCATGGAGGTTGCTGACAATCTCTGGATCTGTGACTTGCTGATGGATGATGGTAGGATCTGAAGAGTCCAGGAGATTTTCAAACTTTTTGAGAGCCAGCTAGCAACTTAGATCCTTGCCATCCTGATTCCAACTCATCGGTGCTAGGACTTGAGGGTATGAAGTCCCTCTTGTTGCCCCAAGGCTCCTTAGAGCACCCTCTCTGATCTGTACAGGGGACCTTCTGATATGACAATTGCGATGGCCTGGATCTGGATACTTCTCGTTCACCCGAGAGTGCACCTCTTCTTATGGAAGATGGCTTGGGATTGTCTCCCTATGAGGACCCTACTCAGGTGCAGAGGTATGGATTTATCGGTGTCTTGCCCGGTGTGTGGTGTACAGAATGAGTCCACCGAGCATACTATCTTGAGCTGTCCCAGGGCAAGGCTGGTTTAGAGGCTTGCTGGGAGTTGGCCATGGAATGTCGATGATGGCTCATGGCTGTACTCTTTCCTTGATTTCCTTCGCTAGAGTTTGGCACAAGATGGTCGCTATGCTGCCTACATCGCCTATCAGATTTGACTGTCTAGAAATGCAGTGATTTTTGTGGTTGAGGTCACTCCGACACACCAGGTTCTTCAGAAAGCCAGGTTTATGATGATGGAGTATTATCAGTTTGACACTGCTACTTTCCTTGCAACCTCAGATTTTTGGAACTTATGCTATCTCGGCAGTGGCTCAGAAAGCTATTTACATTTTCTAGGAGCCCCCTCCTTTGGGGTTTGTCAAGGTGAACTGTGATGGTAGTGTCCACGATGCCGATGGCGGTGTAGGGTATGTCATCCTGGATGCTGATGTGAGGCTCCTGGTGGTAGAGGGGATCTTCCTTCATGACCCTTCCATCCCAGAAGCGGAGCTCAGAATTGCGTGGGCAGGCATCACCACAGCTATTCAGCATTTGCATGTTCAGAGGATTCTCATTGAGGGAGACTCTTTCATTGTTATTAGCTGAATTCAGGACAGGTCGGAACATTGTGATGCCCACCCTCTCCTTCGTGACATCTAGAGTTTTCTTCTGTACCCCATGACGGCTATGGCTCGTTATCTCTATTGAGAGGCAAATAGTGCTGCTGATTAGGTTGCCTCCTTTATTTTTCAGCATTCTGCCGATTGGTCATCGATCTAAGGCGACATCATTCTTTGCTTCTTCAGGGGTTTCTTTCTCTTGATCTTTTAGGCTGCTCTCGCACCATAGTAGTGTGACCATCCGTCTGTATCAAAAAAAAAAAAAAAAAAAAAAAAAAAAAAAAAAAAAAAGGTGTATAGCAAGAAGTAGTTACACTAAGTCATTAGATAAAGTCATTGGATTGTTTAGGTATGTTGCATCACTCTCTCTGCTGTTATTTTACACAACTTGATCATTCATAATAATTCGCAACAATAACATGCTTTTTTCCTGTTGATGGTCATTAGAAATTCTACATATTCAAGATGAAATACAAACTAAAAAAAAACAGATATATGAGAAGAAATCCAGTCAAGATGGCAAGGTGATGAGAGTAGTCTGAACATGCAGAAGTATCTATGGTATGAAGGTAGAACATTTTCTAGCAGGAGCTTGTAGAAACTCAGAGCTCATTCATTATGTAATTTTACGAAAGGTATAATATGTGTTATCATGAGAATGCCTTTTCATTGAAATGCTTCTTGGAAAGCTCTGCTTGCAAGCAGAAGTAACACTTGACATGCCTTCCATGTGATTAATGGCCAGTCTTTATGTTATAGTTTAGATGTACATAGGAATATATTTATTTTACATTTTTCTTCTTAGATGTACTTCTCATAATTTGTTAATTTGATTGGGACATTTCCTAAGCATCGAAAATTTCTAAGTAAACCTATTTGGATTCAGGAGTTAATTTTTTTGGAGATTGACTATGCTTCTTTTGTGTTTGAATTCTCCTCTAATAAAGATTTGATAAGCTTAAAGGGTTGCCTTTTTGCAGGTGCTCTTTACGTTATAAAGTTGATTTGCTTATGTCAGTTATCATGAGATGTTATCTATCTTTGGAAAAATATCACTGCCTTCCATTTCATCTAGTGTTTTGACTTTTTTAGGCAGTTTATTTTTAACCATCAAGATTGTTCTCTTTATTTGATGGGGCCATTGTCAGTTTTAAATGACTGAAGAATTCATTTTCTTTCTGTACTCACAGGGGTGTGTTATCTGTTTAACCCTTGCTATTGGATGGAGTTTTGCTGCCTATGTCAGGTATCCTGACTCTTGAAGACATAGTAAAAGATAACTGTTAACATTTGCATTGCAAGACATCATACAATTAATAGTGAAATCAACCTAAATATCTCTTTTTCTGATCTTTTTCAGGAGTCGAGTAATACGGTGCATGAAGCGCAACGTGGAAGGTGGGAATAATTTTGCATTTATCTGTGAAGATATTAATGAACTTGAGCACTCTGCTCAGTTGAACTTGCCTGGGGTGTCGGTTGTCATGCCTTTGAAGGGCTTTGGACAATATAATTTGCAGAATTGGAGAAGTCAAGTAAGTTGTATATAATTTTCCAGAAGCTTTCTGGTTACTACATTGGAACTTTTGCTTTGGAGGGAAAAAAGGAAGGGAAAAAGATACCATTTGTTATCTCCCCTTCCATGCTCTTAGATAAATTTGGGGAAATGTATTCTTTTTCACACTTGAAATGAGCGTCTGTGGTGTACATGCTCATTCACATTTATTTCATGTCACCCAAATGAAGTATTGTTTCATGCATGTCTAAATACAGATTACTTCTCTTTATGGAGGACCTCTGGAGTTCCTTTTTGTAGTTGAAAGCACCAGAGATCCGGCTTACCATGCTGTATCTAAGCTGATCTCTGAGTATGAGGTAGGGCACAGTTCTGTCAAGTAAGCCTTCTGCTTTTCATACAGTTAGGAGCAGTTTCATACTGCTGCTTTGTTATTTGGTTATCAACTAGCTAACCATCACTATCTGCCAACATTTTTTAAATCTTTAAATAAATTTGTATGTTATCATTTTTAAATTCAAACTAGAAAAATTACTTATCTTTCAAGATTTAAGGGATTTTGCAATTGGAAGAACTTAGGATTTTCCAAGCTTTTTTGTTAAAAAATATGATTTGAAAGACATGTACATGGTTGCATATATCTGACCTTTTCTTTTTAAAGATTTCTGACAGAACTTATCAATTGATTCCCAGAGCAGCCCGTCCGCCCTCCTCCAATTATTTTTTTTCAAAATTAATCTTTTTGCTATGCTTCCATTCAGCCAACATTTCAAGGGCCGACCATGATAATCCATGTTGGTTGGCTCATACTGTGTCAAGCATGTACCAACACTGAACCATCTCATAAGAATACATCGAGTCCTTTTTTCAATATTTTCAATTTAAAAAATATCCTCTAGTTTTTTTTTTTTGCTTTGGCATGAAAATGCATATGGCATGGCATGCTAGCATGGCACATGCTGTCATACCAGCAGGTGATTGGCATGGCTACTGGCAATGGCTTTGAAACCCTTGCATTCATTTTTAATTCTAATCTACTACTAAAGTTTCTTATTTCCATAATGAGAGTCTGATTTGCTCCTGTTTCCAGTCTTACAGGCATATGTTGCAGTTTACCTTCTATTTAATTATCAACATATGTGTGAAACTACTAGTATATGTTGCATTGTTTTTATTCAGAAACTTTGCTGTTGTTTTATATAGATTGCTTTCAACTTATAATGGCAGATGGTTTTGATTGTGCTTGATCCTTTGTCTTGTTGCATGCCCTAATAATATGTTTTTGATTATTTTCAGGATAGTGTTGATGCAAAGATTATAGTAGCTGGGTTGTCAACAACCTGCAGTCAGAAAATTTATAATCAGTTAGTACGTAAAGTGTTTATACCTTCTCTTCTTTGTAAAAGTAGGTGCAGAATACAACTTAAGCACGGCAATGTTTTATGCTAAATGCTTTTTGGTTTATTTTTAAAATTACCAAGCCTTTTCTTAAGAATTATGATGAAGTTTCCTGGAGACTTAGAATTTTTGAAAAATGTACCTTTCAGCTGGGAACAAATCAAAAACTTGGGAAGGAATATGGGAGAAATTAGAAGATATCAGTGACAGGGAATTTGTAAGCCTAAATATTCTCTAAAAATTGCATGAATGTTGTGAAACATCTTGAATATCAATGAAGTATACATGTTATTCAACATTGTATTAGCTTTTTAAGTTACAATATATAAACGATTACGCCTTGAGTCTTGAACTTCTTCGAATCCCAAGGTTTGACTGTTCTATTCTCCTTGTTCTCATTATCATTACCTCATTATAAAAATTACACTGAGGTAGAGACCGTCTAGGGCTTGGCCATTGTCATAATCATTACCATAGCTGTCACCATTTGGTGCTTTTGAGTGTGTGCGTGCATGCGCGCGCGAGTGTGTGTGTGTGTGTGTGAGAGAGAGAGAGAGAGAGAGAGAGAGAGAGAGAGAGAGAGAGAGAGAGAGATTGGCCGGGCAGTGCGCTTGCGACTGAGAGGCAAGAGATCGAATATGCTAGGGTTGGGAATGGGGAGTAGTTTACATAGTAGAGGAATTGGTTCAGCCTAGTTCAGTCCTGGAATTTCCTAAAATCGCTTAAAACATCTTGGAACTGATCAGTTCAGGCCTGTTTGGCCTGCATTTGGACCTGGGACTGAATTGAGAAGCCTTATTGTTCCAGTTCGAACTAGGCTATTCGGGATGGTTCAACAAACCTTGGTATAAACTACTCTTGGCATGCTTATTTAAAACAGGAAGAACTCAATAGGTTGAAAGAATGTTCTTGCATCACTATGAAGTAGCTTGGAGTGTATTAAGAGGTGATGCTGAGAGTAATACTGTTGTATGATACCATAACAACCCTATGAAATGGTATTTCTTAACAGCTGTTGCTGCTACTTATCATCATGCATGGCAGGTAATAAACTAAATATCTTTTGCAAGTTATAGTTGTGAATGCAATTTTGACTTTTGTACTTTTAATTTTGTAAGGTGTTAGTTCATGCTTTTGATTGTGTCAACCTATCTTTAATGTCATACATGCCATATACTGTCTCCCATCAATTGAATTTCTGTGTTCCATGTAAAAAATGTAGCATAATGATGCACAATACACTGTCTAATACAGGTTGGTGTTGAAAAGATGCATAAAGACAGCAAGTATGTTTTGTTTCTGGATGATGATGTTAGGCTGCATCCAGGGTCAATTGGGGCCCTTATAAGAGAAATGGAAAAGAATCCTGAGGTACTCATTTCTTATGTTTTCTCACATCTGTTCTCACTTTATTATTGGCATTTTATTTTAATTTGGATCATTCAATGGTACCTTGTAAACACTTTGTTTTCTTTGTTCTGTGGTGCAGATATTTATTCAAACTGGATACCCTCTTGATTTGCCTTCTGGAAGCTTAGGGAGTTATTGCATATATGAATATCATATGGTATGATGCATTCAGATTGGCAATTTCCATTCTTACATCCAAGTACCTTGCTTCTGGAGTCTTAATTTAGAAATGTGTCTTTTGCTACCATCTCTTGTGTGTGCCTGCACCTTGCAATTTCATCACTTCAAGCACAATAACCGCGTTCTTCCCTTTGCATGAAACTGTTCACCTACGGCTTGTCATTAGAGATACCATGGTTAGCACGCTAGTGACTTCTGTAAAACCAAATTGTATAATGTTATAAAAGCTTCATCTACTCTTCATTCTTGGTAAACTCTGATGGCACAAGCCTGACAAAGAAGGGTGTATTGGTACCAACCTATGATGTTTCTCCAATTTTCCCCTGCTCTTCAACAGAAGGTTGTATCTGTTACTGATATTTTGAGCTGATTTGCTTTCATTTTTGTTCTATATTATAACCCAAACCATATAACTATAAGCAATTAGTATTATTTCACCATTATTTCCATCAGTATATCTTTCCCAATAATATGGTTAATTATGCAATATAAGATTTAGAAAAGTTTGGCATCGAGATGCTACCCATAATAATAATAATCTTGTAAACAATGTGTCCGTTTCTTTTCTATTACTAATTTATTTTATTCCTTGTCTTGAGGCAAATCTAATACTTGATACCTCTGTCTGTCGTCTGTTTATCTTTTAGAAACTCTAGGAAACTATTTTTTTGGTAATTTTACCTGAAATATTATGAATATGTTGATAAACTTCAATACTCATTAATAATATACTGTGACATAAGTGAAAAGTCTAGTCCCAGCTGTTGGCATGATAATGGACAGGCACTCAGTCGTTGAGAATGCTTGTCCTCCTAAGCTGCTTGAATCATGTGTTAGCTTGCAATCAGCAAACACATTATATTGGACAGTGCAGCTGCTAACAATTTATGCTACATCCAGTCTATCTCTCTTTTAAGTATTTGCATATCAGTTATATGGTCTATCTCTTATCTCTATATAGATTTTCCAGCTTAATCTTATGTGTCTTTTCTTGCATGGAGTTGAGCATGAGTATCCTATCAAAACCTGAAGCATACTCATTGTTTTCCTTCTTTTTTTCACCTTTCTCAAGCATTTCATCTTTTTTTTTTTAAAAAAAAAAAGAAAAGGTGACTCATGACTGGTCCTTGATGTGTTGAATTATTGTGATACCTGCATTTTCTTGACTGTGTATAGCTCTAAATGCTTTGTTTACTTATTTTATACACCTGTCTTCACTCCTTATATATATCTCAGGAAAATATATTTAGTGATGACCAATTACAATTTCCATTAACTCAGAATCTCTCCACTAATCATGATCTGAAGAACAGTTTAGATTTTAATTTATTTCTCATTTTCCCAGTTTTATTTGTGGCCTACTTTATCCCATCATACAAATTCAGTTGGATCTTCTGTGATCACTTAATTAGCAGATTTATCTATAGAAATTCCTAGAACCACAGCTTGACTGTTTTCCATTTTGTGAGCATGGATCTTCTCTGTGTCCTCTCCCTTCTGTTTGTACTATCTGCTGATCAGATCATAAACTTCATCAACAATTCATGCTTGTATCCATCCATAAGCGATACATTAGTGTATTGTTTGTAGGCAGTAAAAGAATGGGAGTTAAAGATGATACTAATGTATTTGTGTATGCTCCACATATAAATTAAAGAAATGGGATGTTGATTCTAAAATTAATAAAAGGTCAATCTCTTGGAGTTTCCAGTATATCCTAGAAACATTGCCAAAATCCAGCTCCTTTTCCTTTCTATAGGTGATAGTGCATTGACCTTTGGCACATAAAAAAGTATACCTCTTATCAATCATTGCAGAAAAATCTTCTGAACGGTTCTGGGTTTCAAACAGCAAGGACTCTTCTGGAGGCTATTTTTGCTTGTTTGAAAATGCACCAAATTGAGAATTGTCATATCTCAGTTCCAGAAGTCATAGCACGAATTTTTGTCTCTGATCTATGATGAGGTTTAGAGTGGGCATTAATGTGATCGTATATCCGGGTTTGTATATGCATTCTGCATACCTAACATTATTATAGTTATCTAGTACACATCTTTCAGTACTTCTTGTTGGGGGTGTGGCATATTTTAGTTTGACTTCCGCACAGTTTCTCCATTGCAACAACCCTTTCTTGCTCAACATACTGCACCTATTATTTTCACAAGCTGGAGAGGAAAGTTTATGCATTCTTTAACCTCAATTGCTGCAATTGGTATTATGCTACTATTTGCTTAATTTATTGATTTTTCATATTATTCCACCATTATGATTATACTGATGAATGGTGGAACTTCAGCCTTGTTCAATGGGATTTGCAACTGGTGGAAAGACTTTCTTTTTGTGGGGAGGCTGCATGATGGTAATGTTTTCATCTTTGCTTCTTTTGCTCCTGAATGGAAATGTAAACCAAATTCAGATCTTGTGGTTCTTATTTACTTGTTTTATCTTTTTAGATGCATGCCGAAGATTTTAGAAAGGACTTATATGGTGTTGTTAGTGGACTTCGAGATGGTGGATATTCGGATGATATGACCCTAGCGGCAATAGCTGGTAATAGCTTGGTTTAACTATGCATATGAAGTGAAATTTACCCTATTCACATTTTTTTAGTACTAGAGCTTATAGGCACACTATGAAAATTTATGTTTTCACTGCTGAGATTCATGTTCCATCGGTTAAATAAATATCTGTTAGTTGATTGAATGTCTATTATGTTTTTATTTTTTTGAAATGATGCTCATCTCAGTGTCGACTTAGTTCGGAATAATCATAAATTAAACATTGTCCTTTGCTTCTCTAATTATGAATGTGCAAGATTAATTTTTGACCTTAACATATGGAAAATGCATCTATGTCCCATCAAAATTCTAAAATTTACATGTATACCTTTCTCATTTTGCTTTCGTTTTTGCTATTTTAATCTAATTTTGGCTAGTCTAATAGCTAAGTCAATCTTTATTTACTATTCTGACCTGGCTTTGTATAATTTTTTTAAACTTCAGGGCAAATATCTGACATTTTGTGCGAATAGTATTTATATGTACTTTTCATTTTTTCATGTGTGACATAGTTAAATAACTTTTTCTTTAAGAGTATGCATAGAAAAAATCCTTGGAGGGAGAAAAATATGGTTCTCACTTGGGCATATATGCAATTTTTAAATTTTGGAGGGCCATATATGCAATTTCTGACTTTTAAAAATAATATATGCAAACTTTCACTTTTTGAGGGGTAAATAAACAATTAAGCACTTGTCAAAGGGTATATATGCATGTCCCAAAAAAGATAAAAAAGACTAGGTTCAAGTGTTGTGATAAAATTATACATTAAATACAACTACAAATAAAATAAGAAAGGCACAGATTCTTGGTTTCAATTCGAATTTCTGTCAAGCCCATCAAGTTTCGACTTTGACAGGCTTTGGCTCAAGTTTTGGAGTTTGACCAGAAAACTTAGAAGAAAAAAGGGAAAATTAAGAAAAAATAAGGTAATTGTAGAATAAGTGAAGAAGCATATGCCATTTAACTTTTAACTATTTTTTTATTGTTGGGATGCTTTGGATCTATGACTTTTTGCTTTAGGATTGTACATTGAAAACTATAAAAAAATATAACTTTTGTAGAAAATTACGGAGATGTTAGAGGTCAATATTATGTATGAATTTGAAATTTGAAATGTAATATTGTTCAAATTTTTAGTAATAATCAAATTGTTTAATTACTAAAATTGGGATCATCTATAGATGTAATATGGACCAGCATAGAGTGGCTAAGGATATGAACTTGATTTATAATTACCATCATATCATGCACCAAGTACCAACATGTGTAGAAGATTTAGCCTCAGAATATAAGACTACGATCATAAACACTTTGTCTAAATGTGTAGAGGATTGGGCCTCAAGTTCAACTTTTTGAGCTAGAATTTCGTGAATCCGTTATTTGGGAAATTGATCAACCCATTTAGACAACTGACATTGCTTGGACCCACGTATTTAACCTGACCTCTTGGTCCATAGGTCAGGTACGGACTAGGCTTGCATCACCCACTAGTGTGTCAGTTTGCATTTGGGTCAATGATGTCCAATCCATGTGGTCATGGTGCCCATGCTATTGATTATTTTGAAGCAAGGCTGGAATAATTATGTGATTTTGGGCCAGTTTCTTCAAAGCTCCCAATTAATCTTATTAATGGTAAAGGCTAAAGCCAAATCTCAGAATAAACTCACATTTATTATTTTCTATTATGAAATCAACCCAAAAATAAAGTGCAGAACATAGGCCAAAATTTCTCTCAAAAAATTATAGCCCCAAAGCAAGCTCTGTATTAGACAGTTTGGAAATCATATGTACAGGGCTCCAATGAGTAAAAGGGCTGGGTCTTGGTCTTCTAAGCTAAAGATGCCAGCTGTTTCCGGTCACCCTTGGCTGTTGGGTTTGGTTCAGGTTAAGGCCATATTGGATGTTGATCCAACCTGCACTCGACCCTTCCCGATCCATTTCCACCCTTCCTTATCCCTGCTTTACCCTTGTGAACTCTCTAAATAAAATGCCCTTCACAGGTAGAAGTTTTCATCTTTCTCCTCAACTTCTTGGAACCAAGCTTTAGATGGTACAGTCATCTAAAAACTTTATAAAAGGTCCACGATTAATCATTAAAAAAGTATTATCTGGGACTTAGATTTATTGTTTGCAAGGGTTGGATTTATTATCTGCAATTAAGTTCTGCCTCTGTTAACTTAAAAGGGAGTGCAAAATATCAAAACTCAAAATCAATTCTTTTTGGCAAATAGCCTTAAAGAGATAAAGAAATTATTCTAAATTGTACCAATGACAAAGTAGTAAATAACTTCAGCATTCATGGTTAATTTTTGGCCTGTTGCTGTTGAAACTTGTTAGCACTACTAAACTGGTGGTGAATATCAAAATTTTCCACAATTGGCTAAAACAAAACAATTCGGTCTCAGTTGACATTTCAAATCTTGGAAAGGGAACTAAGAAATTAAATAACAAGAAGATTTGTATCATGAATAATAATTGCATGACCTAGCAGGTTGGTCTCCCCATACTTTTCAGTTGATCTTCTAAGTTTCATGGTAAGCGTTTCTCATACTGAAGATGCCTTGGCTTGGAACTTGACATAAATTAAATGCTTGACAATAGGTTGAGAGCCAACCTCTCAAACTTTAAGGGGCATACTTTGGTTGTTAATCCAAATCTATATCAGGTAGGATACAGTTCATTAGGTAAGGTTAAGATTATTCACGATGATATGATAACTTGAAAAGAATCAAGTTAAAATAAAAAACACACACACACGCATGCACGCACGCACATTCATCAATGAAATTAGACTGATGCCATCAAAAGAAAACCTTCAACTATTTATCTCGATTTTTGGTTTGTCATGCCCAAAGAACAGAATATTCTGGGGAAATGTCTAAAACATGGAGTTAACTATAACACTATAATCAGCTGAGTTTTCCATTAGGATTAGTGTACTTTTGCTAAAATTGCATCATGGTGATATCAGAAGATTTCTGTATAAAACGTGCCCTCTCCAAATTACTGTCAATCCTCCCAAGCATGAAATCGTATGTAACGAACAGTCATTCAAAGAACTAATCTATTCCTTCAGAAAACCATATTGGAGAATATAGTAACTTTATGCTTTTCTGTTTTCTTATTTTCGGTTCCGTACCTATAATTTTGCCCAAAAGTTAACCACACCATTTGGTCAAGATTATAACTAATGTAATATAGACAGGGCATGTAAATAATCCTGAATTTCCCAAATTAATATAACCCATTTCATTTGCAGGGCAACATAAGAGGCTTATTAGTTCACCACCAGTAGCTGTCTTTCCCCATCCTCTTGCAAGCGATCTTAGCTTTCCAAGGTCTGCAATCTTTGTTCTCATAATTTGTCACAACAAATATGCTATTATCCTCTATTCATTGCTATCTTAGCTTCCCAACGTGTGAGATTTTTGCTCTCATTATTTGCCACAAAAAATATACTATTATCTTCTATTCATGTGTCATTCTTTTGCAGATATTGGAATTACCTAAGGAAGCAAACCTTCGTTCTGGAGTCCTACATTTCTAAGGTTAACTGGCTGATGAACCGTGCACTGTTTTCTTCGCACTGCTATTTATCCTGGTCATTTGTTTTGCCATACTTTATGGCATTGACGCAACTTGCAGCAGCTTTAAGAGCACCATTTAGTAACTCTCTTTTGAAGGAAACATCTGCCTCATCTTGTGGTGAGCATGCTATGTACTCTTTTTAAGTAAATATGTACTCCTTTTCTTTTATGATGTTTAACAACTTTGTAAGTAAATGCTCTTAATTGAAATCACATGAAGGGAAAAAAGATTTAGAGATTAAGAAATATTAGAGATATTCATGAGTAGTAAACCCATCTGTTTGGGCTGCAAAAACTTCACATGAGGTGGGAACATTTGTTGAAAATAGGTACTGCAATAATAAGCAGAAATTATCATATTTACTTATTGTAAGTTTTGCATTGTTGTGGGTTTGAGAGGATCAGATGTTGTTGATTATTTAATTGTTTCTTCTTCATCTTCAGCACCTTTTAGAGGATGATTCCACTTCTTGACTGATAATGATCAAAGAATTCTAAAGCAGATGACAATAGTTGCTTATAAGTTATAGCTCTCTCAAAAAAGCAAAGAAGAATTTAAGTTATGACATTGTTTAATCTTGATCGATGCTTATGATATATTGATTGCCTTGTCCAGGTCTTACACTAGCTGGTTGCTTGTTTACATGCACTATTCTAGAACTTGCTTCAATGTGGAACTTGACAAAGGTGGAGATCTATTTGTGCAACTTGTTATCTCCAGAGGGGCCAAGTGTCTCGCTTGGTTCATATAACTGGGGACTTGTAAGCATTTCCTGTGCCTTTTGAGTTGTTGGGAACAGATGATGTTGCTCTTCATTTATGTCAACACAGATATTAGATCTATAGACACCAGTATATTTTTGTCACCTTAGTTTATAGGAATTTGCAAATATGTATCTAATTCATTTCGTACGTGAATATCTGGTGAGCAGGTGTTTATTGCTATGCTGGTAGACAACTTCTTATACCCCATCTCTGCAATGCGCTCGCATTTTACACAGTCTATAAACTGGTCTGGTATTCGGTACCACTTGAAAAATGGAAAAATTAGCAAGGTATGTGACTCAGCTTTACTATGGTCTTGCTCTAGCTAGACAGCATATCCGTTTTTTTGGGATATGACTTACATCTAGAAAATCTGTTTGTAATTTTACCATCTTCTATAGAAATATCTTATTTTCTGCAACCTAACATAAGAAATCTGACTAAGAAGGTTGACATGGATTATATTGAGGGGAAAATACTGCAAGTTATGTAAAATATGACCACTTTTACCCACATATTATATAGGATTTTGTGTTACTTGAGGGGAAGGTGTGGTAAGCCTTGAAGTATACTAAAACTAGATTTGAGAAAGAACTAGTTGAAGCAGTCATGCACCATTTTTTTTTGCTAACTGACCTGTCACACTAATTCACACTATTTCTTATTGCCTCCTTTGGTTATCAACAATAATTGTGAAAGAAAAGATCATTTGAAGCCTTTTCAAAATTTGATGAGAAATCTAACATGTTCATCTTTTTTCTTTTATTTTTAGCGATAATTCTCAAGATTGTATTGAATTTGGGTTATGAACAAAATATAAAAGTGTAATGACTGCTTTTATTAAAAAAATTTCTTTATGTTAAGGTTTTGTGCCATGAAATTACCATGGAGCTATATCCCTGTTGGCAGATATGAAAGATCAGTTTGTATGACTTAAGGAACTCGAATTATGTTCCTCGTTCATCTTCACATAAGGATGTCAAAATAGTTGTATTTTGACACAATATTACACAGATAATTGCTCATTTAGTCGCAGGATTTTGGCTGGAGAAGGAAAAGTGAGAAGATGATAGAGCAAGTTAGTCATTTAAAAGTTCAACAGCGGCTATTGAGAAGAAATGTTCACATAATATTCCATATTTTTGATGTACCATGATTAATAATGTTCTCAACTTTATTGCTCCCGGTAGAGCATTTGATGATTTCAATACTAGCAACCATAAGTTCAGAATGCCACAGATTGATTTTAAGTAAACCGGCAATACAGAAAATAAGGGCAATAGGCTGGAATGCTGGATCTTCCAATTATATTTATATTATGATGAATGATATCGTAGGTGCTTCTATATATCTAGCTTATTATTACATGCCAAAATGAGTTGGTGATAATTTTTATTATACATCAAAATATTTTGCAATACCCTTAATATCCTCCATTCCATGCTAATATTTTTCTGTACTCATATGCAAAACAGCAAAAGAATGGAAGAATATAGCAACAAGGAGACTGTGCATCTATAAGATGACCATCATGGATATGAAAATGTTGAGATGGATGTGGGACAATGAAAGATAGTTAAAACATTATTTTGACAATTGTTGAGGAGAGAAGTACTTAGAAATTTGAAGATCTATCAGCTTGCTGACAGATAAGAGGCTAATAACAAATTATGGTATAAACTATAGTGAAGGAAAGGATAACATAATAAAAGTGGGCTGTTCCTATTTTAGGAACTCAAATGGAGGAACTGGTTGATTATTTGCGCACTTTTGGTTTATAGAAGAAATGTTTTCAGAATTTGTAGTCATTGATGTGAAGAATCAAAATCACTGACACAAGGAATTTATGCTTGAGGCAACTATTAAATACTCGAGTAGACAAAGGGGTCAGAATAAGGGTACTAAGAGGTGTTCGAAGAGCTAACTTTCAATACTGCCTCATATTTAGTTCAATCTTGCTTTGAGAGCTTGAGCCTCTTTAGGTGTTAAACATGCCTATGCGGGTTCATGAATGCCAAGCAGGTAGTATCTTAGATTCTTACTTTCTTTACGCTTCACCCAAAACATTTGGAGTATGTACTTTGGGACTTGATTATTTCATAGATCCAATTGTGAATTGAAAACTGAAAAACCTAATGAAATCTAGGACCGGTGGCATTGAAAGCATCATGTGTAATCAAACAAACTAATATGGTGCACGTCAGATAGTAGGCCATTACCCAGTTATGGTCCCCACAATCTAGGGTCTCGGGAGGGATGGACCAGGGATAGACCTAATCTTTATTTATTTGTTATTTTTTTTGGCACAAAGTGGCTGTCCCGGGACTCATAGCCTGGCCATTGTGTTTGTCAGCCCAAACTTTTTATCATGAAGGTTTTAAAACCCGTGGGATGGGACTCACGATTTTTTCATGAAACAGGACACGCCGCTGTCTTGCCCCATCCCAACACTTGGGATAAGAGATGTCTCTCAAGATGCCCCGATTGGAATGTTGGGATGCTGGCAGGATGGCTCCGTCCCAACACATAGGATGGGTATCCCATTCCCGTGTCCTACGGGATATTCCACCAAGACTTGAATTCTTGTTTATCATTGCACCAAGCAATGGCCCCATATGGTGCAAATTGGATACACCACCTAAGTTTCTTGTCAATAGATGACATATATTTGTTCACAAATGTATGTAGTCTCCCATTTAAAATAGAGACTACTGCATTCATATATTATTGTTTGATATGTTGTATTTATGGATATTCTTGAAGAAGAATTTACAATTTAATACACATGATATTTATAGCATAATGGTGAAAAAATCAAAAATAGTGAAAACAAAGAACCATATTAAATATCACATTAATATATTTCTATTTTAGAACACAAAAGAGGTGATTGGTGAGATTTGAACAAAAAAAATGTCCTGGTTTTAATGTCAAACTAATAGAATTAAGTCCCAGTTTCCTTGTAGGCTGCCTGAATGGCAGGGGGTCTTCATGTCAGCCTTAAAATTCTCGGAAAAACCTGTCCTCATCCAGATAATATTTGCAATTTTTTCCTCATTCATTCGTTGCTTTCAGCTACTAAGAGATTTGTTGGATTAACATTATTGTTGTAATATGGATTGTTCTACAGATTGAAAGGTCCAAGGAATATGGTCCGAATTTGACTGACCTTGGAGGAAAGCATCTCTATGGAAAAAGGCTATGCCCTCCTAAAGCTTCATTTCTTAGCTCTTTGTCAAGAAGATTGGCACAGTGGCACCAACCAAAGAAGTATGATAGCTAGAAGCCTCAATATTCAGCAGAAATCATGAGAGAGCAGCCTCCATTCATTTTTCTTCCAGCATTACAGTCTATTTTTCCTTCGTTCTAATTTATCAGAATTGCATTCAATCAATTAATTCTTACAGTGCTTGATTTGTTTCACTGCATATCGTTTGTACTGCTAGTCTTCTGTAACGTGACACATATGTACTCACATATGTATGTGAACTGTTGCATTTCAATCGCACATGCTCCCACTGCATCCTGATGCCAATAAACCCTTACAAGCACTGCATGACCTTTGAACTCAGCTCCTCTCCGAGAACCTGCTACATTGCTCATGATTCGTGTGACCATGACGAGGCATCTGATGGTGTGACCTGGGTTGTGCTTGTTTTGATCTCCAGCATCTCATGTACTGCAGTGACCCCTCTCACCTCAGAGTGTTGGAGGGGTTTCATTGGCAAGGCTGGAGAAGGCCATGCTGCTGTCCTTACCACAAGTGGAGGCATTTCTTCTCTTGTGTTGCCTATGTTGCAATTATCCCAGTGAATTCCTTGTTATCTCTCTCCATTTAAGTTGTTTTTGTTCATTACATTACAATGCTTCAATTTATTCTTTTTCCTCTAATAGATAACTGCTGTTGGTTAAATGTGATGGTAAGGGCTTTTCGAGAATTCAAAACTAGTATTGATTTTCAGACTGGGCTTAGCTCAATATCGCTTAAATAATTATCAAGTTTTATTCAAGCTCGGGTTGGCTCATTTACAGTTGGAATTGTGTTCCCAAGCCTAAGCTTGGATTGTTTAATTTCTTACAGAAATCAAGTCGTTTGCGGAGCCTAAGGAATAGCCAAGACAACATATGCAGCCCAAGCTGTTCATGATAGCTTGATGTATTCGTACTAGCAAGCTAGCAATCCTGCTTGTTGAATCCAAGGTTTTCAGGCTATACGAGGACATTTACCTGTACAGATCAGATCACTACGGTAGGCTCCATATCAACACATCATATCCTGTTGGAATTGGCACAGCGGCTGTATGGTATGCTGGTAGAGTGCCATATCGAGCCTACCAATAACATAGGTAGAATCCAATCTTACATATGTGTGCATGAACATCTACACCAGCTAGAAGATTGATAACATAGACAATTCTGGAGACTGGCTTGAAATCAGTCTTCTCTGTCTGCCTGAACATATTTCTTTGTGCCAAGGATCAATTGATCAATGAAGGATCGATGAGCATGTTTCAACGAGGAAAGGATCGATTGGCACTGGATGATGCAAGCGTTGCCTCGCTACAGGTAGGGGGTTCTCGAGGGCACCATGCAAATTTGAAGCAGAAAGCTTCTATGTGCTTTGATCTATGTGGGTTTTCTTTTTCACTCTTTGTAGATAATGGATGAAACCTAGAATGACAATTCCCAGTCCTGATAAAGAGTCGGTGGTTCCCTTGGATTACATTCTCATGGATGCATGAACTCCAATTGGCATGTTCTCCATTCCCAAGAACCCACTCGAGGTGCTAACGCTTGTACGTTGAATGATTCCTTATTCTTAACCCCAAGAAAAGGCTTGCAATTGGCCATCATCCTTCCCTTTGCCAGGATTCGCATCATCGCTCACGCAACCAATATTAATACCTCTTATAGGTGTACTAATACGGTATGCTCCAGCTCACCAGCCGCATCCCAAGAGGCACAAAACAAGCTCGGCACCATAAGGTCCGTACCCATCTACCAAAAGCTTCCTAGCATTAATGCTTCAAGAAATTCCTAGATCCTCGGTTCATCATGGAAAGCATTCAACTAGCCTGACTGGTTCCATGCCAACATCAAAGACAAGGTTGACCAAAAGGTATGGTAGAATCCAAGACCGGCTAGAGAACAAAAACCGAAGTACCCCATATTCGTCACCAAAAAGAATTCTCCAGATGAGGGCAAGAGAGAGAGAAAGCAACACTCAAAACAGCTGTAACGTCGTCGAACCAAGAAAATAATACAGCGATCAAGAAAGAAAAGATGGAAATAAAATAGCAGGCGGACGAAGAGCCTTGCAAGCATCCATCGAGCAAATATTTGAGAGTCGAATTCCATCAAAAGAAATCAATCGAGCCACAAAAATTAACAAGGCCTATAAGAAATAATGCCCGGTGAGGTATGACAAACACCAAGTACTCTTGGAGGCAGCAGATGCCCTCCCAACTTATTTAAACATCATCTTCTAAAGAGAGGGATATCCAAAGTCCCGGAAAATCCAAGACATTCTCGTCTCCCTCCCGTTTCTTGGCACTCATTAACAAAAATAGATAGGTGGTTGAGCAAAAAAGAAAAAGAAAAAGCAAAAAGCAAAAAGCAAAAAGCAAAATCAGTACTTGTAGTCCTTCACATGAAGGCTCTCGGTGACACCTTCTCCACCAGCAGCATCTCCCTCGTATGTCCCAAGCGTTGCCTCCGAGTTTGCCTTGCACCTTGCTAGAAAAGCAGCCCTTGCCTTCTCAACATTCTCCTCCTTACCAGCCCAAGACTTGAGCGTGCTTTGCTGCAGAGCACGGCCGAAGGAGAATGAGAGCGACCAGGGCTTCTTCCCCTTCAGCTTGTTCATGGCATTCAGGTTCAAGGTTGCCTCCTCCTCGCTCTGCCCCCCGGAGAGGAAGACAATAGCCGGCACCGCAGCTGGGACCGTCCTCTGGAGAGCCCGTACGGTGTACTCGGCCACCACCTCCGGTGCCACCTTCGCTGACTCTGACCCTGGGGTTACCATGTTTGGCTTGAGGAGAGTCCCTTCCAGAAGAACATGGTGGTCGTTGAGTGCCTTGTAGCAAGCAGCAAGCACCCTCTCTGTCACATCAGCACACTTCTTGATGGAATGTGGCCCATCGACAAGGATCTGCTCTACAATGGGTACCAGGCCATTCTCCTGGCAGATGATAGCATACCGGGCCAAGCCTTGAGCATTTAAATCGATCGCCAGCTGAGATGGCTCGGTCGGACCGATGTTGAGGACGGCACGCCACTTGGCAAAGCGCGCACCTGCTTCATAGTATTTCTTGCAGCGCTTGCCAAGGTCATCATGGCCTTGAGTGGTAGTTTCACCATTAGTGCCAGCGAGTTCGATGGTGCCCTTGTCCACCTTGATACCAGGAAGGACTCCACCCTCCCTCAGGACTTCAACGAATGGCTTTCCATCTTTAGTCTTCTGGTAAAGGGTCTCTTCAAAGAGGATAACACCACTGAGGTATTGGAGAGCACCAGGGGCGCAGAAGAGGAGCTCGCGGAGGGCACGGCGGTTCTCCTCGACATTCTCAACATTGATGCTGGATAGGCGCTTGCCAATTGTGCCAGTGGACTCATCAGCTGCAAGGATCCCCTTGCCTGGGGTGCCAATGTAAGCAGCATTCCTGATGAGTTCATCTGCAAAAGGTTGGAAGTCAGAAATCCATCCCTGATACTACTGAAGGAATTCCAAGCTCATAAATAGAACATTATGAAGTTGGAAACACATGATGAAGTAGATATCCAATCGAGCAAAGAGAACTCAGATAAATTTAAAAAGAAGATAAAAATATATGCTTGACATGTCCCGCTACAGTTCACAGACAGACCAGATGCATCCAGAATGGTTGTCTTGAAAAGTGAAATCAAGGGGAAAAAACACCCATAACAAAAAATATGCAGTGACACTACAACCCGAAACACAATTAACTAACAAATTTTAAGGATTATTTTTAGCCCAAAAAAAAAGGCTACCTACAGATAGACTGAAACAGCAGCACTGTTTGACATATGGCAATAGACATATTGAATATTGGAAGATATTAGTACCTAAGGGTGCTAAAAATAACAAAACAAAGTGATTGAAACAGCAACAGAGCAACCTAAAATTAACAAAACTATGAATTAGAAACAAAACCTGTTAGATAAACACTATGTTACACTGACAGGAGCACAAAATTCATCATGTTAAGCAGGAAACAGTTAAAATCAATCAAGTATTCCAGATTCAATACTCTCTTTTCTCAGCATATTCCAGGCAACTTGGGAAATAATAAGAATAGTTAAAACATCACCACCTAATTGGACATTTGCATTTGACCATCCTCTCATATGTATAAAGCCAACCCAGTTTGTACAACTAGACATTAAGGTCGAAGAGCAATCAAACAAAAAATGAGCACAGTAGAAATTGCTCTATGATGAGAAACTAATCAAAAGCAAGGGCAAGATATTGGCATCTAATATGATACTGATGCTAACTTAGGTAGTATTGCATTATTCACCAGACACGATTGAATTATTCACCACACACAAATGAGACTCTATAAGGAAATTTACAGGACTGCAATGAGGATGGAAACATCATATGGACCGAGAATATCATATCGATTGAGACAATCGAACATTTCAGTTAATGCAGAAATATAAGCAAACATGGACAGAACACTGCAAATATCAACTAGCCTAGAAGTATAAATTTGAAATCATCAATTTAGGGAAGTTCCATGACTTTGCACATTAAAGATAAAATGGTCAATAAGTGATAAAGATGATATATTCTGGTGAAATGAAAAAATTAAAAGATGCCTTGAAAAGGGAATAAAGTTACGATGTATAGAAGACAGGACCAAAGGGAGGAAAACCCAAACGGGCATTGCATTGCACAGTAACATCTTGAAAAAAAGAAAAAAAAAACGCTTGGAATGATGATTTTACTCATGATAATTTACATTACCACTAGTAAAGCATGCTTCATAACGACCATATATAATATTAAATACGATATGATATGGTATGTCATGACGGTAACAACTAACAAGTCTCAGGTATGACAAAAAGGTTAAAATAAAGATAACCAGCATTTGTCCTAATCAGATAGTGCACTAACAACATCAAATGATCCAAACTGAAGAAACGGCAGCAAAACAATTAGAACATACATAGTTTAACCTCTATGAGTGTTTGCAAGTTTGCAACGGAATAGGACGGATATAGTACAATTAAAAGATATACTGAAGCGAAAGAGAACAGAAAACCCTATAGTTTACCTCCAAGCAAGAAAGATAAAATGATAAATATATGCAGGACAGTCCGTAGAATAATTAATACACGATCCTTAAGGAAAATAATTGCTAGGATCACTAAACCTAATTAAGTTGAGATTCTAAGTTCATCATATATAACTCAGACAGCTCGGAAAGAAAAAAAAAACTTTATTAAAGTTCAACCACCCGATCTAGATCAAGTTCACCCTTGCATCAGAATAGCAAAGAGCAAGATCAAACCAAATCAAATCAATTTATTTGATGCAACAACAACAAGTATAATTCATCAGAAACGGGGAAAGCATGTGGATCCAGACAAGAATCCAGGGTCTCCGATCTCGAAATATAAACCAAAAGCCGAGACCTACATCCAGATGACACCGGGTAGATCCACGCAGATGCAAGAAACTGATAAAAAATCTAGTAAAAAAAATATAAAACTTCTCCTTCAATCAGAAAAAGCTAAAAAAAAAAAAGGTCATACATGAAATACATGGTTCCTTTTCGTAGATCCAGAACAGGTTGAAGAGATCAATCCCAACCACCAGTCAAACAAAGCAGAAAAAAGAAACCAATAAAGAAAACAAAAAAAAAAAGAAAATAAAAATCAGAATATACCAAATCCAAACCAAAAGCAAGTAAAAGAGACGCCTTTATCAAATCCACCGCCATATATTCTTCACATCACAGGTCCAAACCCCATAAGATCCTACTCCAAAACTTTCCACTCTCATATCAAAGACCAGAAAAACCATAAGATCTCCAAATCTAAACCTTTAGAACCCAGAAAAACAAAGATAGATCTAGCAGAAGGAAAAGAGGTCTAGGTATTATACCGCTGTACTTCCCGCAGTAAGCCGACATCTTTGATCGAAGATTTCTCGCAGATTTTAGAGAGATCGAGAGAACGAAGAAAAAAAAGGAGCGGCGGTTCTTGGGTCTGCGGTCGCAACCCGGGGAGGAGTGGGGTTTTTAATACTGGGCCGGTGCGCAACGCTTTTGGTCAAAACCTGTGGATGGTCTCGCTCGGCTTTCATTACCATGGGCTCCTTTTGACCCTTGTTTTTTAGGTCATAGTCTTTGGTGCCAAATATGGGACCATGATGAAGTAATCAAATTGATCTATGCGAGCCTCCTTAATTTGTACATATGCAAATGGGTTAGGGAATGGGTCTTGTTTGGGTTCGATATAATTCAAGATCCCGAGCTCATCTGCAAGATATTGTAGATTTTGAGATTTATGTTAATTGAAAAGTTGCCATTTATGTAGGGAAGTGGCTAACATTTTGATTTGTCCTGCCTAACTAATGGCATTAAGAATTTGGAATATATTTGATACTTTGTATCCGGTCTAAATGCAATGCACATCATATGTCTCGTCTACTTTGTTTGCATATATTATATGCTTGTCTTTGTCTACATTCAAATTTTTTTGTCATTTGTCCTTAGATGTTGTACATCATGTAATTTGAGAGAGTATTTATTTAAGTATCGCTACCAATACAACAAAAATGATGATAAGTTTGAAAAATAAAACATCGGGCAAGGCTAATATTCACAAACATATCATCAATTAAAAGTTGGATTGGACTAAATTAGATGATTATATGCATTGATATGCACGTATACATGCAAAATTTTGAAGTGCGGTGCTTATGTAAGATTTCAAAAATTCAAATAAAAAAATTATAGTTTATTAAATAAGATATTTGAAAATACTTGACTATCTTCTCGAATGTAGATCATAAAGGACACACATAGAGTTTTGCATGTGATATTTTTTTTGAATGATAAAAATTGTACGAAATATGATGCCTACTAATTGTCTAAATTGGTTGCACGTCTTCGATATAAATTTGCCCTTTTAGAGGAGGTTTCAGATTCAAAATCCTTGATATTGCATGAAAAAAATTAACTATCATCAACTCTTTATCTCACTTATGGCCCTATAAGATTCAAATTGAATCTATCATGAAAGGTAAGTCACAAATCTAGCCCCCAATATTTCAAGGCAGATTGGTAAACCGGAGCACCAAATTATCTATGGATGATTAAATAAGACAACGTTTAACATGCCGATAGGTATAAGACCAATAGATTAGACAAAATTTTGGAATAACTCATTTTATGTTGAATATTTCTTATAATAATATTGAATTCATATGACCAATTTGATGCCCCTCAGACAATGATTAACATGTCCATATTTAATTATTATTACTAATTCTAATTCATAACAAGTCTAACGAACCTTGTTAATTCAAATTGAATAGCTATCTTTGGCATGTCAATGCTTGTGACAGATCAAAAGAAAGACAGCTTTTTGTTATTGTTTATGCTTCTCTTGTATCACTGGTTGCAGATAGAGAGCATTAACTAATAGGACAGTGATATTTACTAAAGAATAAGCTTCATTTTTTTTTTTTTTTTAAAGTTTCATTCAGGATCTCACTTCTTGATCAATCATGAAACCTTTCAAGTAACTACAGAGACATATCATAATCTAATGCAACTTGGATATTCTACCTTGCTGACCCTAAACCAACCCAACCAATCTTATAAAAGCCCCTTTTTCTTTAACTTTTTTTTTTTTTTGGATCTTCACAAACACTATAAATCTGAATAATCGACTGCATGAGAACGCCAGGATTTATCAGCATTCATGCTGCATGGGACTGCATTCCTTTGCTGAACTCCATCATGATGCATTACTTCCCATGGAGGCACAAACTTTTACCCATTTTATTTGCTTAGAATATTGTTCTTTCTAGGTCTAGTTGGCCCAGGTTCTGCACTCTAAAACAAAATCATTACTGTAGATGATGATGCTGATCCACATCAGAAAGTTTCAACCTGTCTTTGTAGACATGAGGAAGATGCTAACTAGTTGGGAAGGTCAATAATGGAGCCTGGAAAATAAAGACAAAAGACTCAGAAAAAAAGATGTCGTCTATGACCAGTGGGTGGTTATTATGGTAACTAAGGCATCCCATTTCAAATAAGGAGGTCATCAGTTGCTTATTATATAAGCAGGTCCAGCCGGCATTTCTCAAGCTTTGACCTCTCAATTCAAAAAACATGTAGTTTGGCATGGCCACCATGATTAGAATTTGAGGCACCAAGTTTGAATTATAGACTAGAAGGTGGGTTCAAATACAAGTCTCTGATTTCCAAATGCTGGGGCCATTAGGCCCTATTTAGTTATGGCTTGGGAAGAGGCAGAAAATGGTAGAAGTTCAGAGAAGGTGAGGGTCTAAAGTTTGAAGGGCCAGACAAGTTGAAAACAACTTGGAATCTAGGAGATCTTCTAAGGCTCGATTTAGTCTTCGAAATGAGTATCACATGTCATACAACTGCAAGGCCAAGAAGAGTCAGATTATATGGCCTGTTCTTCAGAGATGAAAGCTTTAATCTCGAAGTACAAAACTATATAGAATTGCAGTTTTCTTTTATACTTGATGTAGTTATGCCATAAGAATTCTCGCACGAAGATACCTCCTTTTTTCTATAATTTTAACATCAACATAATAAATTGTGCTACAAACACCAAACTTTCATGCTTTTTCAACAATTGAAGGTAATCGAAATACGATGGTGGAAGGTCAAGATAGACCAGAGCTCTGAATGTTGAAAATGAAGCTGCATGTACTGATTCTATGATGATGTGTTTTTATATCTTGAGCCAATTTATATGCATCTTATGTCGATCTAAAGAGACACGGTTACATATATAGAGGGACCTGGGTTAATCCAAAAAAAACATCTTTACAGAAAGAAAATAGCTCTTAGTCCACTTAAAAATTCTCTCTTTGGCAAGGCTATCTGATCAGTTTTGTACCCATCAAATTGGAGTGAATTTTCTTTAAAAGAAACCTAGCATCTGCAGAAAGACACTTTATGGGCATTAGCAAATGGAAGGACCTTCTTGCCATTGAGAAATGATAGGATTTTCTTTACCAATATGAAACTTTCTGAGAACCACCTGAAAAGGCATAGAAGAAATTAATCACTAATTTTCTTATGGATCAATGTTCACTTGCAATTATCTGGAGCATTCAGACTGCATGGCATTGCCAAAAAGAATCAAACGGTTTCCAAAATATCAAAGAAAGTTGATGTGTTTGATGATTGATTGTCATGGATCTTCATAGATGCAGGAGACCCTTCATTCCAAGATGGTGCTTCCAATAGATGTCCAAAGCATTAGCAATATAAACAGACCATGCTGCCACCAAAGAGGCTGTTGATATCTAGGGTACCAGAATATGCCCTTGTTGCCTTAACTAGTTAGCTCAAAACCCAGGGTTACCAGTAGAAATCCACAAATGCAAATGATAAGAACAAAACACTAAAGCAATTCAGTTATAAACACAACTAGTAAGTGAAGATATGCAAAACATGTAGCATAACTTTTTTCCTTGATTTATTACCAGCTTCTTTCTCTAACTTCTACCACATCTAGAACAACTGATGCTACAAAGTACAAACCATGATCGCTTCTCCAAAATCTATGCTTTGGGGAATCCTATACTGACACACCGGTGTTTTGCACCATAAAGGATAGTACAGATCTGTCGAGAGATGGGCGATGGCCATCCATCTCCGATATAATTGACACGCCGCTCATCCAAGCATGCACCATCATCTGCAGTGCAAACCATGCACTGCAGAGGATCTCAGCTCGTGGTTCAAGTACTACTTGGGGGAGAAAAACTGAGAATGCACTGCTTTGGTTAGGTGAGATCGAAGCCAATGGCTATGCTTACAGTTTCTCATCTTTTCTATCACCTGATCTCACTCAGGAGCTCGCTGTCAAGAATGTCAACTTTTGATAAGTGCACTCTTTTCTTGTCTGCATAATTTCAGGAGTTCCTTTTTCTCTATTCATTAGTTTTGAGAACAATTTGAAACTTATCTTGCAACTATAAACCAACAGGTGAAGGGGAGATGGCATGCCACTCAGACATGGCAAACAAGGCTAACATGCCACCCAACTTCTACACCTGCAAGCAAGCAGACGTCCTTAAACATAACTAATCTAACAACTCTTGATATATTACTAACTGAGACTGACAAACTGGAGGAGCCTTACCAACCACAAACACCAAGAAGTTATTCAGTAAATTTATATAGTGTTTGTTGATATTTGGGATGGTTTAATTGATTGGGTTACCAACGGTGCTCCATCACACCATTTGCCGATGAACATATATCTGCCTGAACCAATTCACCCAACCATTACCAAATAAGAATGACATATAAAATTCCATGAATAGATAATGAATTTGGGTTACCATCTGTGCTCCGTCAGACCATTTGTCGATGGACAGATATCTGCCTCATCCAATTCACTCAACCAATACCGACAAAATGGCCAGGCTTTTCACCTTAACAAAACAAAGAACAGACAAACTGCACAAAAGAAACAGAGCAAAATCATTAAAGACAAAATACATCAGTGGCTCCAAATCATCGATAAATTAGTGTTTATATGCACTAATCCCTGTAGAGTGTACAGAAAGTGCATACTCAAATTCCATAACCAGTTTCTACCTAAAAGGAGTCCCATAGCCAGTTGACCATACATTCTTCATGAGGCACCCCAAGGAGGCCAAAGTGCATCCTAGGAGTTCCCAAGGACTAAGAAGACAACTCTGTGCTCTTCAACTAAATTTAGAAACATAACTAAAATTTCTTCCACTACCGGCCATTGACGGAAAGCACAAACTGCTATCACATGACTCCAGAGAAAAATGCATCACATATAAAACCAAAATCTACAATTACCTCAACAGGTTCATCATATTTAAATCTTCAATACAAAGTAAAAACAATAAAGATGCACTTGAGAGGAGTAGCAAGCCAGATTCAACAAGCAGACAGTAATATCAAACCAATTATAAGGAACTTTCAAACTCCTTGACCTAGGAATTCAATTAATACATCTACCAGTGCCAAACCATGTGCTGAAGCATAAGGTCCCATATAACTATGAAGGCAGAGCATCTATTATCTATCAAAAACCTAAGATATGCTCGAAACTCAATCAAATAAGTTTGCAAAAAGTATATAAACAGAGTCACATAAACATAAATACTTTAAGAAGAAAGATTCACATTCTCGTCTCTGAGGATCAATTTGTGAGATCGGTATATACCATGCTAAGGAAGTGAAACTCCTTGCAGATTTCTAAAATGAGTCCTAGGATTGCATGATCAATCAAGTGAGAATACTTTGTCAAAGATAATAACAATCCAAAGGATCACACTTTAAATAATCTCAAGCCCATCTGCCACCAATGTCAAACTAAAAGCAGAGCATAACCATATATTCTTCTCTCCCACACAATTTTTTTTATCTGCAGGTTTCCATTAGCATCCAATATATGCACCACATTCTTAGGTTAATACACAAGCATGACTGCATGAGGTGGGTGCTGATTTCATGACATCCAGCAGAATTTGTAATCATTTAGGGATGCTAGGATCTTGATCAAAGTGGCATCTACAAATAACAACGAAAACAAGAGTGCAATATGACCAACTTGATAAGCATTTCAACATTCATTCATGCAAGATATTTTGCCTTCTTGATTGGCAGGAACTGCTTGAAAAAAGGTGCCAAGTACACTGTTGTTCAAGGACTGCCACCAACAGGATGACTACCACTAGCAATGGTGGTGGCACCACCAGATGACCAAAATGACATCAGGTGCACTGCAAGTGGGAACAACCAAAGTCACACTCACAATTTGCTTCTCCAAAACAAGATGCAAGATCTTAGAAGATGATATCCTAATGTCATCATCTCTTGTGCTGACTACTTCGGTGCTCATCACACCATCATGACGAACCCAATACTCATGGATGCATCCAAGAAGCTGATTGTCCACTAATAATAAAATAATAATTATTATTCATTTAAACAATTTCTGGGTGTAGGCATATGCCTAATATGCACCAAGAACTATACTGAAATTACAAGGTGCAGGATGCAGTTCATCATGTGGCTGAAAAGAGATGAACCCTACATAATGAAGAATAGATAGAATAGGAAAGAAGAAAGATGAAGAGAAGATGTCAGGAAATCTACCTCAACAAAATCAAAGTTAAAGAGTCGATCATGAACAAAAGAATGCTAAACAATAAATAAATCATTCTCCATGGGTATCACTTTCCAGATGTTAAAGGTTTTTTTTTTTTTTTTTTCCTTTTTTGGTAGATATTTCTTACTGTTTCTGTCTTTCAGCTACTAGTATAGGAATACAGGATTACTCATGCTTTAAAATAAAAACTATGACCTGGAGCTTGATTGGGAGACAATGACACCTCAGTCATATTTAAGGGGAAAAAATCACCTATATTACAAAACAAATTTAAAGTATACACACAAAAAACTTACCATTTTCAAATAAACTTCCTTCTGTTAATCCAGTGGGATGATATCTAAGCAACGTGTTTCATCCAGTCCTTGAGGACATATTCCAATTGTGAGGTCACTAGTTAACAATCATCCACATCCATGAATTATTTTCAAAAAATTGCATCAAGTATGCAGTCTTATAAATTCATTCTGAAGAAATGAGAATCATATTGACAGGAAGATACATCAAACAATTCAGTTTAGGATCAATATTTCCAACATTCACAGCATTATCTTCTTTCACCACATTCCCATGGAACTGACAATATGAATAATTTATAAAGTATAGTGCATAAAACCTTCACAACATGACTTTTGCAGGACCTATTTTTTCAGACTGATTCAAGTTTGATAAATTTAGTTAGATAAAAGAACAGAAAGTAGACTTTAAGTAATATGTTGATCCATGTGATCCATCATTAGAATCATTCTTTTGGTATATTTCGACAATGGACTAATTGTCGTAAGCCCAATTATGTGACATCTTTTACACATCCAGCCTGCCAGTCATTTTATTGCTCAGTATCTTTCAGTGGTTAGTTCTACTTAGGCACCGCATTATTTAGACCCAAACTAACCTAACATAACCTAATTAAATCATAAGGTCACTCAGAATAGGGATCTTTCCCTCAGATGTGTGGGCAACATTAATAGTTAGGGCCTTCCATGAGTGCAGCTCCGAAAAGTGATTTTCGCCTCCTCTCTCTGTCTCAAGCAAGCAATTTCATAGGCCCACAAATGGCAAACTCTTCATTTTGCCAACAGTAATGTGTTTCTTATAACCCCAGTCCATAAGTAACAGAGAAAAATAGTTACCAAGACCTATGCAATGATAAAATGATGAAATATAATCCATGCACCATAACCTACTCTTTGTCTAATCCAATGTCTAGGTCTGATACAATCTAAAACCTACATAAAGGAGAAAGAAAAGAACAAAATTATAACATAGCCCTGCTCAACTCTTCATAGTGCAAATGAAGCACAAACATACCAAGAGAAGAAATAAGAAACACAGAACACAATAATATCAGTTTAAAAAGATATATTGATTGAACAATGTCTGCAGAAAAAGAAAGGGACAGGGAGGAGTGGAGAGGGTTCCATCTAACATTTTCAACTGATCATTACGATGATACTGCAACAAAATTTTCACAATATTAAATCTTAAGAGAAATATATCTAATAATTTGATCATACTTGGTTAAACTTTTCTAACATTTGTCATTTCCTTCGCTATTGTATCCTTAAGTGAAGAAACGGGAAGAAAAGAAAAGTTCTCAGATTCATTTAGCATTCTTCTCTCAAGGCACTTCTTGAATTTTTCAAGAAAACACTTCTATGTGCAAGCCTAGCAGAAAGGCAGAGCTTAAAGCATCAACTAACGTATAACACCAAAGTTCAAGCAACAGACTTAAGCATTATCCTTTCCTTTTTGTCTCCCTCCTCTCCATCATCTTATCATCAACACTTAGGGATGTGGTTGAGCAATATGATCTTCCACAATCAAGACTTTTATTTTTCCAGTTTTTTATTTAAAAAAGTTCTCTTATGGTTACTAAAAAGCAAGGGTATTTCCAAGTACTCTAATTAATGGGCTGAAAACTGAATCACATTGAATATTGGGACAAATTAAATCATGTAATTAAAGTACAATTCTAAGATATGAGTTTTTACGTGATCTCAAATTGATTGACTTCCTACATGTTCAGAAATCTAGTAGGTTATAACCATCTTTTCAATATCCATATTTAACAAATATAATATGCTGATATAGAGATCAGACCACCACAACAAGCAAAATCACAAAACCTTTAACCTACACTAGAATCAGGAATGCCTTCACTTCATACTAAACTTCTTAAAAAGTTAACCAATTTTCAAAATAATAATTTGATTGCTAAGCTTTCTTTCAAACAATTGATGCTAAAAAGGTTACTTAGATACCTGAATTGAATTTATCTTTCATCCAACTGTTAATAGATAGATTCAAAGAAAAACTTTTTACAAGTGTTGCCACCGAATCATCCACGGTTGACATCGGGCATCCCGCTCGCGCTTCCGATCCTGTTCCCGGACGCGGATTGGATACCTGCAAATGACCCCGAACCGGATTTCCGGCGGGGGACACTCCGACACTCAAGTCAGTGGGCGGTCTAGGCATCAACAGAATGGAGAATTCAAGAATAGCATAAATGGAAAAGAGAGTGAGTAGAGTGGAATGGCCTTAGACCTTGCTTACCCTTGGAGTGTCCCCTCTTACCCTATTTATAGAGGTTGTAATAACCAAATATAGTTGAAGTGGTTGTAACTGAATAACTGAATAACCGAATGTGGTTGTAACTGAATAACCAAATAACCGAATATGATTGTAACCGAATAACCAAATAACCGAATATGGTCGTAACCAAATAACAGAATAACCGAAATGGTTGTAATCGAATAACAGAATAACCGAAGTAGTTGTAACAGAATAACCGAAGCGGTTGGCCTTAGTGGGCTTTGGACCTTTATGGGCCTTGATGGGCCTTGATGGGCCTTGAGACTTTATGGGCCTTGGGCCTTTATCAAGACTGGATGCGAGGGATATAACACAGCCCCCCACTCCCGAGTTGAAAAATGTTGCTAGTGAACTACTATGACTTCATTTTTAGTGAAGGGAGTAATAAATAATAGTCTTTGCACTTTGTCAGTTGGCCAATTAGATCTGTCTTTGATTGATAGTGATAGAGAATAAGATAGACAAGTCAGATCATCAATAAGCTGCTGATTGATAGTGATAGAGAATAAGATAGACAAGTCAGATCATCAATAAGCTGCTGAGTAATATATGTTGATTAGATGCACTTTGGTGTGTCGCTGGATTTGCCGCAAGATAGACCATGTAGGTCATCCCTGAATAAAGATTGGACCATTTTGGCACTTCATCAAATAGTAGTGTAAACCATATGGATCATTTCTGAGTTTTTGATAGAGAATAAGACATGCTTATCATGCACACCTCCGCATTTCGTAAGGTAAATCACGTAGATCATCCTTATGCCTTTTGATTAAGATAGGTTGTTCAGGTCCAACTCGGCATTTCGTAAGGTAGATAACGTAGATCATCCTTATGCCTTTTGATTAAGATAGGCTGTTCAGGCCCAACTCGGCACTTCGTAAAGTAGATCACGGAGATCATCTTTATGCCTTTTAATTAAGATAGGCTGTTCAGGCCCAACTTGGTACTTCGTAGGGTAGATCACGTAGATTATTCTTATGCCTTTGATAGAGAATAAGATAGGCTTCAGTAGGCCTTTCCATGGGCTTCAGTGGGCCCTGATAAGATAGGCTTTTGGTGAGCCTTTCCATGGGCTTCAATGGGCTCTAATAAGATAGGCTTTTGGTGAGCCTTTCCTTGGGCTTCAGTGGGCCCTGATAAAATACTGACCATTTAAGAAGATATCGACCTTCAAGAAAATATCGGCCATTAAGAAGATATCGGCCTTTAAGAAGAGATCGGTTATTAAGAGGATATCGAGCCTTCAAGAAAGAAATCGGCCATTAAAAAGATATCAGCCTTCAAGAAAATATCAGCCTTAAAGAAAATATCGGCCTTTAGAGGTTTCTGCAAAACAAAATCCTGACCGAGATTCCTCCAGTAGGAGACACTCCACTGTTCAAGTCAGTAAAGTTCGAATAATAAATTGGAGAACTCATTAATAAATGAAAGAGATCAGAGTGACATGATGGTTTACCTCGGAGGCTCCTCATACCTTTTTTCAGGCTGTCTAGTCATTGGATTTCTTGATTCCAACAAGTCCTCCATATCCAGTTATAGCGCTTCCATAGCCACCAACACCATAACCTCCATATCCAGGTGTACCATAGCCTGTTGAACCATATCGTGGGTAACCACCACCAGCTGCTAGTGGTTGCATATACCTACCAGTATCAGCTCTATCATAGGAACTCATATTGACACCAGAAGCACTGTTGTTTTGATAAGGCCCTCCAGCTATTGGATGGCCACCACCATTGCTAGGGTTTGCATCCTTTGGGAGTGCACGCTTGACCTCCACAAGTTTTCCATTGAGCTCATGGAAAGTCTTGTGTAGCACTCGATCAACAGCATCTTCTGAACTGAAAGAGATAAAACCAAACCCTCAGGGGCGCTGTGTTTTGGTCATACATAACCACAACATCAGTCACATCTCCATGGCCCTGAAAGTACTGACGGAATGCTTCTTCTGTTAATGTTGGGGGCAGCCCTCCTACAAATATCTTCTTAGTCCTAAAGTTACCGCCACTAACATGTCCTTCTCCAGTTCTGCCAATAGCAGGGTTTCCAGATTTGGATGCCTGCTGTTCCTTTCTTGAGAGAGTCCTTTTTGCTTCCACCGCCCGGCCATCGATAGTGTGACTGTGCTGGAGGACGCGGTCGAGGATGGAGGGATCGACGAAGACAACGAAGCCGAAACCCCGGGGTCGGCCCGTCATCTTGTCCCTCATGATCGCAGTTTCCAGGACCTCCCCATACTTGGAGAAGTACTCCATCTCCTCCGTCATCTCCCATAAAATCCCCCTGATGAACAGCTTCCCCTGATCAGAATCCATCGTTCCTTTTTATTCCTTCTCTCTCCTCTCAGATATTAGGCATGGGGCTTCAGATCCAAGTGCCAGAGGAGCACGTCTCCGCTAGCTCTCCCGTGGTGCCGGCAAGTAAGAAGCGCGCGAGGGACTGACGCCGGAAGCTCGAAGAGGGACGGCGATGTGGCAGATGAAGGGCGGTCGGGAGACGATGGTTGCATATGAGGGACTGACGCCAGATCTTTTGCCAGATCTGGTGGTGGATCTCGCCGGCGGAAGATCCTTGGGGTCGACGGCGAAATAATGGCCGGGGACGTTATGGACACCCGCCGAGGACATCGGCACCTTCACGGGAGGAGCTCGCCGATGGCTCGGCCTCTTCACGATCGGATCGATGGCCACAAGTGTCGGATTGGCACCCTTAGCAACCGATCTCTACCACTAGGAAGGCCGACGGGTTTCTCGGCAACCGATCTCTGCCATTGCTGCCGCCGCCTTTGACTTTTTCTCCATTCTGGATAAGCTCATCTTGGATCTGATCGTGGCTGCTTTGATTTTGTTAGGTAGATCAATTTTGAAGTGGCGGTGACGGTGAGCAGATTCTTTGAAATAGGTAGATCCCGGTGAGGCTCCGAAAGGTGGAGATCTGCATGGGCGGCGTTCTCCTCGCCGTCGGCCTGGCCCTTCTTGACGAGGCGGAGAGGGGGATCTCGAAGCCCATGTCGGTGAACAGGGCATCGCTGTCCACCCACCAGATCCACTCCACCTCCGGGTTGGAGAGCATCAGGCAGCGGATCAGCGAGAGCTTGGCCCAGCACACGGCGAGCTCTCGGTCCAAGTGGATCTCCCTCGCCCGCTTCGAGTTCTCCAATGACACCGACGCCGACCTTCGTAGGCCCTGGATCATCCTCACCGGCAGATCCTGCCCTCCCTTCTCACACGAGCGAGGCTACCATCGCCTGTGCCGTAGATCAGCTTCCCTGGGTCTTCTCCTTTCGCTTCCATTTTTTTTTTTGGCCATATCGGCTTGGATCTGGGGAGCTCAACAAAACCTCTTCTTCCGGCTGCCGGAGGAAGCGTCACTGGTCGGATTCCGCCAGAGGATCCCATCGGCTGCGCTGCTGCCGGTGGCTGTTGGCATCCGCCTCACCACCGGAGCAGTCCAGGTTTGCTCCTTCCTCTTGCTTTTTTTTTTTTTAGAATTCTCCTTCTCAACGAAGAACAACGTCCCCTTCCTGGCGCGCCAATCTGTTGCCGTCGAATCACCCACGGTTGACATCGGGCATCCCGCTCGCGCTTCTGATCCTGTTCCCGGACGCGGATTGGATACCTGCAAAAGACCCCGGACCGGATTTCCGGCGGGGGACACTCCGATGCTCAAGCTAGTGGACGGTCTAGGCATCAACAGAATGGAGAATTCAAGAATAGCATAAATGGAAAAGGGAGTGAGTAGAGTGGAGTGGCCTTAGACCTTGCTTACCCTTGGAGTGTCCCCTCTTACCCTATTTATAGAGGTTGTAATAACCAAATATAGTTGAAGTGGTTGTAACTGAATAACCGAATATGGTTGTAACCGAATAACCGAATAACCAAATAACCGAAATGATTGTAACCGAATAACAGAATAATCAAAGTAGTTGTAACAGAATAACCGAAGCGGTTGGCCTTAGTGGGCCTTAGTGGGCTTTGGGCCTTTATGGGCCTTGATGGGCCTTGGGCCTTGATGGGCTTTGGGCCTTTATCAAGACTGGATGCAAGGGATATAACAACAAGGATTAGCATTGTGATGATGTCTTATTAGTTTTATTCTCATAAAAAATTCTTATATATGTCTAACGAACAAAAAATTATGCAGTAATATGCATCATTTATATTTTGTAAGCACATGGAAGATGGCCATCATGCCTCTGCAACTTTTGCCATTTATATACTTTGTATGCCCTTAAACAGAAAATTTCTTGTAAGAGAAGCTCAAAAGCACTTGCCTCTACACAGCTACCTACTACAAGAATTCAAAATGGTGCGAACCAAGACAGCAAAATTGGCATCAAAGGAAAGAAGAGAAACTGAACAGAAACCATAGAGATCTCCGGTCATTATTTGGCAAAGATGGGAGAGAATAATCATAAGGATTGAGTAGCATATCGAATGCATAAATAAAACTTTGTGGCAGATGTCCTATAAATATACAGCTTCCGTCGCTTCTAATGATAGTTGACAGTGGAAAATGCAGCCATATCTCAGTCACTTCAGTTTCAAACATGCCCTATGGGATTATAACATAATAAACTATATCTTTAGATAATAATTTCACAATTTTTAAAAAACCACTGATCGAACATATATTCATTTCACATCCTGAGTGATTTGGTTATTGTCATTTGACATGACAACCTGTCAAGATTATATAACTCAGACCAACAAGAAAATAAGTGTACATTAGACAGGTCAAAAAAGTCAAAACCATCAAGAGCATCTCTTTTAAGAAGCTTTCACAAGTCAAAAAAAGAAGAAAGGAATTGCACAAATCATCCAACCATACTGCTAAAATATGCAGCACATGAGTGAGCAAACTTCATTTCTTTTCCTTTTTCTATACTCTTGCCAACCATCGGCAATAAGTAACAACATGGACAGGACCTTGAAACTTAAAACTGTACAACAATTCTGAAAAGCATCGAAAAGGATGTCCTACTACACAATTGAGAAAAGTGCCATTGAAATTGAAGGAACTTTTCCTAACCAGACTCAATCTACAGGATGGTCGGCTTTCGCAAAGTTTCCCTGCATCTACAGATTAGACTAGGTAATCATAATAGACCAGGCAAAGGCTGTCTGGAACTGTGAGAGGCAAACTATCTATATAGCGATAGAAGTGCCTCACATTTTCCTTTTCCAAAGTCACAGTGTCAACCACATCACCATTACTTGTAAGCACCCAAAGGTCCCTTGAATGAACTCTTTTCAGGCTTCCCCTGCAAAATGGGCAGGACTGCGATCTTGTATTCCTGTTGATTTGAAATAACACCAATACTAGATAGCATAAGAAACTAACAAAACATTGATCACACCAAGAACAAAAAGTAAATGTACAATTAGTTGACAATTAGGTAAGTGGTCACCAGTCATGATAGCAGTTTATGCACATTGCATGGTTGCAGTTAGGCAGGACCATCTTGGTACAAATCTCCATACAGATTCCACATTCATCCTCTCTCTCCATATCCTTATCAGAAAGCTTCCTCCACTCTTCCTTCCTCTTCCTGCCCATTATATCTTTACATCGACCTCTCTCCTCAGACCCATCTTTCTCCATCAAGAAACTTTCAAGTTGCTTAAGTGAAGGATATATAACAGCTGCAATTTTAATTTGAAAAAGAAAACCATGCATTCAGCTATACAACAAAAAATAGACCCAAAAATGCACCAATGAAAACTATAAGGAAGAGTTGAAAAAGGACCATAAAATTGCCTAAGGCTGGCCCTCCTTTCAAATGTAGATATTGTAGTCTTTCCATCAGTATAAACCTGAATCATTCCAATTAAACTATTTATTTGATCGGAAAAAAAAAAAAACTTCACTTGATCATCCAAAGATCAATTTCATAGAAATAGAACAGTTTCATATAAAATCCTACTTCTATATAAGAAATTTCAGTACCTTGGAGACAAGTATGTGAAGAAGGCCTAGATAACTTGGGAGGGAATAAGAACAAGTACAATCCATCCACTGGATTAGGAAAAGAAAAAATGGTGCCAGAGGGCTGTAAGATAGCTTCATCTGAAGGCATGAACCACCATAACCTCTATGAACAGTCTCTGCCCTGAAAAACCCCACCATCCCATCATAATCAAACAT
Organism: Areca catechu; assembly: GCA_021397845.1. Classification (NCBI taxonomy): domain Eukaryota; kingdom Viridiplantae; phylum Streptophyta; class Magnoliopsida; order Arecales; family Arecaceae; genus Areca; species Areca catechu. The sequence goes on from CM038040.1 coordinate 20,225,344, forward strand.
CCATCCATCTCAATCCACCATCTAAAAAATCCACAATCAAACAAGAAAAATACTAAAAACAAATAAAACTAATACAACATCAAAAACAAACAGTAGCTGCTTTCCAAAACTGAGGTCAAAGTTAGTCCAAAGAAACAACAGTATTCAAACAAACAGCAATAAACCAACAAAAAAAGAAGAAGAAGAAGAAGAAGAGAAGGGACCCAAGAGTGGGCACAGAGAAAGAAGAGAGAGAGAGGGAGAAAGAGAGAGAGAGGTTACAGGGTGTTGGCATGGTGTATATCAGCTTCAAGGGCCTTGAGAGATCCTCTGAAGGATGTGGACCTGGCAAGCTGGCTCTCGAACATGATTCAGGCCTTGTTAGGGGGATTGTTGGAGAACAAAAAAGAAGAAATAGAGATGATAATAGATAAAGCTTGGGTGGAGAAGAAGGAGGAGGAGGGGGAGGAAAGACAGCAGGAGTTGGGAACTCCGTTGGCTGCCGTTCTGATCCCAAATGATGGATGAAAAGATGATAATAATGGAGGTTGGTGAAAAAAAAAAAAAAAAAGCATCAAACAAAACCAGGACTGCAAGAGAAGGGAAGGGGCTGTTAAGTAACCAGAAATGATAACAATGATTCTAGATTCAATAGTTCCAAATTAGACGAGGCTAATGGGGCCCACGTGAGATTAGGTTGGGTGGATACCGTTCCGGTGACTTCTTGGGCGGCTGGCATTGGACCACATTTGCTGGTCTTAAGAGCAGGCTGAGAAATTTTATATTTATTAACCATTTTTTAATAAATAAATAATTTATATTTATATTTAACACTTAAACAAATCTATATAATATTTATTAACTAAATTATGTTTTAATATAATCTCTCATCCAATCATGTTAGCCCTCCATGATCACATTCAAATCTTTGCTCATTTCTCTGCATCAACCTAAACTAAGCCTAATCCAATCAAACTTGAGATAGCTGGAGTGCAAATGAGCCAAGCTTGAACTTATTCTAACAAGCCTGTACCAAGCTGGGGCGATGCTCATATTAGATTTTGATCATTCTTATCTTGTTCACATCCCCCCGCCTAAATATTGGATCCAAAGGTAGTTCCAACTCTAGTTAGACTTGAATTAAAGTTGTGAACAACTTGATTACAATTGTAACATAATAGTAATAGGTTGACCCAACTCAAAATGTAACCTATTCTCTAGAATTCTTGACTTTGGAGAACCTAAAACCAATCTATACTTCAGAGGCAAAGCTCCCAGTCTAACACAATTTTAACACCAGTTGAAGCGATGAAGTCAGACCCAACTTGTATTGTAGGTTGGTGTTCGGGTTTGGCTCTGTCTAAGGTGTTTTTCTGATCAAAACCATAATTTTGCTGATGATTATCCATCGATCATGATTTCAAATGCATCGGTTTTTCAAAAAGATTCAAACTGACTTGTTTGGAGCTTGATTCATGATTAATTACATTAACGAAGTGCCACGAGGCTAATCAATTTTTGCAAGCAAATTGGGTCTATGTCAAAAATCTAAAACCCATTATTTAAAATGATTGGACCTTAGAGTCGCGTGTTGGACAAACCATGGAGATTGGAACCTAGAAGCAACTCCAAAGAAAGCTTATTTAATTTGAATGGATTGGGCGAAATACTTTGATCAACGGCGGTTTCAGTTCTTGGTAGGAAACAATACGTTTAGTTAATTATTCCAACGTTTAACAGGTGTTGTCCAGGTCATGGCTGACGTTATGGTTTTCTTCGTCCACGCTTGTATTATAAGACAAGTATTTATATAAATCTAGTATAAATATATTAAAAATTTGTAAGCAATTTGATGCTGGTCCAAAAGATATATCCAGAATATTGGATGGTAAAAAATATAACCTGATCAGTTATAGAGTTAACTTCCCGATAAACATATCGAATAAATAGCCATGTAGCCCCCCTAATAAAAAAAAATATATATATTTTTATTAAAAATGTTTAACACAATTTTGGTCTTTTATACAAGAATTATTTTATATAAGTAATTTGGAGGTTAATTATGAAATCGATGGATAAATTATTTTTTATCTTTAATTAAACCATCAATAACCTCTATTTTATAGGTTACGATGTTTCATCATAAATTAATAATGGGGCCGGATACTATACAATTGATGGGTGAATTATGTCTACCGTTAGACGTATCAAATGACTTCTTATTATAACCATTTAGGTGCAGAAACTGATGCTATTAAAAGAATCATCTTTTATTTGGCTCCTATGAAAACTCCCACCTATTGTAGGGTAATTAAGTGATTGAAACCTTGGAGAGACCAGGATACAATGAGAACAAGAAAGTTAATGAGTAGAGAGCTCCGAGTCAATAAGTAATTAATCATTTTGGATTTTTCCTCTCTGCTCCCAGCAAATCCAAATTCAATTTACTTATCCCTGTATCTCTAAGTACATCCCTTTAATTTATTTTTTCCATGGCCAGATTCAAGTTCTCACCATGTTGGACCCTTATTTTTCTCATCAAGATGTAACCTGTGTACTTTCAATATTTGCATCCTTCTTTTCTGTTGGTATTGATTGATTTTTCATATTGGTGGTGTTTATTTTTATCTTGCACGATGCGATTGTTATGGTATGGTTGCCCATCATATATATATATATATATATTAATATATATTTTATAGTATTGATTAATGCCTTGATTATTGCAATTTAGGTGTTTATGTGATGCTTATTGCTTAGTGTAGTATAGGGGTTTTGTGACATGGATTCTGTTGACGCTAAATTTCTGCTGATCGGATGGAATGATTTGCTTGTCGGTTCACCGTCGAAGGAGGCCTGCAAAATAAATTTCCTGACCGTAATTTCTCCGGTGGGGGACACTCCGATACCAAAATTAGCCGGAATTTAGGTAACAGAATGGAAAACTTGAAAGGAGAATGAAGTGGAAAAGAATGGAAAGCAAGCAGATAGCGGGGTGGCTTTGACAGAGCTAGTTGCAGACTAGCTCTAACTTGCCTGGAGTTGGCTTATCTCAAGTGTCCCCTCTTACCGATATTTATAGGCGTGAGTGTAATACTTACGGTTATGGAAATTAGTTAATATAACTTCCTTATAACAGTGAGTAGTGGCGGTCAGAAATTAGTTACACCATGATTACTTAAGTTGGAGCTATCCACAGATGGTTATAACAACTAGAACAGTCTTTAACTGTTTCGGGTTAAAAGGTTGTTCACATGTTTCAAATACACTCTCTTTATGAGGGATCCGAAATGAGCCTAACTACCTCTTCGGACTGTCTTCTTTGGAATGGTACAAAGAAGTGCTAGCTATTTGCTTCGGATTTATCTCTTTTGGAGTGAACTAGAAAATAAAGAATTACTTACTGTGGGGGCTGAAGGGATGAACAATACCTCCAAAAGAAAGGATATTCTCTTCGGACCATGCTGAAGACATAGAGTCGATCGAAATAATAAGGTTTCTTCTTCGGATCAGACTTTCCATATTAGATTGATGACATAAGCTGAATGAGATAATAAGATAGCCTCTTCGGATTAGGCCGATAACATAAGCTGAATGAGACAATAAGGTAGCCTCTTCGGATTAGGCTGATAACATAAGCTGAATGAGATAATAAGGTAGCCTCTTCGGATTAGGCTGATGACATAAGTTGAATGAGATAATAAGGTAGTCTCTTCGGATAAGGCTGATGACATAAATTGAATGAGATAATAAGGTATATATTAATAACATATTATTTTCGTTGAGATAGACTGTGGTCCTTGTTAAATATCATCTTCAGGTGCACTGATCTGTTTAATGGGCCAGAAATAAAATCGACCCAACCGATAGACCGGCAATTATTTTATATTAAAATTGGATTACCACAACAACTGCCCCCACTCCTAATTTTGAAATAACTTTATTTCAGAAAATGGAAGTAATTAGAGTTTGTCGTTTATGAATGAAAAGAAAGTAACCAATGATGTCGGGTCTCCGATTTTGATGCTTATAATAACCAATATATGGTTTGGAGATCGTGCCAAGGACAGGTATCAGCCCCTCATTGATGCTTCAAAAAGATGGCGCAGATTTAAAAATCTGGTCGATCTTTTCATTAAAGAAATTTTTGTGGGATTTTTATTTGATCAAGAAAGCACACTTAGTAGCATTGTGAGCCTCAGTTATCTTACTAGAAACTCATCTTGGTTGTTGACGGCATTTCTCGTGGATCGTAACTGATAACCCATTTATTGACATCCCTTAGTAATTCGTACCCATGATCAACGCCACCGATACGCTGCACAATCGAGAAGACTATTTGTTTTCTCAGAGATAGAAGGAAAAAATCTTATTATCCCGTCCATAAAAAAGGGGGCATCTTCACAGAACAAACTTTTGTGTTCTCTGAAACCTTCTTCTTCCTTCTCTGGTCCTGCTCCATTAATCTCCTTTAGCAAGCTATCTTATTTTTGCCTGGAGATAGGGGTATTTTTCTTTTTCCTTTCATGATGTCTAAATCGTTAGATCGTCCAACCATTAGTAAAGGTCCCGCAAGAGGTGAACCATCTGGGAGTGGGGGTCCCGTCAAAAGAAAGGGTTCCGAACTTTCTCCAGGAACTGTTGTTGGTTCCTTGTCTTTCACTAGGGTAGAAAGTCTTATGAACCGTTATAATATTTCCAGGACCTTTAAATCATTTGTTCCTAGTCTAAATGAGAGGATTACTTATCCTCCTCCTGGGGCAATTGCCATATGTGAATACCACCTGAAAGCTGGGCTAAGATTTCCTCTCCATCCTTTTTTTGTAAAGATTTTTAATCTTTACTAAGTAGTCCCAGCACAATTGACGCCAAATAGCTTTAGAAATATTTGTGGGTTCTTGGTCCTTTGCAAACTCCAAAATGTAAAGCCCAAAACTTCCTTGTTTACCTCTCTCTTCGTATTGAAAAAAGACTTTCACGGTGTAGGATGGTGGGTCATCAGTCCTCGTCCAGGTCGTAGACTGATTAAGGAAACTCCCAGTGCTATACATGGGTGGAAACCCTGCTTCTTTATCTATTATCCCTTCTGGGGTTTTAACATCGACTGGAAGACTCCATGTTTTGATACAAACGCTGGGAAGAAAGTCTTAAAGGCCGATCAAAAGGACTTCGAGATTTTATCAAGTCCAGGAGTTCCTCTGGCTAAGAAATTGTTGAGGGAATATAACCTTCACCTCGCTCATATCGGCGAGCTTCTAACATTAGGTATAGAAGTGGTTGGTTTTAGCTCTTTTTCCAAAATTCATTAAGTTCTTCTTATAATTGTTCTGAGAATTCTTCTTCTTTGATTGTAGCTGAGCCGATGAAGCCTAACCTTGAAAGACTTCGTCAAGCATCCAAAAAAAGACCAGTGCCAGCTCAACAAAAAGAAATCGAAGCCTAGAAGAAGGCTAGGGCTGAAGAGGTTTCTAATAGAACTCCGACAAGGGTTACATCTAACGAAAATGATGTGCCCTCAATGGAACCCCCTCCAAGGAACTCACCTCCTCTAAGGAGCTCACCTCCATCATCTTCTCTGGAACAATCCGTTCCAACTCCGTCTGTTGGAGACCCACTCCTTGCTTCTTCGAAGGACAAGAGAAAAGCAAAAGGGAAGGCTCCTCAAACTGAAGAGGATTCAGGAAGGAATGCTCCAACAGATCGAGAATATCATGTAGACTTTTCAACCTTCTCCGATGGACGGGGTTTGATACACCTCGAATTGGCTAGGAAAATATTAAAGCATACTCTCCTTCCTCGATATTGGAAAGTCAGCAAAACCCGATGCATCGATGATTTATCTGATTCAACTTTTTCATCCATGCTGAAGGTGAAAATATTTTATTTTCTTCTTCCTTTTCATATAATATTTAATTTTGCTAACTTTATACTTCGTATGATCAATGCAGTTGGTTCATAACATCACCCTTATGGAAGAAAGCATCATCGAATTCAGAGACTACCATAAAGGTATGAAAAAAAACTCCAAACGACCAAGGCCGAAAAAGAAGTGGCTGAAGAGTCGAAGTAGGCCATAAAAGAAAAGCTTGCCCAAAGCGATGCTACAGTTCAGAATTTGAAAGCCGAACTAGAAAAGGTTCAATCAAAGAATTCTGAACAAGAAGCAAAGCTTAAGAAGAAGAAAAAGATTCGCTCCTTGGAACATTCAGCTAGAGAAGCTCAGCAGAAGATTGAAGAGGCAGTCAAAAAGGCCGATGAAGTAGTCAAAAGGGCTGATAAAGTGATCAGAAGAGCTGAAATATCGGCCGAAGAAATAAAAGGCTTGAAAGATCAAGTAAATAAGGCGGTCGAGGATTATAAGAAGTCTTCGACATTTGACGAAGAACTAACTAAAGCTAGGACCTTTAACTATCGAGCAGGTTTTAATGACGGGATAAAAGAAGTGCAAAATTTTTATCCAAATCTTGAATCTCTAATGTTCAGCTTTTTAATCTTGAAGAAATAGAAGAGCCTGGATCACCAAAAGGTCCTTCTGAAAAGATATATGTCGCAACTGAAAAGGCAACTGAGGAGGAAATAACAATGGTTGCTGACCCGATCGACCTCACTCAAGCTAAAACCGATCCGTAGGATATTATTTTATTTTATTTTTGAAAGCCAATGTACATGTGTTACCTTTTATGAATACAACTTTTAATGAATTATGCTTTAATGAAATACTCACTAAGTGTAAACTCATCGAAGGTAAAATGTTGAATGATTACCTTGTTGATCATAAAGAATTTATGAACAAATATTCTTTCTGGTAAATACATTAACTTTCACCTAAAATCTTCGAATGAAAATTCATCCAAGGATAAAGTCTTCGGATTTGAAAATAGCTCTGAGACTTGAAATAATACCAATGCTTTAAACTTTGAATCATACCAAATCTTTGAATTTGAAGATAATGCTGAATCTTCGGACTCAAAATGATACCAAGTCTTCAGACTGAAAATAATATCAAGACTTCAAATTTAAAAAATACCAAGTCTTAGGACTTGAAGATAATGCTGAATCTTCGGACTCAAAATAATACTAAGTCTTCGAACTTGAAATAATATCAAGACTGCAAATTCAAAATAATACTAAGTCTTCGAACTTGAAGATAATGCTGAATCTTCGAACTCAAAATAATACTAAGTCTTCGAACTTGAAATAATATCAAGACTTCAAATTAAAAATAATACCAAATCTTCAGACTTGAAAATAATGCTGAATCTTCGGACTCAAAATAATATTAAGTCTTCGGACTTGAAATAATATCAAGACTTCAAATTCAAAATAATATAAAGTCTTCGGACTTAAAGATAATACTAAATCTTCGGACTCAAAATAATACTAAGTCTTTGGACTTGAAATAATATTAAGACGAAGGGATATACTTCAGCGTATTGCCAAATTTATTTTGTACTTCATTAGATTTATTGTAGAGTAGACCACGTAGGTCATCTATGTTCTTTATAGAGAATGAAATAGGCTGGTTGAACCTTCTTTGGCATTTCATTGGATATATCATATAGATCATCCTTATACCTTTTAATAAAGATTAAGATAGGCTGATCAAGCCCACTCAACATTTTGTAGGGTAGATTACGTAGATCATCCTTATGCCTTTTAATAAAGATTAAGATAGGCTGATCAAGTCCACTCGGTACTTCATAGGGTAGATCACGTAGATCATCTTTATGTCTTTTAATAAAGATTAAGATAGGCTGATCAAGCCTACTCGGCACTTTGTAGGGTAGATCACGTAGATCATCCTTATGCCTTTTAATAAAGATTAAGATAGGCTGATCAAGTCCACTCGGCACCAGGATAGATTACGTAGATCATCTTTATGCCTTTTAATAAAGATTAAGATAGGCTGATCAGGTCTATCTTGATACATCAATATAAGCTTGAATAGGAATTTTTATTGATAATATTTATGAAGATTTTCTACGTTCCATGGGCGAGACAACATAGTACCTTCTAAGGTTTCGAGCTAGTAAGTTCTAGGATGGATGATTTCTTTGATCCGATAGGGGCCTTCCCATGTAGGAGAAAGTTTTTCTTGTTCGACTGGCTTAGATACTTCAGATCTTCGCAAAACCAAATCCTCGGGATAAAAAATTCGTTCTTTCATACGAAAGTTGTAATACTTGGCAATTGTTTAGTGATATGTGGCCATCTTCAGCTGAGCACGGAGCTGAGTACTTTGTAATAAATCTAAATCAACTCTTCGGCATTCTGAGTTTTTAGGTTCTTTGTAATGGTTAATCCATGGAGATTGTAAAGAAACTTCTATAGGAAGGACTACCTCAGTGCCATAAGCTAAGTGAAATGGAGATTCGCCAATGACTGCCTTGGGAGTAGTTCGGTACGCCAAAAGAACTGAATTCAACTCATCAGCCCATAGTCCCTTTGCATCATTTAACATGATTTTAAGGCCATGAAGTATAGTTCTGTTGGTCACTTCAGCTTCTCCATTAGATTGAGGATGAGCAACAGAAGTTAGCTTGTAGAGTATATGATATTATGCATAGAAGCTTTTGAACTTTGGGTTGTTGAATTGCCTTCTGTTATCTATAATTACGGTATAAGGAATCCCAAAACGAAAAATAATAAAGTTTCTTACAAAATTTTCAACCTTTGTCTCGGTAATTTGTGCTAGTGGTTCAGCTTCAACCCACTTAGTGAAGTAGTCAATTACTACTATAAGGAATTTTTATTATCCGGAAGCTGGAGAAAATGGACCAAGAATATTCATTCCCCATTGAGCAAAAGATCAAGGAGCTGTCAATGGAGTCAATTGACTTACAGGCCATCTTTGTACGACATTAGAATATCTCTGACACTGATCATATTTTCGTACAAATTCTGCATAATCCTTTTGAATGGTCGGCCAATAATAGCCTTGGCAAATTATTTTATAAGCTAAGGATCTGCCCCCCAGATATCTCCACATATACCTTCATATACTTCCCTAAGAGCGTAATCGGCATCTGAGGGTCCCAAACATTTCAACAAAGGTTGTGTAAAAAATCTTTTATATAGAGTCCCATATAAGATCACATACTGGGAAGCAATTCAACGAAACCGTTTAGCTTCAAGCTTATTTTCAGGTAACGTGCCTTCATTTAAAAATTTAAGAATGTGATTCATCCATGAAGGCTCACATTCAATTGAATATATTTCCATTATGGATTCGGATATGCTGGGATCTTCAAGATATTCTACATATGTACGGTCGAGGGAGTCTGGAGCAGTGGTTGCAAGTCGTGAAGAGCATCGACTCGAGAATTTTCTGTTCGGGGTACATGAACAATCTCAAAATATTCCAGCTGAGATATTAGACTTTGCACCTTCTCAAGATACTGAATCATGATGGGATTCCGAGCTCCGAATTCAGCTTTTACTTGATTTACCATCAATTATGAATTTGAAAAGACTTTAATCTTTTTAATCTCTAGCTTCTGAATGATTTTGAGTCTAGCAATGAGAGCTTCATATTCTGCTTGATTGTTTGAAGCTTGGAAAGAAAAACGAAGAGCATACTCTATAAGTTGTCCATTCGGATTAGCCAAGATGAGACCAGCTCCATATCCATTGGCGTTGGAAGCGCTATCCACATGAAGCATCCATATGTGCTCCGAATTCTCTTTGATGGTTTCTTTTTTTTCAGTCCTTAGTTGATTTTCATATGATCCCCAAGTGCATTCGGCTATAAAATCAGCCAAGACTTATACTTTAATTGCTAATCTAGTGTTGGCTGGGCCAGCTTGCACCCTCGTGGTTCATCTGGATGTAGGGTTTGGGCCCACGGGGATGTGGGTGCCACCAGTAAGGTGGGTCTGGTGCCACGTCAACATCCCTTAGTTGGTGCTGAGGTGCTCATCTCCAGCGAGCCGACTCGAGGTTTAGTACCCTGGGTAGCTCTTGCGAGGGTCGGCGGGGAGTTGACTCGAGTACCCGGGGTTGCTGCGCTGCTGGTTTAAGAGAGATAAACCGGTCTCTTATAATAGGGACGTTCATTTTGTAAGAATGGTTAAGGGCATCGATCCAACAACTGGTATCAGAGCCGAGGTCTCGGGTTCGAGTCTCCGTAGGGAAAAAAACTCGATTGTTTCGCTGGGGAGGATTGTTGGCTGGGCCAGCTTGCGCCCTCGTGGTTCGTCCGGATGTAGGGTCTGGGCCCACGGGGATGTGGGTGCCACCGGTAAGGCAGGTCTAGTGCCATGTCAACATCCCTTGGTTGGTGCTGAGGTGCTCATCTCCAGCGAGCCGACTCGAGGTTTAGTATCCTGGGTAGCTCTTATGGGGGTCGGCGGGGAGTCGACTCGAGTGCCCGAGGCTGCTGTGCTGCTGGTTTAAGAGAGTTAAACCGACCTCTTATAATAGGGACGTTCCTTTTGTAAGAATGGTTAGGGGCATCGATCCAACATCTAGGTTGGAAGTCAATGTCAAACTTTCCAAGTTTAATAGCCCATTTAGCCATCCTTCCTGAACTATCAGGGTAGCGCAAAATGACCTTCAGGGGCTGATCCGACAAAACCACAACGGTATGAGCTTGGAAATAGGGTTGCAAACGCTTCGCTGCGACCACTAAGAAGAAAATGAGCTTTTGCACTCTAGGATATTGTATTTCCGCCTCATGCAGTACTTTACTTGTGTAGTAGATTGACTTCTGCGAGTGGTTGGCATCTTTTCGAACAAGTACTGAACTAACCGCTTCGTCCATGGTAGAAAGATATAAATAAAGAAATTTTCCTTCATAAGGTTTAGAAAGTAAAGGAGGGTTTTTCAAATATTCCTTCAACTTATCAAAAGCAATCCTGCAGTCTTCTGACCATTTGAAACTTTGAGTTTAATGAAGAACTTTGAAAAAAGGAAGACATCTTTTCACTGACCGAAAAATAAATCGACTCAAAGAAGCAATTCTTCCTGTCAGTCGCTGCACTTCTTTCTTGCAAGAGGGATGTCTCATGGTTTGAATGGCTTGAATCTTTTCTAGATTAACCTCAATCCCTCGCTTGATAACTAAGAATCCCAAGAACTTTCCTGAAGTTACACCAAAAGTGCACTTAGTCAGATTCAGCTTCATCTGATGATGTCTAAGGGCATCAAAGATCTCCCTCAAGTCTTTAATGTGGTCGGACCTATGAAGACTATTTACAATCATATCATTAACATAAGCTTCCATATTTCTCCCTATCTAATTCTTGAACACTTTGTGATCAATCTTTGAAAAGTTGCCCCAGCATTCTTTAATCAAAATGGAATCACCTTATAACAGTAAAGCCCTTTCTCTGTGATGAAAGCAGTTTTCTCTTCATCTTCAAGATCCATTCGGATTTGGTTATATCTTGAGAAAGCATCTATGAAGCTCAACAACTGATGACCAGCAGTGGCATCAACTAACTGATCTATTTTTGGCAAAGAAAACTGTATTTTGGACATGACTTATTAAGATCTGTGTAACCAATACAAATTATCCACTTGCCATTAGACTTCTTCACCTTCACTAGCCAACCAATTTGGATATTGTACTTTCCTTATAAATTTGGCTTTAAGGAGTTTGTTGACTTATTCATCAATGACCCTCTACCTTTCAGGAGCAAAGTTTCTCTTCTTCTACTGAACTGATTTGTAGTTTGAGGCAACTTCCAACCAATGTGTAATTACTTCAGATGGAATTCCAGGCATATCCGAAGCTGTCCAGGCAAAAATATCGGCATTACTTCAGAGAAAACTAATCAACTTTGCTTTTGTCTCTTCATTTAGCAAACTGTCAATCTGTATAAACTTTGTTGGGTCATCTTCAGACAAGGGCACAGAGTGGGTCCTTTCTATTGGTTCTCCACAGTCTTCAGCTCTGTCCCTTGGATCTTATTGATCAAGTGTTAATAGATTAGCTGATTGTTTATCCTGGATCATTAGGCATTAACGAGCAACCCTTTGATCTCTTCTCACTTTTCCGATACCATGCCTGGTGGGAAATTGTACCAAGAGATGGTAGGTCGATACTATAGCTCGGAATTTATTTAAAGCTGGACGTTCCAAAATTGCATTATATGCTGATGGTGTTTGCACCACTATGAAGTTAATGGGAAGCATTTTTTGGCATGGTTCAATGCTAAGAGTTACGGGCAAAACTATTTCTCCTTCAACCCCAACTTGATTTCCTCCGAACCCAGTCAAAGGGATAGAAGACCTTTGCAATTCACTTCTAGATAAGCCCATTCTAAAAAATGCATCATACAGCAAAACATCGATAGAACTTTCATTTTTTATCAAAATTCTCCTTACATCATATTTTGCAATTATAGCCGAGACCACAATAAGGTCATCATGTGGAAGTTGAATTCTTTGGGGATCCTCATCTGAAAAGCTGATATAATTTTTACCTTTGAGTCTCTTGGGGTAATCTTCTTCAGCTTCATTCCTCCAGCCGATCGATCGATGAAGCATACCAACCCTCCCATCAGTAGGCCTTTGGTGAGGCAGTTCAGCTTCATTAGTAGCTCTTTGAAAGGCAGTTGCTTCGGCTTGAGGTTTCGAATGGCTAACATACTTTCCCAAGTAATCTCTTTTAATTAAGTCTTCAATAGCATCTCGAAGCTGGAAACATTCCTTCATATTGTGGCCATGGTCTCGATGGAATCGATAGTATTTATTTTTATCTCTTGCTTTAGTAGAGGTCTTCAGGGAATGTGGCCTTTGCAAATAATTTTCTTTTTCTATTTCCAACAAAATGTTTTCTCTTGGGAGGTTAAGGTGAGTGTAGGAGTCGAACCGGTTGATCTGTTGCTTAGACTTGGGACTACATTTAGGAATTGGCGCATTAATGGAAGATGTGGGTACATTTGACCCCTTGATAGTCTTTTTCTTGGAAGGGTGCCTTCCTTCAATAAGTCTACGACTCGCAGCTTGCTCTTCGGTAGCAGCATACTTTTGAGCTCTTGTCAGTAGCTCGGCATAGCTCGTAGAAAATCTTTTATCCAGGAAGAAAGTAAATCTGGATGATCTAAGACCTTTATTTAAAGCTGACATGGCCATGTACTCATTGAGATCTGGGGTCTCCAGAGTGGCCGAATTAAATCGGATGACAAATTTCTTCAGACTTTCTCCTTCATTCTATTGAAGGGGGAATAAACTGTCTGTGTTGCGTGGCATCTTTCTGCATGTTCTGAAATATGAAATAAACAGCCGCTCCAACTCAGCAAAAGAATGGATTGTGCCAGGCAACAGACTTGAATACCATATTCGAGCAGCTTTCCTTAAAGTAGCAAGAAAAGCAAGGCAATACAATGCATCAGATGTTCCTTGTACCATCATGTGAGCCTTGTAACTTTCCAAATGATCAAGGGGATCGGAAGTTCCATCATAAGCCTCCAACTATGAAATCTTAAAATGCAGAGGGATGACTTCGGCCATGATTCGATCGAAGAAAGAAGGTTGAGATTGAAACTCAAGACTTTGTCACCTCTCCTTTGATTAGTAAGCCTGGCTATCTGTGACTCCAATAATTTGAATTTTTCTTCAAAATCGAAGCTTATCTCTCTTTGTTTGACTCCTCTAGGTATAGAATCCCCAGAAGAAACAGAAAGGGAATGTCTAGTTCTTTTCTTGCCATAATGACCCTCTATATGCCTGCTTGGTTAGGAGCTGTAATGCTCTTGAGAAGGCCGGATTTATGAAGAACTTGGTGTGGATTCTCGGCGTTGATCTTCCCTTCCCTTAGCTTGATAACTGGGTTGAGAGGTGGCTGGAGGGCACTGCTTTTGAACTGCAGTTTCTTGAAGAGTCTGAATTAGAGCCATAAGGCCATCAACTTGATTTAAAAGGGCCTCGAATTGTTGTTGCCCCACCATTATCATAGGAGGCGGCATATCATTTTTCACCGGAGGATTGCTAGCCTGAGGGGCAGGGTGGTCCCTGCCTATAGAAGTAATTTGAACCTTTCCTTTCACCATTCTTGCCTTTTCTAAAGTTCTCCTTTATTAGAGAAAATTCTTTCCCTTCCTAGCGCGTCAATCTATTGACACCAAATCCTTGCTAACCGGATGGAGCGATCTGCCTGCCGGTTCACCGTCGAAGGAGGCCTGCAAAACAAATTCCCTGACTAAAATTTCTTCGGTGGGGGACACTCCGATGCCAAAGTTAGCCATAATTTAGGCAACATAATGGAGAACTTAAAAGGAGAATGAAGTGGAAAAGAATGGAAAGAGAAAAGATAGTGGGGTGGCTTTGACAGAGCTAGTTGCAGACTGGCTCTAACTTGCTTGGAATTGGCTTACCTCGAGTATTCCCTCTTACCGATATTTATAGGCGTGAGTGCAACTACTTACGGTTATGGGAATTGGTTAATATAACTTCCTCATAATAGTAAGTAGTGGATGTCGAAAATTAATTACACCATGGTTACTTAAGCCAGAGCTATCGACCATGTAGGTGGTTATAACAACCAGAATAGTCTTTAACTGTTTCGGGTTACAAGGTTGTTCACATGTTTTAAATACACTCTCTTTAGGAGGGATCCGAAATGAGCCTAACTACCTCTTCGGACTGTCTTCTTTGAAATGGTATGAAGAGGTGTTAGCTATTTGCTTCAGATTTATCTCCTTCGGAGTGAACTAGAAAATAAAAAATTACTTACCATGGGGGCCGAAAGGATGAACAATACCTCCAAAAAAAGGATATCCTCTTCGGACCATGCTGAAGACATAGAGCCAATCGAAATAATAAGGTATCTTCTTCGGATCAGACTTCTTGGATTAGGCTGATGACATAAGCTGAATGAGATAATAAGGCAGCCTATTCGGATTAGGCTGATGACATAAGCTGAATGAGATAATAAGATAGCCTCTTCGGATCAAGCTGATGACATAAGCTAAATGAGATAATAAGGTAGCTTCTTCGAATCAGGCTGATGACATAAGCTGAATGCGACAATAAGATAGCCTCTTCGGATCAGGCTGATGACATAAGCTGAATGGGATAATAAGGTAGCCTCTTCGAATCAGGCTGATAACATAAGCTGAATGAGATAATAAGGTACATATTAATAATATATTATTTTCGTTGAGATGGACTATGGTCCTTGTTAAATATCATCTTCAGGTGCACTGATCTATTTAATAGGCCAGAAATAAAATCGATCCAACCGATAGACCGATAATTATTTTATATTAAAACTGGATTACCATAACAGATTCCATTTTTTTTGAAGGCAACTATATTTGCTTATTAAGATAACAATCACTTTATATTGCGACATCTTTTGAAGTTTTGCTATTTGTGACTTTGTATAGCTTATGGTCTACTTGATGCAAGTTATTTATGTCATGCTATGAAGTTATAATTTCTTGATGTGTGTGTTGAAGGTTTATTAGAAATTAATTATAATTTGCCTAAATCTATTACAATATGACATATCCCAAAAGTTTTGGGATACTTTCAAGTTTAGGCATACTTGATTCAATTTTGCATGTTTCTATGCTAGTACTTTATCAATTAAAATCTTTTTTTCGCAATTGAAGAATGCTTTCATTTTGAGCAAAAAGTAAATAAACAATATCCTTCCCTACATTCACATCATCCCAGGAGCTAACTAAACAATAAAATCTCTACCTCCAAAGTTTCTTGTACCTTTTGAGAAAACTAATATTATCAAGCATGTTAATAATTGTAAAAATGGTAGCCCGATTGGCAGAGACCTTATCTCATATCCAATTGGTTGTGGATTCGAGGCATGATCCACGCACGGTAACTTGATTAAATCCAAGAATTATTCTCTCCAACTTGTGACGGTTTGGATTGGATGAGAGATAAGGGTTCTTTTTTTCTTGTCCCCATTCTATCAGTCGGCGTCTTAGTGATATCAGGTTGACATACTCATCTATAGCTTTTTATCTCTGTTCTACCATTCAATATCTTAGTGGTACCAAGTTGATCTACTCATCTATAAGTGAGAAAAGATTATGAAAGTTGTACCCGATTGATCTACTTATCTATAAATAAAAAAAGACTGCGAAAATTTAAGCGCGTTGCATCGAACATTATCTCTGGCAGGGCTCCATCCCTTTTCTTTATAAAAAAAAAGCATGATAATATTAATTAATAAATTAATAACATGTACCGAATAAAAAATAAAATAAACTAATAAATATAATAGGTAAATATAAGCAACATAATTATTTAAAAATATATTGTACATACATTTTATTCATTTAATATAAAATCATTAATAAGATAGGGTCAAAATTATTAAAAGATGAGATTCTCTGCGATGTTGATGGTGCACCATGTCTTCGCGACTGCCGTATCATTAAATCAAAAAGATGGACAGCTATCATACACTAACATGTAACCTGATGTGACTTCTGATATCATATATGACATTTATTCATCTTTACGATCATATGGTACGGTGGCTATTAGAAGTAATACATTATGATGGTAGTTCATGACATTAATTATGATTTTATGTTCTTTTTATTTAAGGATCAAATTATGATAAAATTTATTGAATAAAAAAATATACTTAATATTTATCACGATAAAATTGAAAAAATATATTCATTTAATATATAAAAAATAACTTGATCATCTTTATGAAAACGGTCTCGTGATTCCTTCCAATCTTTTTGCAACCCCTCACCCAAAAAAAACGAAAAAAAAAAAAAGAAAGAAAAAAAAGAAAAAAAGAAAAAAAGAAAAGAAGACCCTGTGTAGCTCCGTGCAATACAAAACATCCATCACATAGATCCAAACTCCTTGCCAATTATTTTAGTTATTAAATAGGATTAGTGGGTTTTGGATTGTAGCATTCTAGGTTAAGCCATGATGCACCATGATTGATGCTTGACAGGATCATTGAGGGTACCTTCGTTCCACTCGAGGAGCTCGGCACCAATGGGGCCCCAAAAATGATAATAATAATAATAAGACAGAGTCACGGAGACAGAAAGAAAGTGTAAGAAGAGCCCGTGCCTGCTTCTTGCTTCGTGAACGTCGCGCAACGCTACAGAGCTCGTCTCGGAATCGGAGCGCGCAATGCGCGTGGGAAGCTCCGGCAATCGCATTCTCCCTTCACCGAATAATGCCGCCAAAGCGATGGTTGCAGGAGGAGGAGGAGGAGAGGAGGAGGAAAGAGTGCAGGAGAGCTCAGAGGAGGGAGGTTCTTTTGGAGAAGTTTTGGAGGGAGTCTAGAGAAGGAAAGGGAGCGGAGAGGAAGGAAAGTGAAGGGCCCGGGAAAGCACAGAAGAAGAGGGTGCAGAGCCCAAAGAAGCAGAAACTAAAGTGCATGGACTACACCAACAAGTGCTTGAGGACTCATGGAGACAATGCCTCTCCTTCTTCATTGTCTCCTTCTCCTCCTCCTCCTTCTCCTACTACTACTACTAGTATTGCATTGTCTTTTTTTAAGATCATGCTTGGTGATTTCACTGAATTATTGGTATGATACACTTCTCACTTCTTCTCTTTTACTATTTTTTTTTATTTTTTAATCTTCCCCAGTTAATGCTACGTTGCTTGCTTTTCTTGTGTTGTTTGTTTTATATTTTTGGAGGTTGCTCAGGCAAGTAAGGTTTTGCTATGTGGTGTTGTTTCACTCAGGGCTAAAGAAAAGGTGTGGTAGGTGGTGTTTTGACTAAAGTTAGGAGTTGATGCCACATTAATTGCTCTTTTTATGTTGATTTTATTATGTTTCTTTTTTGGGTAAGCGTGCAGGAAAGAAAAGATTTGTTGAGTGATCCTTGTTCTGTGATTTCTTTATTTGAAGATATATGTTTTCCTACTGAATAATGTTTTTTTTTTTTTTTCATTTGTCCCTTTGGTTGTTGCTGTTTCTTTATTTATAATGGTAGCAAACAGGCTGCCAAAATGAAATAGGAAAAGGAATTAATGCTTTAGATGCTTACTTCTTGTGCATGTGAAATGTTATATGTTAAGTAGGTTTGGCTTATGTTTGGCTTGTGTTTGCAATTAATGGAATTCCGTAATCTGCTCCTCTTTGTGCTTGATTTGTGGATTTTTTTCCTGTGATTTTGATGATTACAGAAATTCCATAGCATGCTTGCTTTTCACTTGGTTATGACCATTGGCTCAAGGAAATTGTCTATTACATTATTAATTGGTAGTTTAGTTATTGATTTCAGTGCTATTAATGCTAAAACATTATGGAGTTCTATCAAATTTTTATTGTTTCAGATTACTATTACATGCCTATCATCTTATTTCAGCCTCTTTGGCAACCCTAACTAGATAACATCTGAACTTTCCAATTTGTTATTATTATTATTTTTTTTGAAGGATGTCTAATTTCTATATTTTATTCTTCTGAAGTTAACAGTTGAAACAATATTTGCAGTTTATACCACCAAAATTTGCTCCGGCATTAGGAGGCTTGATTGATCAGAATATTTGCCTTCAAAATTCATTTGGACAACGTTGGAGGGTGAAAATAGCTTTAGTACATGGCTCCTTGGCCTTCTCTTGTGGATGGAGGAATTTTGTGTTGGATCATGTCATCAAAGTTGGGGAACTTCTGATATTTAAATATGTTAGCAAGAGAGTCATTTCTGCCCAGATTTTTGCTACTAGCTCTTGTGAAAGGCTACACTTCTGTGATAAAAGGAAAAAATTTAATCATAAAAGGAAGAAAATAGATGAATTATTTCCTGATAATTTGTGTTCAAATAAGAATCACAGCAACTGTAAAGCATCAGAAGAGAAGCGATACTTCATTGACGATGATTCACTGACAAAAGAAATGATAGTAAGAGTTGGTCCTTATGATTTGTCTGGCATTACAATATCTGAAAGCAACTGCACTGCAAAAGGTGTGGGAGAGGGTATAAGTCCAACTGATAAGTCTCATCATGATAATAGCTCAGCACTGCAAATTGAGTCCAAAGTGAACCACACCGAAACAATATGCCATTTAAATGATGAAAATTCTACAAGGTTGCCACAAGCAGGCAAAGGTTCTGCTAATAACTTTTCCAATATTAGCCCAAAGGGAGCATTAATAGTCGACTGTAGTGAAGCTACGACCAAAATTTGGTGTGAGTCTAGTTCAGCCATCATTACACGTCCTCTTACCGAATCAATGATAGACATCTCGGAAGGACCAAATGGAACAAATAAAGATCAGATGGGAAAAGAGGGAATGCACAAAGCCAATGAAATTGACTTGTCAGAAGCTGGAATAACTTATGGTAAAGTTGATGCTGTAAAGATTACCGGGAACAGCTTCTCAGCATCTCAGGCTTCAAATACAAATTGCGCTGAGAATGATGGTGTAAATCTGAGTATGTCAAAGGAGTTTCTATGCAAGCATCATTCAGAGGAAGGGATATGTTATGATGTTGATGAAGATTTAATGGATAAACATAGAGTGTGTGGAGATGCTTTTACTGATTTGTGTTATAATGAAAAGGATGCTACTGTATTGCAAGCTGATAAAGAGGCTACGAAAACAAAATATGGATCTTGTTCTGAAAATAACCACAATATACCTGTCAATGCACTCATAATGAATTCCATAAATGATGACATGAAAAATCTGAGGTCATTCCCTGAAGATACTCAGTCTGGAGGGAAAATGGGTCAGTATCTTATGCATCAACCAAACTTATATGTTGTTGAACTCTATTTTTCTAATGAAATTTTACTTTTCTGATCAGTTACATTAACTGTTAAATAGCCACCTTGCAGAAAATGTCCCACCTGGGGCTGATGGAAATGCCTCTCAGAGCATGGTTAATTTGCCTGCTCTCCATAAAGATCTTAATATCATGAAAGACTCTGGTCAGTCTATAATTTGAGTCTTAGCTCTATTTTTTCAAAGAATGTTTTGTCTTTAAAATTATTGATATCTTTAATCTTTGGTTAATTTGAAAATGAATTTTCAGGAGTTGTGCTTCATTCATTCCTACAAGTTGATGAGGATTCAGAAGGGAAATGTTTGAAAGTTGTGAAAACTGAAATCGTGGATCCTGTTGACCTTCCAACCCTAAATTATGGCAACTTAAGATTTTCCATACCTGTAAATGCTTGGTCTTGGCTTGTGAGTAGCTCTCCAACACATTGAAGCATGCCTAGCATTCAATTAGTTAAAATATGAAAATCTTTTGGTTAAGTCTCTCCAATGTATTCATCAATAGCCTATACCTGCTGACACTGAAATGAGTACTTTAGTTGAAACAAAGAAACAGACATGTATGTGCATGCTCGAGCACACAAGTGCAAAAACACATGCTCGTACACTCCCATTAGACTATGAAATTCTGATTCTAGCAACTTTGTTTTGTGACAAGTGTCCATTTGGTGGAACAGTTTTGTTCTTTCTCTATTCAGCATGCTTCTGTTTATATTATCTATATGCTATCCTACCTTCAATAAGCCATTTATATGTAGTGTTATGCTGGCAATTGCATGACCACCATATTTCCAATGAGATCCTGGAAAAGGTTGAACAGTCTCTCTCTGTTTCTAGACCTCTGTATGTTGGAAAAATGGAACAAATAATATCAAATTCAGGGTCATGTAGGACTAATCTAACACATACTAAATCAGCAAATAATGAGAAGGAAAACAAGCATTCAAGTAAATTTAAACCAGCAGAAATATAGATAGATAGATAAATAGATAATAGGAAATAGAGTTTTGATGCGACCTGGGTAGTGAAGTCATGTTTTGGATGCTATCCTTAAGTGGATCCACAGGCTTAATATGCTTAGCTACATGTACCTGCCACAGGCTAGCCTTGCATGCACGAGCAAAGGTTGGTGACAGTCTCTAGTCACCTATGTGCTCTTAAGAAAAATACTAAGAATAAACAAATGTGTTCTTAAATGAGAAATGGAAGGGGAGAAAGAGGTGAGGATATGATTGCCAAGTTATGGTGAAAGGAGTCTCAAAATATATAAAATATTAACATGTGTTCAATAAGATGATAGCATTTATGGGATTCCAAAACCAACTAACCATGACACCCATCAGGAAATGATACATCATTTTATAAAAATGTGAAAAGGAGAATAAAAACAAATAAATGACTCCAAATATGAAATGCAATTATTGTTAAACAATCCTCTGTTTCGTGTGAGGCCATGACCAGACACTGCTCATCCAAAAACTGAAGTCCTCACATTTTAAGATTTTGAAAGACTTTAAAAGTTTAAATTATTGGACTCCAACAGTCAGTATATTCTGAACAAAAGAAAATTTGTTGAAATAAAAGGCAATTTGTGGTTTCTAACAATCAAAACTAACTCCAAAATGTTTAATTAAAAAACAAAAGAATACAAACATTTCCCACATAATTCAAAATTTTTAATAGAAAATTAATTGATACCAAAATATTAAGAGTTTAGGGCCGCATTTTCCATGTAATGGATGAAGTTCCCCTTTTGGCTTGAACCTGCGATAGTATAGAATGGCTTCCATATGAAAAGAATCACGGTAAAAATCGAAGTTTCTGAACTGAGCCCTTGCATCTGAAACTTCTGCTAGCAACACCCATGGTATGTGTCTTGTCATATTCTCAACAACGTAGTATGATGATCCTTGCTTTTTAAGTTTGTGCATCATGGAGGAAGAGTTAGTGTTTTGAAGAAATCATGTTTATCAGTCTGGAAGATGTTTTAAGTTATGTTAAACATATTGCGTTATCAAATTATGAAAATTTAGCACTTTGAGGTGGTTAGACCTCATAGCTGAGATTCTGAAACAAATTTATGTACTTGATGAAGAGTATTCTTTTTTGCTTTGAGTGACATGTTTTAGCCATCGTATTCACTTTTCCTGTCATTCCTTGGAGAAAAGAAAGTCTTATTTGAATCAGAGATACAGAGAATCTTGAAGTCAACCATGTTAAACTAGGAGCAAGAACATGAACCTTCTTTGGGGAATATAAAACCTTACAGAACTAAAAATAAGAATTTGTGCGTAACAACT
This sequence comes from Areca catechu, assembly GCA_021397845.1. NCBI lineage: Eukaryota > Viridiplantae > Streptophyta > Magnoliopsida > Arecales > Arecaceae > Areca > Areca catechu. The sequence goes on from CM038040.1 coordinate 20,247,313, forward strand.
CAAAGATGTCATTTTGATTTTGCTTTATTACCTTTATTTTTATTTTAAACATTAGTCTCAACCCTTGATTTAGAAGAGGCAAAATATAGAATGGTGGATTTACAAGTTAACCTAACAGGAGAGATGAGATTGGGGAAGGAATAGTGACAAAGCCACACATTGACTATGATTGGCTGAATGAGCACCAGAATTTGCCTCAATCAGGCAATTGTTGGTCAACCTTAGAACCACAAGAGAAGAGAGAGATAAACTTGTTTGGATGATTTCAAGGAAGTAACCAATCAGGCAGCTGTAGAGCTGTAGATTTGGGTGTAGAACCCATTTTGAGAATAAAATGACCCTAGCACTTCACATGCTACTCTAAAGTCAACATACCAAATCTCTAAGCAGTTAAGAAGAGCAAAATCTCTCCAAGGGCATCCAATATTAGAAGTTTAGAACCTGTAAAGGCAACATAGCATATCTCCAAGTATTTAAGAAGAGCAGGATCTGTTCAAGGACATCCCGATGTTGGAACCTAGTTAAGACTGTCGTTTTTAGACTCAAATTGTACACCGAAGAAGCTAAAGTTCATGGAAGCATGAAATGCATATGGGCTTTGAGTCCTTGGAGACTAACTCAGACTCAGAAGCTCACATGAAAAAGAGGGATGTAGATAGAAAATGAGGATAACTGCAGAGAAACCAAATCAGGTTGAAACAAGCATAGGTCAGGCAGCTATAGGGCAGGCATAGAATAACCTGCGTATATGGGAAAAGGGCTCCCTATTTAGGTTTAGTATAAGTGAAATTTTGTTGGCTCAGTTCCAAGCACCGCCTTATGCTAGCAAGAACACGCTTGCTAACTGAATTACTGGTCCAGGATCACCATCTTAGATTCTTTATTGCACTTGTTATTATAATTTCCTGTATTGCACAAAATGTTAAATGGCATCTAAAGACACTTGTTCTTTTGATAGTTTACATATGGTAAGACACTTAAACTTCCATTTCTTTCCTTTATGTATAACCTCTCCAGTTACCCACTTGACATATTCAATGGCTGTTGTAGTGATTATTAAGCAATGGTTATCCCCCTAGTGGTGACTGATTCTCCTTGCTACTTGTTCAGGGGTTGCCTGAAAGATTGCCATTTCGGTTGGGGAAAAAGAGATATCAAAGAAAGGTGGTCATACTTCAGGATCAATGCATGCGTTTGTGGCCCGTTCTATACCATGAGAGCCTGAAGTTTGTTGGCTTCACTGATGGTTGGGAAGATTTCTCCAAAGCAAACAACCTTCAAAAAGGAGATATCTGTCAATTTGAAATCCAGAAAGCACCAGAAACAACACTTAATGTGCAGATCTTTAGATCATAGGATCCAATTGCAAGCAAACTATTCTTGAAATAATCCCAACTAAAAACTTCATCGGGACCTCCCAAATGATCATATGAGTTGGGTTATCAGTCACTGTTCTTTTGTTTTCTATCCTAAGAACCTAGCTAGTACTCTGGAATTTTGCTCTTCCTGACTCTGGGTGAATATTTCCTTCATCTCAGCCTGATCCTCTAGAAAATGCCTTGTGGTGGAAACAGTGAGCTTTCATTGCGATCCTCTAGAAAATGCATTGTGATCATATTCATCTCGCATACCATGCTTTGCTTTATTTTTTAGTGACAATATGACTGATGAATGAAAGCTTTGGTAATATGGGTGAGTTTGGGTTTTTGCAAAATAAATAGGTTGGATATGAGTTTACATTTTCTAACCTAAGTATAAATATGTCGTCTATAGGTTGAGATTTTTTTTTTTTTTAAAAATTTATAATCGAAATCTAGCCTTTGATGTTGTTATATCAGATTTTAATTACAAGGTGGCATATGCAGATATATCTGAATGTGAAAGTAATGATTGTAAATATCAAGTTTCGAGGAGCTGAGTATGCTAAAAGCAATATACATAATTTTCATGGATACGTATGAAAAAATATTATATATTTATTGTATTATGTAATATGTGTAAATGATATAGACCTGTTTAGCTTGGGATAAATTGAGCCACCCACCCCCTTGGAGATTAATCATTCCAATTGGATTTTGAAAACCAAGAATGATAGAGCCAACCAATCTATGCTAAATTTGGAAACTGATCGATGCATGACCATGAATTGGATGGGCACATGAAGTATTTCTATTTCTTTATTTGTCATTGCCGTCTTCATCATCATCATTAGGAAAATGGTGTCTCCAAAAGATCAGGTGAAAATCCTCTTTAGATCATTGTCTCCAAATTTAATGTTCTAGCAGGCTGTATTTGCATCTCAACTATTAGCAAGACCGATGACATACAAAATTTATATGATCACAATCTATCTTGGGTGGCATCATCTCATTCATATCGAACTGGTGCTTCTGAACCTCGAGGGACCGGCCGGGACAATGATTGGGTGATTGCTATCTCATTTTGATTGGTGCAGTTGTGCTTGTATCTTAATGGAGTTGATCACTCGTAAAATTCCCTGGAAACTATGCTGACATTTGCTTGGAATCCCACTGATAGGAAGAGAAACAATATAGTGGTCTGTCTGTGGAGTCTAGATGGTTAATGACCCAATTTCAGTGGCAGCACCACACCAAAATTGCTCCACTTACGTGGAGACTAGATGGCTGACATTCTTTGCCCATCTTTGTGGATATCAATATATCAGTATCACAAACTTGTGTGGTGAGCAAAAGCTCACCACAAACATTTGGAATATGAAAGCAGTGATGGCTATTTTTTCCCCAGAGGAAAAAGAAAAGCAAAAAAAAAAAAAGAAAAAAAAGAAAGAGCAGTGATGACTAGGAACCTTCCCATCACCTGTTTGAATTGAACTCTAGAAATATGGAACAATAGCATTTCCTGGAGTTTGATCTGCAAGCAACCGATCGGTGCAACACGGTGTTCTTCGGCAATAATTAAATTCCTCTATGATGAATGAATTGATCGAGAGGGCGTTTTAAATCCCTCGAGGTCGGTACGTCGAACAATATAATAAGAAGCAGCTATTGATTAGTTGTAAGATTGTAAACATATTAGTGGCCTCTATTAGTAGTACAATGAAGTCTTCTTCGGTACCCCAGATGTTTGTTTCAAAGGTGGCAATGAATTAACTAATCACCCTTAAAAGTTAGGGGAAGTTTTAAGGTAGTTATCTCGTCGTATTTAACTCAATTCGATACATTTCCTTTGGACTTGCCGATAAATTTCCAAATTCGGACCATCAAAAAGATGAGTTTTTCCATACTACGGCTAATTTAGACAATTCTTTTGGCCAATCCATGTCATGGCTTTTTGATGAGAGGGCAACGCTACTTAGATTAATGGTTGTTGAGCATTAAGCATTGGCATATTCTTTGAATGGCTTTCGCCTGGGAAATTTCCATGCAATTTATCCATGGTGCTCATGGTCCTGGGTGGGTATAAATTATTCAATCACTTGCTCACCACTTCAAAAGTGATGCATTCCCACGTGAAAGTACCGGATGGGTAAAGAAGTATTCCAGCTTTTGTTTATTTTAAAGGAAGCTAGACTTTTAGATAAGCAACATGATTTCATCTCCTCTATCCCCTTGCCCCCCCCAACCATACCATGATGTTTTGTTTAATCAAAGTTACATGGTAGTGGGCATTTCCTTTTTAGTCCCACACTCCAAAGGCAAACACTGTGGCTTTGTCACTTTATCACTAAAGCTTCGAGAAGTAATCCTGCCATGTTTCAACCACTTTATAACTAATTGCACACTAAGCTTGGTCATGGACCATATTGGTTGAGCTCCTATCATCATCTGGCACTTGATGTACTGAGATTTTGTGTCATTTCATTAGAAAGATAGCCAGTTAAAGAATTGTGTTAGATCCCATAACCAATGTTTGGGGTCTATGGATAAATATGCCTTGTGATATGACTCGGTCACCAAAGAGAAAAAGGACAAGAAAAACCAACATCAAGTTGGTTCATGAAGATGTTTTTTTAGCATGATGAAAATTAAAGGGAGTGGATAAAGAAGAATCTACCAAGTTCATTGGTTAGAAAGCTTGGTGGTGTCTGGACTCCCTGCAGTCTTATAGGATCTTGTGGCATTGTCCACTGAAATGTGTCTGTGTTGGGGGCCATTCATTTGTGAATAATAAACAGGAATTAAGCTTTCTACCACAAGTACATCAATCAAATGCTTTGAATTATGAGGGAATCCACCAAGTAATGGGTTTTATGAGTGCTGGTTTAACAAATAAACATTCCATCCCCCACTTACAATATTTTATGATTTCATTCAAAAAGCCCTTTCCACATGGACACTTTGGCATATAACATTCCAAATTCCGTGGTTAAACTTTGGGGCCTTGGAAATCCTTCTTAACAGAAGAATAAGAGGAGCACGTGTCTGGATTGAAGAGCTTGTTCTCCACACCCCCGCCCCCCACTTTTTTTTTTTTTCCTCCAAATAATATCTTCTTTGGAGATATTTATATGTTCTCTTCTAAAAGCTAGTTAGAATAAGTATTTTTATTGCAAAACGTTGGGGGGTATAATATTGTTAATGAACATGTTATGATGCACTAACAAGACAAATGTGAACCATGCGCAACCAAAGAAGGAAAAAAGATTGTGTTAATAGACTAACAGGAAGGCTTTAATGGGTGAGTGACTTAAAATAAAAGAAAAAAAGAGAAGGAGAATTAGTTGACTGAATGGTGGTCTTCTTGATAAAGGTGGAGAGAATTTTGAAAGGAAAGAAGATGAGAGCAAGAGAGCAAAATCTAAAATGATTTATTAATAATTTATTATAAAATAATGGTTCATATCTCTATTATTATTATTATTTTTTTTTTAAAAAAAAAGAGGAGAAGAATGCTAGCATTTTAATTCTAGTTTAACTTAGAGCCCCAAATGGCCTTCAAAGTATACTATCTATGCAATCTTAGATTGAAAAATGAAAGCGCATACTCCTTTATTCCAAAGTTGTCAATTTTATTTGTACCACTTTCGTACATTAAATAACTAAAAGCATGGATCATGTTATAGATTGTCACGGGGAAACTCATTGATATTTTGAGTTTCGCACCAAAGTTATATGTGCATGCAATAGCAATGCTGGTCCCTTATAATTATATGTTACGGAAACACTAAAGAGATACCTGGCCAAATGGATCATGATTCGCAGTACCGTCCCGTACCGTCCGGTATGGAGTATACCGTACTGTACCGGTCAAGAGCTGACATGGTTCGTCACCAAAAAATAGTTCGGACACCGGACCGTTGAAAAAAAATAAAATAAAATTTCGTATCGGTACGGTATGGTATGGTACCGGTACCGATACGAATCGCCGGTTTGAGTCGGTTCGGAATCGATTTGGTGAGAGAGAAAGAGAAAGATTATTTTTTTTAATTTGACATGCTGTTACATATATCGATACGATACAATATGGATCATATCTTACTATATCACTCTGTACCGTACTATATCGCTTACTGATCGATACGAATTTCGGTACCAGTTCAGCAGAGCTTGAAATGGACGATTAAAGGGCGCGCCAATATCCGTTAGGAAACCGCCGCCCCTACTTTAACAACCTCTCTTCACTCAAAACCAGAGCGCCTATTGGAGAAGTCCGCCACCCAAAGACCCCCCTATCCTCCTTTTTCCTTCCACTTTCCAAGAGCTTCTCCTGGACCAAAAACCATAGCACTTAGCTCCCTTCTCCTAAGGAAGACAAGCCCATGGTCATGGAAAAACTCTCAGCTTCTTCTCGGACCGAAGCTTTTCCGATCGGTCTTCGAGTTCTAGTAGTTGATGATGATCCAACATGGTTAAAAATTCTTGAAAAGATGCTCCGAAAGTGCTCCTATGAAGGTAGTTTGGACCCATCTTTGATGGGTTCCTTCTGCTAATTGCTTTCTCTTTTCTCTGCTCAATAGAATCAGCTGGAGCAGTTCCAAAAAATGGGAGCTTTTGTATGATATTTATAGCTCTGGTTCAGATGGATGGGTAGTTAGGAATAGTTTTCTCTTGTTTTCGGCATTTTTCCAACTAGAATTGAAGGTTTGCCATACCTTCCTGTACCACCCGGTATATGGCGTACGGTATCATACCGGTATGCCATAGAGTACCAATGAATTTTGTTGTTGGTTTGAGTATTTGTAATCGGATTTTTTTTTTTTTAATTAATTAAGGGTGTTTTTGTTTCAAATACCTTGTGTTTTTTTCGTTTGTGTTGTGTCTAATTTATTTATGCATACTGAGCTATGGCACCTTGCGCATGCTCTGATTGGATGATTGAGTTGGAATAATTTATAGATTTTGTTTTAATGGTCTTCATTCTATTCATGTTTAGTTGATGGGGTTGAAGTATGTTGATATTTTCTGAACACAGTGTTGAAGAGGGAGATTCTTATGGGTTATCAAGATGTAAATTAAAGTGGCTTTCTGAAAGGTGTCAGGAGTTCATGAACCTCTTGTAGTGGGTACAATGAGAGACCAAATTAATTCACCATCTTGTGATTGAATATTAGTTTACTTGAGATGCTCGCAATTTGAAGTGTTTACGTTGTTCAACTCTCTGTTGTTGAAGTTTAGGAAACATGGGGGGAAAATGAAAATCTCACGTATTTTTAAGGAATTTATTTAGGTTCTATGAAACAAAGCACAGATAATATTTCACATATGTGTAATATGATTTCTCTTTTGGAAAGGAATACTTGATCTTCTTAGGACATGGTAATGGGTTAATCTCAAGGCCCTTTCTTTATTTTTGTTACATTTCAATGTTGGGTGGATGTTATTTTATAATACATTTTATGGATGAAGATATAGGAAACTTATATTTAAAATATGCTGCTTTCTGTTAAGATAAGAATATATACTTGTGCAAGCAGATGCGTGTGTGAATACATACTTTCTATTGTGTTCCACATTGCCACTTTGTCAGAGACTTCAAACAAATATTTAATAGAATTCATAAGCATATCATTTATTTCTTGGGATTGAAAGGAGCTCTTTATACATGACTTGGAAGAAGCACATATCCTGGAAGCTGTAGTCCATTGTTACATATACATGTATCATAGTAAACCATGTTAATTCAATAATCTTTTCCCATCATTTTAATTCTACAGTCGGTGCTTTGTTACATAGTTGATATTTGAGATTCATTCAAGTGGATGATAAGAGTCTGTCACCACATTTACATATACATGGCTTGCCACGATGAATCAGTGAGAATGTTAGCGATTGTTCTTCATTTTACTGCTCAATTAAACACGCATTGGTCATGAATTGACTGAAAGCTGCTGGTTATGTGGCTAAACTTTCTCACTAAAAGATTCATGCAACTGGAAAATTAAGATGGACCATTCTATCTTCATTCAGTGTGTTTGAATATGATAACTTTACCGGCCGGCAATTTTTAAAGTCTTGTATTCATAAGTTCTTAAAATTTTTGCAGGGTTTAGTTACCATATTCATGCTGATGATTCTTTCAAACAAGGGTGAAATCTAAATGAACAGACCTACTAGAATTCAACATCAAATAATTCAACTGGCTTTATGAAACTTTGGTTGTTGGATTTTATATATGTGATAGTGGTTCAAAGCTTCTTTGGAAGTGTCAATAGAACTTAGCTAGTAGGTTGCCTGCACTTCCACTGATATATTTTTCCATTTTGGATTAGCTAGAAGGCACCTACTAATCTCACATTTTCAGAAAAATCTAAAAAGGAAAAGAAAAGGCTTTTATAAAGAATTTTAATCAGCTTGGTATTTTAACTTATATGTAAACATTTTTTTTTAATTGTCTAACATGATCTGTGTATGATAACATTGCACCAGAAAAAGCGATAACAAATTGTTCAACTTTCTACTTATGATAGAAAGATGTTCTCCAATCTTCCTGACCCAGAAGGATCACCGTAAGCCACTAGGGATAAGGCTGGATAGGATCCAGGAGCAAGATCCGCCATGTCAAGAGCTGATTCACAAGTCAAGACTTTTGAAAGTCATAACTTGGTCGTACAACGTTCGATTTTGATATTCTTTTTTAAAAAAATTAGGTAAATTTTCGAGAACTACAATATGGCACATCCCTTAAGGGCCGACATCCCATGAATCGGGTTAAAATTCCTTCATTTAGGACCCAAAATGATTCAATTTTTTTTCTTTTGGGTAAGACTTTGACTAAGCATAGCATTCAATCTGAAAAGAATTCAGTAAAGTAACAGAAAGCAGAGTTGATGTAGAAGTCGAGATCTATCTCCTAAAAAATTTTTACATTTTCCAGATTACTTCTACTAGACAAGCCTATTCTAGAAAGAGTCACATTAAAACTAGTTAGTTAAATGCAATCCAATTTATTTATGGGAAAAAGTTTATCTTTAAGTTAGGAAGAGGAATTCGATCTGAAGTATGTAAGGACAAACCTCGTGGCTATAAATAGAAGGTATGCTCTATTTTTTTAATTAATAAGAAATATAGAGGAAGAAAAGGGAGTTTAATCTATACTTTTGGAAAGCTCTTCTCTTTTACCATTGTGAGATTCGAATGGAGTAGGTTAAAGAAAATTTTTCTTCTTCCCAATCAGATCACTTTGTCCTTCTTAGTTTATGATAGGACCTCCTGAACTTTACCTTGTATTCCTCCAAAAATTATATTATCTAGCCCATCATGGATTCATTGTTCAATATTGTTGTTAAATTTTCTAAAGGTGTTTTTAATTACTTAATTCTATGTATATTTTTTTAAGCTTAAGATATTTAAGTGTGTGTATATATATATATTATGTAGAGTCACATACTGGAATCCAATATAAGCTTCATTTAGTGAATGATGCTCTTTATTTGCTCTTTGATCTCTATCTTTTGCTTATCTTGAAATGTTGACATCAATTTTATTTGGGTTTTTTATTTAATTAATGATATATAAACCTGTGTGGTTTTTTTCAAAATGGGTAATGATGCTCATGACTCATGATGCAATTTTTTCAAATTTTTCATGCGCACTGCAGTTACAACATGTGGCTTAGCAAGATTTGCTTTGGAGATGCTTCGTGAAAGAAAAGATCGTTTTGACATTGTAATTAGTGATGTCAATATGCCTGACATGGATGGTTTCAAGCTTCTCGAACATGTTGGGCTAGAGATGGACTTACCCGTCATCAGTTAGTTATCTATATCCAAGTTCATAGCTTTCTGACCATAGAATGCCTTGTTGCTTTTTCCCTTCAGTTTCCTAAGCCATCTGACTCATATGTACATCAAGTTTTAATGATCATATTCGCAAATGTTTGCAGTGATGTCCATCGATGGGGAAACAAGTAGGGTAATGAAAGGTGTTCAACATGGTGCCTGTGATTACCTTCTTAAGCCTGTGAGAATGAAGGAGCTAAAAATATATGGCAACATGTTTATAGGAAGAAAATGCAGGAAGTGAAGGAGATTGAAGGTCATGATATCAATGAGGATATTCAAATAAGAAATGGATTTGAGGAATATGAAGATAGACATGTATTAAATGGAACCGATGTGAGCTCTGTGAGAAAAAGGAAAGATGTGGACAATAAAGAGCATGCTGATCAAGAATTTACTGACCCTGCAACTGCTAAGAAAGCTAGAGTGGTTTGGTCTGTGGATCTGCATCAGAAATTTGTGAATGCTGTCAACCAAATTGGATTCGATAGTAAGTTTCAGCTAGAAAACTTCTATGGCCCTCTCAAGCACTCTCCATTTTCTTTAAGTCTGTACAGAGTAGATTTCGAGATTCTATAATTGCTTTTGGACAGTTTCTTTATAAATTGAAAATGTTTGTTTTTATCATTTTGACTTGCTTTCTGATCTGTCATTCAATGATCTTTACTACTGATGATTTTTTACCTCTACTAGCAGAAGTTGGTCCAAAGAAAATACTTGACTTGATGAATGTTCCTGGATTAACAAGGGAAAATGTTGCCAGCCACCTCCAGGTAAGATCTCTCTCAATATCTATTCCTAGATATTCAGAAAGATTTGCCGAACTGGCTGCACATGATTTTTGTATGATACAGTGTGAACATAGTCATTCATGTTTATAGAGCTTTCATGATTTTTTACTGCATTTTTTTAAACTTCTTTTCCTGTTTAGGGGAACACAACCTCTAAATTGCTGAACAGATCCAATGCAATGACATAGAGAAAGAAAGGTAAATTATGTGCTTGTGTGGCATATACAGGAAAGCTCCCCCAAATACTTGAAACATGGTTCAAAGTTCCACCCAAAACTTCAAAGTTGATGATAAAATGTTTTGGTTTCAGCTTAACACCTTTCCAAAACCTGGTCCAATTTTAGAGTTTTTGGTGGAACTAACCAATTGGGCGAAATAAACTTTGTAAATAAGCTATGCCAATTGTTATCCTTTTATTCATTTTATTAATATTGGCATGCATTTTATCCAGTTTAAATTTATACTGTATGAGTTTTGGGAAGGTTTAAAGCAATGTGATATTGTGTTCCAAAGAGATTTAGAGGAAAGTGAATTTTCCGATGTAGGTTTGGCTAGAAGAAAACCTGAATCTCATATAAAAACGTCCAATAATTAATATGCAGGAACTTGTTCAATACTAATGGGCATCATATAAATCCTTTTTCAAGTATTCCTTGGGATCAGCATTAGAATCAAAAGCAAACTGTACTTTGGAAGTCTTTTGAGACTAACTGGACTCTTGTTATCTTCAATATGACAAAATGAAGGATGAGATTAATCTATCCAAAGGCAGGTTGCGCTTTGAGCTGTGGTCCAGGTTTAATAAGTGCACGAGCCAAAGTCTGAGAACCCATCCAAAAACCACTCCAACATGTATGCTTATTTTTGACATTCATGTTTAGTTCTTCCTGCCAGCTTTTTCTGAAACTCATAAATGATACACGTTTATCACTCTCCAGTGGAAGTTCAGCTTTAAATTTTTGATTATTAAAATATTAGCATTAAGAGAAGAAAAGGGAAAATATAAGTCTTTGATCAAGAAATGACATCAAATAATCACTGCAAGCAATATGAGATATAAGATGATACACAGCCATGCAATTCAGAGACTATTTGCTCATGAGATTTGAATCACATTTCAACTGTCACAGTATAAGGAAAGAGATTCTGTATATTTCTTAATGCAAAATATACATTCCCTGTTACTATATTTCTGATAACATCTAACATCTTATCTGGGTGTTAGCTAGTGGTCTAAGTATTTTATGACTTACATTCTGCTTGACTGGAATAACTTCAAATACTTAGATAGTTTCTTAATTTGAGATGTTGTCTTCATCTTCTTTTCTCGAAGAGTAAATGAAGTATTTTTAGCATATTCTCCATGCAGAAATATCGTCTCTACTTGAGTAGACTACAGAAACAGAATGAGGGAAGAGCTTTCGGTGGAAATATGCAATCCAGTTTCAGCTCCAAGGATGCCACAGGAAACTTTGAGCTGCATAGCTCAACACAAATGCAACAAAATGGTGCATCTTCAAAATATACCTACACAAATCCAAAAATCCTGGGTCAAGGGATTGTCCAGGACCATGCAGATGACTTGAAGAATGTAGTGTCTTTGAAAGTTACAGATAGTAAACAAGCTTTATTAAGTGATGTTCCTGACTCTCAGAAGGTCGACAGTGTGTCTCAGTTAGGAGTACTGCTCTCTTTCAAAGATATGATGCCAATTGTTGACATGAAGCCACTGGAGCCTGACATTTCAAGGCACCAGTCATGGAATGGAAGTATTCCAGTAATGCAATTTATGCAGTATCCAAAGCATAACCACGAACGCTGTAGTTTGTTAGAGGACTACTCATGTCTGCCCAAGCCTGACCAAGAACATCAGGCTTTTGCCGATCATTTTCATACCCCTCCATCTGTCATCTCAATCACCTGCAACTCTGAGGATGATATGTGTGGTCTCTCAGAATTAAAACCAGTTCATACAAATCAGAAAAGCAGCCACACTAAAACTATATCACCAGTGTCTTTTATGACTAACCCTGTCTCTGTTCAAGTTGATAGTGGCCTAAACAATACTCAAGACTTTGGAGTGACATGCGGAAAAGATGGACCGACAAACAAAAAAGATTACTACAATGATCAAACATGTAGCGGTTGGATACCTCCACTAGAATTAAGCCTTAAAAATGAGACAGATCTGGTGTCCTTGCCTGAACAGTTGCAGTTGTGTTCTCTTCAGGGCATTGGTTGCTTCGAGAATGTAGGCCTGAATAGCATGGAGATTTTTCAGTACAATGATTCAACATCAGCGATAGAAGTTCACAGTAACTGGTATGACAGCTTGGAGTTTAACTGTGATTATTTGTATGACTCAGTGGATTACCCTATGATAGATGAATGCCTTTTTGCCTAATCACTCTTTGAATATCTTTTCTTCGAATCAACCACAGTTGAAGAAGGATACTGCTCATCCATATGTTATCATATGGTTCCTCTGGTAGGGGATTAGCAATGATGTAGCATCAGCATTCAGCATCCTAATCAAAGGAATGAAATGTATGGTGTTACCACTTAATTAGTGCATGCATGTACTGCAGATAAAACTATGATAATGTATACTTGATATATATAAGGATCTTGAGAAGTCTGCATCTTTAACCCTTGAAAATGACAGTGTCTTAAATGTTATTTTACTTATTTTACTGCATAGATTGTACATTGGACTTCATGAGAACACAGCAATGGTTATTATACTTTTACAAATTCACAAGCCTCCACATGTAAATGTGAAGGTGTATTTCTACATTAATATTTCTTGTCAGATAACTAAAAGTAGCAGCTGATTTTAGAATATTATTAGTTCGACAATTCAATATGTAAAAGAAAATTCATTTTGGTGTTCCTTTTGTAATTCATTCGTTGGGAGTTCTTAGCAATACATTTGAAGATCAATTTTCTATGTAACAATAGATCAGCTCTCTCATCTTATATCTATATAAGTCACTGGACAGAAGTTATGTTTACTTTTTCAATCATTTATCTATATGAGCTTTGAAGTATTATGAATCATTGAAAACCAAATTTTCTACAAAGAGGCTGAACTTGAAAAGCAACAGCTTATCTGATTCACAAAGATACATGCATCTCTGTTGCAGAAAAATAAAGGCCATCTTGTCCATTATTAGATGAGCGCATTGGTAACTGATATAACCAATTTCTTGAGTTCACATATATTATTGTTTCACCACATTTGTGAATAACCATTGTTGGAAAGTAATCTACTACTTGTTTATGTACATAACCTAGTATATCCATGATAACTTGAAGTAAGAATGAAAAATGTATTGTCATGCGCATTGTTTTCTGTCGAGGTCTGCCACGTCGATACTGGACCCCGTACTAATGCCACTCTATTATTGTATTGATATGGCCCCAATTTAGTGTACCAAGTGTCATTATCCAAAATTACTTTGATATCCATGCAACATGTTGGTCTTTTTTTTTCTTCAAGTTTTTTCATGTTTTTCACCGATCGGTCATCACCATTGGTTGTCCACAATCCTCAAGCCCTGGCTAGGCTCTCTAGCCTGATTTATATTGGACCCAATCTAAATTTTTTTTGTTAGAAGGGACATGGACTCTCTCTTCCTCTCTATCTTATTTTCTCTCTGTTCATTCATTTTCTCAATCTAAAAGACCTATGAAGCCTAGTATCAAGTCACATCTCCTTATCTTATGGATCCATGTTGACCCTCAACTAGGAGGTCCTGATCTATCCAGTGCTTGGGCGGCTTGTTGGACCAACCACCTGATTTATAGTCTTGTTTTTTCATGATTAAATTTATCAAATATAAATTAATTATATTTTTAATATATTAAATAGAATTAGTTGATTCACGTAACAAATTTTGAAGATTCAAGGTGAACGAGATAAGTAACCTCGACACTTCTTGCTTATTTCTAAATTAGTAGTTATTTTATTATATAAGAATTATTCTATATTTTTCTTAAAATAAGAATCGAGAATATATATTATGAAATTATAGTTTCATGAATATTTTATTGTTAATAACTTGTTTATGAAATATAAATTATATATTTATGAAATTTATATTTCGTTATGAAAGAAGGATCATATGATTGTTCTACTATTAAAGTTTGTTGACGACCATGAACTCTATAAATTTATCAAATATCTTATTTATGCAAGATTTAAGAAAATATGATTTGATAAAATATAATTTAAGAATATTTGTCTTATAAAATATACCTATGAACTCTCAGATAGTTATGTACAATCCTGCCAATGGATAATAGTAATTGGTACACGACCTTGCCAATGAGTAATAGTAATTAGCATACGATCCTGCCTGCAGGTAATGGTAATTGGCATACGACCGTACTAGTGGATAATAATAGTTGGTATTTTGATGAATATAGCCTTGTCATGGGTATAATAGGGACCTTAACATTTAGTCTAAGAGAAATGATTAAATTATGATATGGTTAAATAATGAATAGTTTATGATTTATACTAAATTCTTGAACCATGTTTATGAAGTACTAATGATTTATGCAAGCATAATAGATTTATGACTTTGTTTATAAAATCAGCATGATCTTATACTAAAAATCATATTATATAAACTGCATAATTTATGCATATGTAAGAGCATAATTGGTTTATTGTATAATGTTATTATAAAAAATTTTATCTTCTAATAATAATCATCTTTTCTAAATGATTTATTCATGCATGTACAAACTTATGCTTGATCCAGTAAGATAGTATAAGATTTACTTACTGAGTTGGTGTAACTCATATATTTTTATTTTTATATATCTTTTATAAACAAATAAAATTAGGAATGAAAGATGATTCAGGCTTAGAGTCTATGCTAGCGAGCTTGAAAATTTTGTAGTTGAAATTAGTTATCTACATGTTATGAACTTGTAGTTAACTAATTATGAATTATGAGATTTGATTTTGTTAGTTGGGTTTGGATTTAAATACTCTAAGCTGATGTTGATTTAAATAATAATTTAAATCGAACATCTTGTTTATAATTTATTTGTGATAGATCATTGTTTTATTTAAGATTTTAAATGATTGGCTTCGTGTTATTGTGGACTGTATTCTTTGATAGTATGGCCTGGTATTTGGGGCATGACACTTAAAAATTGTGACCGTTTGTGTTCTACATAAGTGTTCCAAGATAAACATAATAAATACATCTCTTCTAATCTTTTCTACAATATCTTAAGAGAGTTGAGAGGCTTAGTTGTATTCTAAAAGTGTTCTTATTATTTCTTATAGCAGGAAAATAACATCTTGAAGAAAGTGATTTCTTCATGCCTCTGAGCCAAACTTGTATTTATATATATATATAAATATTATACTGTTCCAACAATTGCAATAGCCATAAATAAGCCCGAGAGTAATAGTAAGGCTTGAATGAGTTTAAGCCCCAACACAAGTGGCGGATGCATGTAGGTAAATGTAGGGTCAAATGACCCCAAAAAAAATTAAAAAAATATTAGATATTTATAAATATACTATAAAAAAACTAAAATTGACCCCATAAAAAAAAAGAAATATTAAATATACATATATATAAATATACTAGTAGAAAAAACTAAAATCGACCTCACTAATTTTATGAATTGATCACATATCTTAAATAAAATTGTCACACTCTGAATCCAAAACCAGGATCAGCTACGCGAGTGGCCGCACGACCCTAGGTATCATCCTATAAACCATGCCAGACCTAAATACACAAGATCTTTATTATTTTCAGAATTAAGTTTAAGTAACCTAGCATCATTAAAATAATTTAATAATAACTGAATAATCAATTTGTTCAATTCATGATCACTAAATAATCAATTTGTTCGTTACATAGGTTTCAGAAACAGGACTAACTAAACAGTTTAAAAGTTTTGGTACTCGATCTCACGCTCGACCTGACCCTTACTATCCTTCAACTCTGAAAAAATAGAGAAGTAGAGAGTAAGCTTTACAGCCTAGTAAGGACTTCATACAATCACACCAATAATGGTACAGTTTAAAAATAATAGAAAAATAATAGTATATCATAACATGCAATCAAAATAACTTAATTGCCATGTATAACGAAACCTTTGGTAAAACCATGTCCCTTTTTGTATTCTAATTTGGTTATCCTTCTTCTTTAGGGTTCTGGACTAACCACGGTCATACTCCAGCTCATGACTGGCAATTTCAATGTCATACTCTAGTATGTGACTGGTAATTTCATTGTCACACTCCAGCCTGTGATTGGCAATCTCAGTGTCACACTCCAACCTGTGATTGGCAATCTCATTATCATATTTTAGCTTGTGATTAGCAATTTCATTATCATACTCCAGCCTATGACTGGTAATCTCGGTAACCATGATCCCATGGCGTGGCTAGTCCAAACATCCCTTTTTCTTGATTATCACCCTATCACATCTTATATATGTTTTCAAGTCGTACTCTTTTCAAGATTTATAATAATCAGTATCACAATCCAAATCATCCAAATAATCATGTCTGATAGACATATATCATATAAAAAATATATATAGTAGTATCGGCAATATTAATTGCTTGTCATGAGAATTAAAATATGTAATGCATAAACAATCATGCATGCCAATGCTCATGTCTAAGGATCAAAATCATGCCATATAAAATATATTTATAAAACTGGTGATCATGTCCATAAATCTTTACCTCAATCGGTGACAGACTTAATATATTGAATACCAATCTATACTCGAATCCCAGCCTAGGTACTAGAAAATTTGCTCGATGCTTCCTGTCCAAAAAATCATCCTCCTATAATAATAGTCTTAATATAAATAAATAATCCTATAGCAATTGTAAATCCAAAATCTTTTATCTAATTTTATCAGCAGCTCATCCACCAATCCCTAGCCTTAACTTATAATTTTTGATCATTTAGAAGAAAGAAATTTTTAGATCTTCCTTCCCAAATATTTATTTATCTCATCCTTCTCTCCTTTCTCTCTCCTCTCTCTCTTCTTCTTCTCTTTTTCCTCTTCTCTCTCCTCTTTCTCTCTCATATTACTTTCTCTTCTTTCTCTCTCCTCTCTCTTCTTCTCTCTCCTCTTCCTCCTTTTCTCTCTCTTCTCTTTTTTTTTTCTTTCTTTCTTTCTTTTTCTTTTTTTCTCTTTTTTCTTTTCTTTTTCGTTTTCCTTTTCTTTTCTTCTCTCCTTTTCCCCTTCTCTTTTTCTTCCCCTCTCGTCTCCTACTTCTCTACTGAACAGGGAGGTCCCTCTCTTTTTTTATCCTTTTTCTTTTCCTTTTCTTTTCTTCCCTTCTATTCTTCTTCTCTTTTCTTCCCCTCTCCTCTTCTCTCTTCTTCTTTTCTTTCCTTCTCCTTTCCTCTTCTTCCACTCGGCCAAACAAGGGAGATCCTCCCCTTCCCTCCTCCCTCCCATTCACGATGGGGGGAGGTCCTCGGGTTAGCCACCGATAGCAGCTCCAATGGCAGGGAGACCACTTCGATGGCTATCCCATCGCCGGTAGTTAACGTATCAAAAGAAAGAAAAAAAAGAAATCAAATAGGGAAGAAGACTCATTGGATTCCTTACCGAAGTCTGGTGAGGTCAAAATAGTGATTCCGGCGATCTTCTTCAACGGAACATGTCACGTCCCGAACCCAGCACTTGGATCGGTTATGCGATCGACAGCACCAATCCTAGGTGTCACCCTAGAGGTCATGCTAAGCTTAAGTACACAAAGTTTTCATCATTTATCCAAATTAAAATATAATTTAATTAACCAAATACTATAAAAATAATTTAATAATAACTAAGTAATTAACTCGTTCCATTTATAATCACTAAAGGATCAACTTATTCATTACATGGATATCAGAAATATGACTAACTAAATAAACAAAGATCCTGATACTCAGTCTCATGCTTGTCTCCCTGTGCTATGCGTCCGGCGACTCTGAAAAAAATAACGAAATGAAAAGTGAGCTTTACAGCCAATAAGGATTTACATACAATTCCACCCATAATTTTATGAATCAATAATAATAATAATAAATCATGAATTATAAATATCATATTATTCATCCAAAATAGCTCAACTATCATAAATCATTTCATATTCAGTTTGATCAATAACCTTCTCCAGAGTTTGGACTAACCACAATCACGCTCAGCCTATGATGGCATATCTCAAATCGACCATATACTATCCGTCCGTGGCCAGGCTAGCCCATGTACTTACCGTCCATGGCCATGCTATTCCATGTACTATCGGTCCATGGTTCGGCTATTCCACATATTATAAATCCATGTCTCGGCTGTCCCACATGCTATTCGTTCGTGACCGGCTATTCTACTTATTATCTACTAATGGCTCGGCTATCCCGCGTATTAACAGTCCATGACTCGGCTATTCTCGGTATGGCATGGCTAGTCTAAAATATTCTTTTCTTAATTATCAATTTAACCAAATCTCCACATAATTGTCAAACCATATTTAATGCAAGATTTTCTAAACCGGTATTGTGTCTCAAAGCATCCAAACATAATATAAAAAATATGATAATATCAAGCCAGTTAATAAAATTATTTGTTATCAAAATATAAATAGTGCATAAATATTCACATATGCCTATACTCATATCCATGAATAAAACTATGCAGCATAAGGTATATATATCAGTGATCATATATAAAAATCGTTACCTTCTTAGAGACAATCCAAATACATCTGATATCAGTCTGTACCCGAAGCTCGCTAAAAAAAAGGAGCCAGGCCGGCCCACTGGACTAGACTGGCCCAGACCCAGCGCGCGGCCCAGTGCACAGCCAGGCATGGGCACGAGCGAGATGCGGGCACGTGGGTGCAAGCGAGATGCGAGCGTGCGAGCACGGGTGATCGAGAAAGTGCGGCAAGCGTGTGAGCGTGGTCGAGCGACGCAGACGGGTGTGTGAGGCGCGGCCCAGGCCCATGCGCGCGGCACGCGCGGGCTCGTGGGCTCAGCCCAGCTGGACGCGACGCATGCTGGGGATGTTTCCCAACATTTTATAGGCGTTTCCCATGGCATTTCTCATGGTCCACCGTGGTCTATAGCTCTTCTATGCGATCTAGACCGTCCGATCGTTTGATCGAATGGCTAAGATGAATCCGATAAGGATTAGGCTTGATTAGGGACTTTTGGATTCGGATTTGGATGCGATCTAAGGTGTCGATCTCAGATCTGACGGCCTGAGATATTTTTTGAACGTTTTGGGCCTGTGAGATGGGTTTAGGACTCCGTTTTGGATTGGTTTTGATCTTCTTTATAATAAGAGATGCCGAGACGTCGAGGGTTACTTTAGAGGGTCAACAACAGAAAATAGAGAGCAAAAAAAAGGAGATCCACGAAGGGATTTTGTAATCCAAAAGAGAAGAAGAAAGAAAGAGAAAGAAGAGAAGGGAGAAGGGGGGAGGAAAGAGACCTTAGTTCGGGAGTAGAGGAAGGCTGTCATGCGATGATGGCATGGGATGGTGACCAGTTTTGGGGATATAATGAAGTTCGGGATAGAAAAGTGAGAGATCTTAGAGATTTGGTTTGTGGAGAGAGAGAGTTTTGCAGGAGGTTAAGATGATGAGAGAGAAGATGAAGAGAGAGAGGACAGAGAAAGAGGAGAGAGAAGATGAGGAGAGAGAAAGAAGAGAGGATTGAAAAGTCTTTTTTTCGAAGTTCGTGCACTAGAAATTTTTTGGATGAATCGTAAAAGATTTTTAAATAAATTATTTATATTATAGGGGAACAGTCTCCTGAGCAGGAAGTGTTGAGCGGGCTCCGGGTACAGATTGATACTGGATATTTTAGATTAACTCTTGAAGGTAACGATCTCTGGACCTGTTCACCAGTTATATATGTGTATTTATCATGACATGGTTTGATCCGTGCGCATTTGCATTGGCATGCATAATTTGTTTTTGCATGGAATAGTTGAACTTTTTATGTTGGACAGTATGATTGTTATTGTTATTAGCTATATTCCTGTATACCATGTTTTATCAAATAAAGTGATATTTGTATGGTTTTGACCGTGATGCCGATCATTGAAAAGTTTGAGATGACATGATTTAACTGTACGACCTGATTTGATAAAGTGATAACAAAGAAAATACAGTATTTGGACTAGCCATGCCACGGTGGTACCGTGGTTATACAGCTTGAGCCACGGGCTTTGTACGTGAGCTAGCTTGACCACGAGAAATGGTCGATTATGAGACTTGCCAGACCATGAGAAATTGTTAATTATGAGACTAGCTTGACCACGAATAAAAGATCGATTAATGGGCTTGTACGTGAGCTAGTTTGGCCACGACGGATAGCAAATGGTCGATTATGAGATTGCCAGTCATGGGTTGGAGCATGACCGTGGTTAGTTCAGAATCATAAAGAAGAAGAATGATTGAATTGAAATATAAAAAGGAAGCATGATTTTGCAAAAAGGTTTTATCATATGTGACATTTGAGTTATTTTGTTGCATGATATGATATACTATTATATCCTTGTTATTTTCAAATTATTATTATTATTGATGACTGTTTGGAGACCTTACTGGGCTGTAAAGCTCACAATTCTACTTTCTTCTTTCACAGAGTTGTGCAGATATTCGGGCTTGGTGATGAATGAGATTTTTTAGGTAAGTTACTCTTGTGTACTTAGGCATTGCATGATCTTTAGGATAAATCTAGGGTTTATGTGGCCGGTCGCGTAGCCGATTCTAGTGCTGGATTCGAGGCATGACATAAATAATCCTATAGCAATTGTAAATCCAAAATATTTTACCCGAACTTTATCAGTGGTCCACCCGCTGATATCCTTACTTCACAAATTTTCAAAGAGAGGAGCTTTTCGATCTTTCTTTTTTAATATTTATTTATTTATTTTCTTTCTTGTTCTCTCTCCTCTCTCCTCTTCTCTCTCCTCTTCCTTCTCTTCTCTCTCTTCTCCCTTTTTTTTCTTTTTCTTTTTCTTCCTTTTCTTTTCTTTTTCTCTTTCCCTCTCTTTTTTTCTTTTTCTTTCTTTTCTTCTCTCATCTTCTTCTTCTCTTTTTCTTCCCCTCTTCTCCTTCTTCTCTATCGAACAAGGGTCTCCCCCTTTTTTTCTTCTCTTTTCTTTTCTTCCCTTCCTTTTCTCTTCTTCCTCTCTTCCCTCCCCCTCTCCTCTTCCTCTGCTCGGCCAAACAGGACCGGTGGCAGTCCACGGTGGCTCAGCTTGTGTCCCGGTCCGACGTCTGTCGACGATGACCCATGTCACCGGAAATCAAAGGAAAAGGAGGGAGAACAAGAAAGCCTTACTCATCTTGGTCCCGTGAGTTTCCTTGCTGGCTGATCGTCGGAAGCTCCCAAGGATCTCGTCGAACCCAGTGAAGACCGTAGCTCTTTGTTGCCAACGATAAGTGGTTTGGAAGGGTGATGAAGAGAGGGAGGAGGGGAGCCCTTTTTATAGTTTAGGAGGGTAGGGTTTGAGCTGGTTCCTCCTCCTTCCTGATGGAATCGAAGAAGAGAAGGCTCCCATCGGGAGTCTTCCTCCTCCCACTGCTCTTCCTTCTTTTTTTTCCTTTTTTGGGTAATACAGAACACTAGGAATAAAGTTACGAAGAAAGCTGGGGATTGACGGTGTTGGTTTAGAATTTTATTTAAGGAGTCAAAGAGAGGAAAAGGACTGCTATTTATAGATGAAATCTAGGTTTTTACTTAGTATTTGAAAACCCTAGAATCCTTTTGCCCATCGGAGTCGGAAGAGGAAGAGGACTCCATTAGGGAGTCTTCTTCTCCTCAAATAGGCAAGCCCGTGAGAGTCATGGCTAGATTAAGAAATATCTGGGTTATTACAAAAACTATGAAAAAAATAAAGGATAAAAAAGAAGATTAGGAAATATCTGGATTATTACAAAAATTATGAAAAAAATAAAGGATAAAAAAGATAAAATAAAAAGAATAATTTTGACCTACCTTTTCTCTTTAATGATACATGTCCCACCACTTTTATCCTTAAAAAAAATCTTGACCTCTCCCTCTCTCTCTCTCCCCTTCTTTCTCTTTCTTTATTCATTACTTTTTATTTATCATTTAATGTCCTATTCCAAGTCCCAACCCACCTTTTTCTCTCCCTCTCTCACTCCCACTTAGACCTCTTTGGTCTCGTCCTCTCTTCCACTTTAAAAGGTACAAGGTATTGATATGAATAACTATAGATGGAGTTCAATTTCTTTGAAGTCAACTTTCTTTAGAATGCTTGATCATCTAATTACCGCTTGATATGTATTTAATATTCAAATTATCAAACATGAATGCATATATATATATATATATGCCTTTTCAATTTTTGTAAGGGCATAATGCCGGTGGAAAGGACTTTTTTTCGATGTACTTAATAAAGACTAAATTATATAATCACTTGTATGATCAATTGATGAATGATTGTTTAGTGACAAATATAGAGATGCATTTGATGGTATTACTAATGATATCGTGATGCATCATTTTTAAAATATGAAAATCATAGAGAACAATGGTAAAATGAAAATTTTTTATCTTTTTATTGATGTAGAAACAATACTACATCTATTTAGTTCTCAGTATTTTTATTATTTATCTTTCATTTTATATTGATCTCAGAAAGTAAAATTCTTGTATATGCTATTGAACATAAGTAGAGATAGTTGCCGTGCTCATCTGGCAGTACCTTATGGTAAAGGTAGGTGTAATAGTGGATATTTAGTTGAGATTGAGAGCAGAGGATCGTGAATTCCTTGACTTCATCTCTTTTCTTACATTAAAAGTCTCATCTGGTGGAGAACTAGCACAACCTTGCTTTCTTAGACGAAAGTAAGGAAAAAAAGTACAAGATGCTTGCTGGAATGATGACTAGCATAAACATATGATGGTTTTACTGGGCTTAGATCAAGAGCCAAGGGGTAAGAAAGATGATAGATGGATGATGGATGACATAGCTACCATCTATTATTTAGTTCTAATAGATTTTCTTAGATTCATTGGAGAATAAAGTTTTAAACTTCGCTTGGGATTGATGCTCTCATTATTTCAGTTTAATTTTCAGTTGCTATTGAAGACGTGATCATTTAGATGATTCATCATTTGGCCTATCTTAATATTTGAGCAGAAGAATTCAACTTTGAAGGTTTCTAGCTTAATTTAATCTTTGGACTAAGCACTTATATATTATCTTTTATCATAATCCTCCTGCTTTTAGAAATGGTCTTATCTTATCACCTAATGAGGAACTATCCATAGGCTAAGTCAAGGCGAGCACAATTTTGTTATGGAGCGAACTCTTTAACCTCTCTTGTAAACCCCCCCCCCCCCCCCCCCCCCCCCCCCCCCACAAAA
Organism: Areca catechu; assembly: GCA_021397845.1. Classification (NCBI taxonomy): domain Eukaryota; kingdom Viridiplantae; phylum Streptophyta; class Magnoliopsida; order Arecales; family Arecaceae; genus Areca; species Areca catechu. The sequence goes on from CM038040.1 coordinate 20,270,706, forward strand.
AAAAAAAAAAAAAAAAAAAAATCAAATTTAAAAGAAATTATATCCTATAATAATGCATCGAGGTGAATGCTTGATGAATGGAGTTTACAAGGAGTAGCTATGATCGGCATGTGCATCGTTAGCAATGTAAAGTATAATTTCTCCAAATTGAGGGGTATTATTATATCCTATAAACTATATTTAGTGAGGGTAGGAGCTATATCTCATAAGTAACTACTTGCTAAGATGATTAAGCTCACGGATTATATATCGTATATAATATACCAATTTAAGTCAAAAGCCTCTGGCTTCCGGGCCTTTAAAACCAGACTCCTGCCATAAAATCTTCATTATAAAATCTTAATTTTTTTTTTTTTAAAAAAAAAATCCGGTTCTCTCCATCTTCCTTTTATGCACATATAATATGTATGTATGATATGAGATTGACCGAAACTTTGTGGCCACCCCCAGGAGACATGAATTTTTAGATCTCCGCCACAATCCCACATCGGCTCCGATGGCGATCATAGGGGTGGCGGTGGCGATGGTGCTGGCGGTGGTGGTGGCGCTGGGAGCAGTGCCGCCGCCGGTGGCGGCGGAGGAGGAGGTGGGGCAGAAGGCGCCGTGGAGGATCCACACGCTGTTCTCGGTGGAGTGCCAGGATTACTTCGACTGGCAGACGGTGGGGTTGGTCCACAGCTTCCGCAAGGCTCGCCAGCCGGGCCCCATCACTCGTCTCCTCAGCTGCACCGACGAGGAGCGCCGCCGGTATCGGGGGATGGGCCTCGCCCCCACCTTCGAGGTCCCCTCCATGAGCCGGCACCCCAAGACCGGCGATTGGTGAGCATCCGCTTGCTTTCCTTCTTGTTATCTTTCTTTTGTTGGAATAATTGGTTGTTTTGATCGCATTTGGCGTTGAATCATGAAGATGTTGAAACTTTGTTGGAATCACATCAAATGGTGCTACTTGGGAACATGGGCAGGACTTGATTCGTAGTAGTGTTGGCCTTTTGTAATGAAATTTTGTGTCAACGAGTATTTTGTAATGAACTTTTGGATAGCTTGAGTGACTCAACATTATGACTTTCATGCGAGGTGTGTGTGGGTTCTTCTGAATTTTATGGAGTTTGTTCTAAGAAATTTATGCTTCTTTCGTTCTGGGCCAAGTTCTGTTCTTTATTATACAAGAAGATATGCTTCTTTATGTGCTTTTGAGTTGACATTATGATGCAGATTGGTGGAACATTAATTTTCTAATTTTGCTTTCTTCTAGTGGAATGATGAAGTCAATGCATCTCTTTAAACCAGCCCTGTCATTTACTTGATTTCTTGAGCAATTTTGTTTTATTTTTATCGCTCTTATCGCAAATTGCCCACTTGATTCTGTAAAATTTTGTTGTCTCCCATATTTATGTGAGATCCGTTGCGCAGTTCTATATGTCCCTATTCTTTAAGATTTGCGGCACCCTTCACCTTACCATTTGTGGAGGCAATTCTGTATCCACATAATTTAAGGAATTTATATTTCACCAGGGTTCATGCATAGTTTTCTATGATCATTAAGATCTTCCTTGTTGATGCAGGGGTTGTTGAATATACTTCTGTTAATTTTCAGTTGGTTCATATTATATTGTGTGTTCCACCATAACTTTCATGCTTCACGTCACAAAAGTAATTGGAATCATCTCCGCAGAAATAATTCTCTTCTTCTTTTTGTTGCATGCTTGCACATTTCTTGGTCTCTTTGTTTCCAGATCGCTCCTACCCATCCCCAAGACTAGTAGACCACATGGAGAATGTTGGATAGTTTTTAAGATAATTGTAGTCCATGAGATTTATTTATTTTACTTGCTAATTCTTAGGTTCTTAATTCACCAAGTTTCATGATAGATTTTTAAGTCCATTAAGATATTCCTTTCTGAATCGTAAGTGAATAAATTTATTTCACTAGTCCTATCTCTATTAGCATATAATGCATTTCACCATAATTTCCATGCACCCTCACCTCATAACAAGTTGGAATAAAGGCGTAAGATTTATCATCTCTCAAAACTCATTCTCTTGCTCTTTTTATCTTATTTTACTTTTTTCCAATTTGAACTAGAAGTCTTAAAAAATTATCACCAAACTTGAACACTACATCAACTTGTCTACATTTATAACTCTATTAAAATAACCCTAAAAGCCATTGTAGGACACTTTCAAGGCTTTCCTACCACAAATAACCTAATTCTTTCAAGAGGGAGGCCAAAAGAAAAAAAAAGATTAATGTGGGAGATTGTATAGATAATTATAAACTCTTTAATAACTTCAAGATCTTCTTTTCTGGCCTATAAGAAAGTAGGACCTATATAAACTCATCCAACTTTTAATAGGACCTATATAAACTACTGAAGATGAAAAAAATAATAAAATGATTGTACTAGCTAACCATGATCAGTCATTAATATCAGATTGTGAACATCTAGAGATCCTTTTATAAACATATCATGTATATATTACATGACTGTCTAATCCATGAAATGTTACACTGTTGGACATCATGTTCCATCAATCTTAAACATTTATTATGTTCAAGTTACGAAACCTTGATTTTGGTTTTGGTTTTAGTAGAGTCAAATGATTGTTGGTTACAATGGTCTTGGCTCCAATTTTAGCAGCTTCAACTAGAAAGTAACAAAATAAAAAGGAGAATCAACAATAATTGAAGGAAATAAGATTGGGAATTGATATAAAACATAATTTTGGAGTATGTTTTTCTCTTTCGAGATTTTAGGTGCATGGTTTGGAAAGTTTTGGTCTGAAACTAACATAAAAAGTTGCCAAAAAATGACAACTGGATTAAATATTGATGAATCTGCTTAGTAGAGAGTCTTATCTGCTTCACATGCATATCATCTCTTCTCTTTTTTTTTTTTAAAAAAAAAAATTGCTGGGATCATAAATGTATATCTTAAGCCTGGAAAAAATCCACCCAAATTTCTTGGAACCAAACACCTAAATGCTTCTGATTTTCTTATATTTTGCAAATTCAAGCCTGACTTCAGAATCACTATTAAAAGGTTGGACTCCCTGGCTATAAGAAAGTTCTCTTCTAACTTAAAAGAAACTAGGAAAGACCCAAAAATATCAATTCCATAGTTTATGCAACGAGCAAAGAAATGATGAAAAATAACAACCCCTCTTGACAGTGTGGGACTAGGAATGACAGACTCATCTTTGGCATTCAGTTTAAAGCACACTAGTCTTAGAACATGCTTTTCCAAGAAGAGGTGTTGGGGAGGGGGACAGAGATCCTTCTGTACCCAAAAAATAGGAAATAAAAACAAAGCACCATGCAGAGGTTTCTTGGAGTGTGGCTTCAGATGCCCAACTCCAGGAGTTCTCATTACAAATAATAGATTATGCCATTTTGTGTGAAGTTGGTCCACCGCAGACAAGTCTAACAGTTAAATTACCATGGCTGCTAGACAACTATTGTGTAGGGCTTTTCTTCAATTATGTAAGTTTTGAGTAAGCGAAAGCACAATACTGATCCTTCTATATATCTTTGCTTGGATAAATCCATGACAACTCTAGATGACTCAAATAGTATAACAGTGTATTTTTATTACTGCATGAACATTTGATATAGAATTTTCCTTTATACTGATATGTTAACAGGCTGATTAGGACAGACTTCAAACCCATTGTTTTTATTGTACTATGAAGTTTACAGCATTTACATCATACGGTGCTTTTCTTACTGTGGAATAATGAGCCCTAGGCTGGTTGCCGAAATGAAAGAAAGTTCATTTCAAATGGCATAATATGGAAAATAGGAACTATATGTAGGAATAATTTCTTATGCATATTGATGCCTGTTATGTAGCACAGGCATTCTCTGACAACTTTGTAGCATTGACTTTTCTTGATTCCTGATTCATGAATTATTCAAGTGATGTTTTCAAAGGCTTATCTAGTTGAACCAACCAATAGAATATTAAGTTTCCTATAGGTATGTGAGTTCTCCCAAAAGACAGTGACATTACATAACCATGATTAGCTATTAAACACCTCTCTGAATTCAGAAATATGTAAACAGAGTTTCACAAATTCCTCAAGATGTACAGCTTACATGAGACTGACCCTGCTGATCCAACAAACTGGCTAAGGGTGATGTATGTTTGCTAATAGCTGTATGGCTATAATGTTGGTAACTTGATCTTGTGAATCTATGTTGTTGTAGAGTTCTTGCATAATCTATTGTTTAGGTTCAAACAGGTAGTTTTAGGTCTTTAACAGTTCTATTAGCTTTGGTCAAAAATATTCTTTGGATATTAAAGTACCTAGCATGCTAAAGGTCAAGAAGATTATTCTACGGGACCTATTTTCTACTATGTATAAGATGAAGACATCTTTTGGTAGATTATGTAGGTTTAATATGTCACTGGTTTACTATCATACAAAATCAAAATGTATCTCTCCTATTTCTTTCTAACCCCATTTCAATGCCACTAGTGCTTCTGTCAGTAATATCAGATTATTGAGTTTTTTATTTTTGTTCCCCCTGCCCCCCCACCCACCAAAACAAAAACAAAAAAACTGTTGCCTTTTCATCTGAATGTTCTCATCTTAACTGTGTGTGTATATATATATATATATATATAATTGGATGCTTCTGATGATCTTATGAAAAGTTCCATCAAGCATCTGTATGTTGCTCCCTGTGCATTTGCTTTGATACCTTAAGGCATTACATTTTGTATTTAAGTTGATCCCTTGATTTCTCTGCCTTCTTTTCTCCATAATCAAAGGAATAGCTTTCATCTTCCTCCTTTGCCAGAGGTATCATGTCTCAAAAGCTTCTTCTAGAGTCAGTGTTTAACAAGCTCTCAGCATTGTCCTTTGTTACTTGCAGGTACCCTGCTATCAATAAGCCAGCTGGGATTGTTCATTGGCTTAAACATAGCAAAGATTCAAATAAAGTTGATTGGGTTGTAATCTTAGATGCAGATATGATCATTCGAGGTCCTATAATTCCTTGGGAACTTGGCGCAGAGAAAGGCAAACCAGTTGCAGCATATTATGGGTATGAATATTCACTTCATGATCATTTTGTTGGCATATCAGATTCAAACCATGTAATGAGGAAAAGGAAGAATTAGTTATTGTCTTTGTTAAACGAATCTAAGCTACTAAATCTGAGGAGGATTCCTAATTTCCAATTGTTGGTGGGGTTTCTGTCTGTTTTATTGTTGATTTAAGTCAGCATTTGCTGTGTCTTCTATTATGTTTTATTAGAATCTTTTTGTCATTAAATAGACTGCTATTTCCACTTGTCATGTGAATTTCTTTATTTGCCAAGCCTGAACTGAGGTCATGATATAAGTAATCAGAATTTTACTTGTGGACTTAATTTAATCTTCAGCTGGGGACCTATCATTGGTGAAAAACTATATCATGCATATGGTTATTAGATATTATTTAATGTGATCATTGTAGGAGTTTTGTAAGTTTATCCTATTAGTTTTTCATTTTTTTACCATCAAATCTTTGATTTCGGATTTTATCCTTTGCGATTGTCACTGACAGTTGCTGAAAGACATTTTATCTTCTCTAGTTATCATAGAGGAAACAATTGCTAAGACAGGTGATTTATGAATGAGATATGCAGCACTTATCATCTTAAAATATCCAGATTTTCTTAGAATTTGATCCCCTGCCTGCTTATTTCTCCTACTGCTACCATGATGCTAGTTGGTAGATGCCTACATTTTTCAGGGGACTTTTAACACCTAATAATCCCCACAAACTGTTTTTTCTTATAATTTTTTTTTAATTCATTATATATTTGATCTGTTGATTTTTTTTGGCTCTCTTATGGATCCTTCATTGACATTTATCCATTTTTCCCTCTTTTAATTAGATATTTAAGGGGATGCAATAATATTCTTGCAAAATTGCACACAAAGCATCCAGAATTATGTGACAAGGTTGGTGGGCTTTTAGCTATGCATATTGATGATTTAAGGGCATTAGCACCTATGTGGCTTTCAAAGACAGAAGAAGTGCGAGAGGATCGGGCCCATTGGGGAACCAATATAACCGGTGACATTTATGGCAAGGGTTGGATCAGTGAGATGTATGGATATTCATTTGGTGCTGCAGAAGTAAGATAATTTGTTATTGTTTTTAAAGATTCTTTTAGCCACAATATAATGTTGCTTTTTTGTTATGATATATTTTCCTTGACATATATTTACTTTCTTTTCATTTCATGATCTGCTCGAACAGGTAGGCCTTCACCACAAGATAAATGATGATTTGATGATCTATCCAGGTTATATTCCAAGACCTGGTATTGAGCCAATTCTCATGCACTATGGCCTACCATTTCAAGTTGGGACATGGTCTTTCAGTAAGTTAGAGCATCATGAGGATGGCATTGTCTATGATTGCAACCATCTTTTCCCTTCACCCCCTTATCCTAGAGAGGTAGGAGGCACATTGAAATTGTATCACAGCACTATATTTGTATTTTATGCCTTAAATGGTAAAATCATTTCTTCTAAATTATTTTCTGTTCCTATTTCATGGAGCTTATGCACCATTTTTACTGATAAAACCATGTCTTGTCAACAATTGTGACAGTTACTACTTACTAGTGTGCAGGTTGAGATGATGGAATCTGATCCAAACAAAAGGCAGGGGTTATTTTTGAGCATAGAATGCATTAACACTTTAAATGAAGGTCTTCTGTTGCACCATGCATCAATGGGGTGTCCCAAGCCGCGGTGGTCAAAGTACTTGAGTTTTTTAAAAAGTAAGAGATTTTCAGAGCTTACCAAGCCAAAGCTCCTAAATCAAAATCAGATGCACAATGAGATAACTGAGCAAAAACAACTCTCAGATGAATCAGGAAAGGCACATCCAAAAATTCATACCCTTTTCTCCACTGAATGTTCACCATATTTTGATTGGCAAACAGTAGGCCTTGTCCATAGCTTTCATTTGAGTGGCCAGCCTGGTAATATGACACGCCTTCTAAGTTGTACGGATGAAGACTTGAAGCAATACAAGGGCCATGACCTCGCTCCCACACACTACGTTCCATCTATGAGCCAACATCCACTGACAGGGGATTGGTAACCTACCATTCACACCATTGGTGATCTTAAGCTTAAAAACCTGTTATTTAGTCAAGAATTTCAGACTGTTTGCTGAACTTTGTTTCTGTAAAATGTCTGATTCTGAATCATGTAAAGTGCATACACTCACAACCAAAAGTAAATTACATGATAAGCTTGTTGACATTTCTGAGATGAAAACATAAGCAACTATCTTAGCATAAAATGAAAAAGACAATGTAAGCATGTAGCACTAATTATTCCCGAGAACTGGTCTTTTAGCCTGTCACTACCAAAATGATTGTTGTGGGATGATAATCTGTATATCTTGATTAGAAATCATCTGTTCCCTGAAGTGTTAAAATAGGACATGGCCCTTTTTTTTCTGACATGTAATACATTTACCATATTTGCTCTAGAACATATTTCTGTTCATGTTCCTTTCATGGTGCTGTCTATTGTATTGGGAAGCAACTGGACTTTTTTTTTTTTTTTGTCTTGTGCATATTACTTAATGCGCAAGAGAAATTAGAGAATTTTGATATGAATCCAACACCATTATGTTGACTGGACACCAAAATCTTTGATAAAAACTTGATGATTAAAAATTGATGACAATCCATTGAACTTTGGTGATCCACACCATTGATCATGACTAAACCACTAAAAATGCTTGAAAACCAAAAATAATTTATTTTGATACTTTTCTATGTATGCATCAAACAGGTGCACAAATGCTTTTGTCAATGAGATGTTCTTATAAAGAAAAAAATTTGACATGACCATAGTGAAGACTACAAAACCAGCATTCATAAATCTTCCTTTAAATTTTATTGATCTGTTAGCCATCTAACCAACGGATTTGGTTGCTTTTTTGAAGCGTTGTTGTATCATGCATATGCTGTTACTATAACTACATAATTCTTTGCCATGTTAGGTATCCAGCTATCAATAAACCAGCAGCTGTTCTTCACTGGCTTAACCATGTGGAGACCGATGCAGAGTTCATAGTTATTTTGGATGCTGATATGATAATGAGGGGTCCCATTACACCATGGGAGTATGGTGCACAACGTGGTCATCCTGTTTCGACTCCATATGAGTAAGAGGAGTATACTTTAAAAGAAAAAGAAAAACTAGAGTTCATTCTGTTGTTTATATGTTCTTATTGTCGTTCATTCATTTCCATATTTCAGATACCTTATTGGATGCGACAATGAGCTTGCAAAGATACATACTCGCAATCCCTCAGCTTGTGACAAGGTTGGTGGAGTCATAATAATGCACATAGATGACCTGCGGAAATTTGCTTTATTGTGGCTGCACAAGACAGAGGAGGTTCGAGCTGACAAAGCTCATTATGCAACGAATTTCACCGGTGACATATATGCATCTGGTTGGATTAGTGAGATGTATGGTTACTCCTTTGGTGCAGCTGAGGTATGGAATATATTGTTCATTATCCATACTGATGACCTAATTACTGACAGTTCAGAAAGGCATGTCGTCTGCACTTGGATTTCTTAGTGCACAGGATATTGAATATGCATGCTTGCGGTCAAATGCACACAAAGTGACACTGTTACACCAATCCATGGAGAACATTTCATTAATGTATGTGATCTAATGCAGACTGCCAAATAACCTGTAAAATTGCTTGCACCTCCTTCCTTGATGTCTGGGCCTTTTCTTGCTTCGTGCCAGCAACTATTTTGCAAGGATTTATTCAGACTTACTTTAGATCAAATAATGCCATACCTTTTCATTAGAATATTCTTATATTGCTGTATTACAACCTTCTTAATGGTACATAATATTGTTTATAATTAAGATGATTATTAACTGCAATTTTTCCTTTAGAAACTTAAGTTCTCCCTAAAAAATATCCATGTCTGCAAATTCCCACATGTTAGGATGCATCAAACACTTTGGATGTGTTTCAGGTGCTTCAGAATATGGCTGACCCTAGTTGTGTTCTTCAGGTGAACGTGTCAGAATTTACAAAAATAGCATTGTCAAAAAAGAAGTAAATTCAGAAAAAAAAGGATAATTAAGAATTTCTAATGTTTTGCAAGAGCAAGCAAAGCATGCAAGCATGAGAGAGAGAGAGAGAGAGAGAGAGAGATTTTGTTATGTTTAATATTTATACTTCTTCCTTCTCTACCTAACGTTATCTAGTTTTCAGTTGCTTTAGGAAAAGATCTACTTAGGTGAACCTTCAAATAGTTGAAAACTTGAAATGTTTATGCATTGATCGTAGGACATATAAAACATATTCTTCTTCAAACAAATTGGCAAAAAATTCTATGATCTTATTATGAGTTGAAACAAATTTCAGATTTGAGCAGATCTGAGCTTTTATCTATTTTCTTTTCTATAGACAAATAGCAAGAAAAAGAGCAAAAGTAGAGGATGAGAAAAGAAAGGTTCACAAAGAGCAGAAGTTTAAAGGAAAGAGATGATAATAGAGTGTAAATCCCCATAAAGCAGTTATTTCATTAAATAAAATACCTAATCTATATGTAATTCATCACTTCTTATGGGTCTACATTTTGTAGACACTTAAACAGGATCCTGATATCAACATTTCCTGCTCATAGGAAGACTGCCAACTTACCTGTAGTGGACCATAAATACATTCCTTTGTCAACCAAGAAATTCCATTTTATCAAATATATTTACTGTTCATTCAAAAGATAACTAAAGACTTTCCCAGAAAACAGTAAATTCATAATTCAATAGGATTCAATATAATCTTAAAATCTTTCCAAATCAAGATCCTAATGAGTTTAGAACTCTTCTAATCCAATCTAAACTCAACAAAAGACCTTTATAACCTTACACATTATGGGGCTCAAAAATCCACTTAAAAACAACTTCAAAACTTTGTACAAAAATTACAACAAAATAAGAAATATTTAACCTACCCCTGAGGACTTAAAACAAACAGAAGACTATTAATTACTCAAAAAAGAAAGAGCAAATCAATTTGAAACAAAATTCAAAAAGTAAATGAAGTAAACTATACCAAATCTTGACCTACTCTTCATCAAACATGCCAAACCAATCAAAATAGTCCATCCAGAATGATACAGAAGAGGATAAAAAGGTAAAAATTAAAAAAATAAATAACTGACTCTACTTGTCCAAATAAATATCTTGAAGAAGTGAAAGTTGCCATAATGACCTGTAAGCCTGGACCTGTAAAACGTTGAAAATGAACTATTAATGGTAGAAAATGGTGAAAGATGATTTATTTTAGAGATGAATTTGACTGGGTTTTTGTCCTTGAGTGATGAACTTCGAGGTCCAGTCATCAAGATAACAGATCATGTGAAGGCTGTTTTGCCTACTTTATGGCAATACAGTGTTATTTGTCCAAGTAAAGTGTAAAGATTTGGGAGTAGCTTCTTTTCTTTTTTGTAGTGACATGCTTATCAAACATCATGCACACTTAAGTAGTATTTTTTTCCTACATTTTTTTCTGTTCCATGATTGAATACAAATTTAAACTTTCAACTGCTGCATGTCTTCAATTTCCCATTGATATGTATCATTAGGCCTTTCTCTTTGGCTTTGATGAAATTTCCTTTCCATTCAGCACTGAGCTGAGATATATTTGTGGGCAAGATTTAAAAGAAAAAGGAGGATGCTTATCTTAATTCAAAACCGCATAGCTCTTTCTTCATACATCTTCCACTGCTAAATTTCTAAATATCCAAATATGTCCAAGAGTAATTGAATGTTTATTCTTATATCTTTGACATGATGCATTTCTGTTAGTCCTTATTGATGTAGTATCGGTTGTCAACAGTAATTTTATTTGAAAGCCCACTTAGATCTTCTGAATGACATCAACTGATGCTCTTTTCATGCAGTTAAATTTAAGGCATATTGTAAAGCGGGACATATTAATATATCCGGGTTACATCCCAGAACCTGGAGCCAAATACAAGGTGTTCCATTATGGGCTTAGATTTGGCATTGGGAACTGGAGTTTTGACAAAGCTGACTGGAGGGACGTTGATATGGTAAACACATGCTGGGCTAAGTTTCCTGAACCGCCCGATCCTTCTACTCTCTCCAAGGAAGATGAAAATATCCTTCAAAGGGATCTCCTTAGTATTGAATGCGGAAAAGCACTGAACAGGGCACTCTATCTGCACCACAAGCAGAGGAATTGCATTCCTTCAAATGCTATTAATAATTCAAATAAAGTAGCAGAAGATGAGGCCATATCATTTAGACAGAGACATGAAGGGAACAATGAGAACTTGCACACAACAAGAAAATTTCCTGTGGCATTCGTTGCATCAAATATGTCATCTATATACAGGTCAAATAATGGTGGTAAGTCTTTAAGGATTTGGATGGTTGGACTTTGGGCTTTTTCAGTGTTAGGCTTCTTAGTTGTGATCTCCATGGTCCTTTCAACCCATAGAGTGGAAGGTTCAAGGAGGGCCAGAAACAAAAAAACTTATGCTGGAGTTTCAGATACTGGTGGAAATTCTCATAAGTTTCACGATAAGCACATCTATGATGTTGAAATAGCTTCCGATAATTGAAATCTTGGATAATGATCATGTAACCTATACAACACATAGTTTCCAGCCAGATTTATGAAGTAGATGTCTCAGGAACGATTGTCACATGAAGGGAGAATGACTAGGTCAGTGAAACTGCAAGATCTATGTGCAATCATTTTAAGGTTATAGGAAGCTATGGTCAACATCCTGAAAGGTTTGTTGCAGAATATTTTGCTCTATATGGAGAGTCGATTTCATTTAAGATTTGGACAATTTCCACTTTTTTCATGCAATATGGTCCTGAGCAGTTTTCTGAAGATGTCATTGTGGTTATTGCCTATGAATATGCCACTTATGACTTTATTTTAGTCTTTAGATCATGACTAACAGATTGTGCCTGCTTTGCCCATATATTTTCAATGTTTGAATTGTATTGTAGCAGGAAATGGAAGCATAAATATACATGGTGGTATATGCATGACTGCAAATTTGCATCCTATTCTGTCCATCTTAACCAAGAACGCTTGGTCCACTGTTGATCTAGTTCCAATAGGCAAACATAGTTCCAATAGGTAAACATTTTTCCAGAAATTCTTTATTATGTGTTGTTGGAAGCGCTGCAAAGACAGACTGTTGCTGCTGTTGTATTTTCTCAGTTTTTTTCCTGCTTAATGTAAAACATGAGTCACTGTTTCTCCACATTGCTTCTCGTTTTGTTTCAAACAAAATTTGAGTTCAGAACCACCATTTGTCTATTAAGAGTAGGTTAAATATTATTGCCTGTTTTAGTCACATTTTATGATGTTACTTATTTAGAAAGCTAAAGGCATGCATGGAATCTGCCAAAGAAGAGATGGTATGGAGTTTGGTTTATGCTTGGGTAGTTTAATTCAAGATGTACGACAATACATTTTTTTTTAATACAGTATGTAATCTCTCATATTCTTTTCCCAACAATTTTCTAATGTGCTGATTGATTTTGCAGAAAATAACAAAATGCTGCTTTTTTATTTTTGTTTATTTTTAATTTTTTTTTGAGAAACCAGCAGCTATCATGTCTATGCTTAGAAGAAATCATGTCACCACCGTGGTATTTACATAAAGAAGTGCAATGAATTCTTGTGGACGATGTTATCACCGATCATCCTGACAGATCAGGCATGTGTGATGCATGCATCAGTGACCCAAAAAGTAGATAAGATTAAAGAAACTGATGGTGTCTCCTCCATGGCTATTGTTACTGGATAAAACAGGAAAGTTTGGAGCAACGAGCAACTGACACACTCTATAACATGATTGTAAAGGTATGGCCTTAATTTCTTGCAGAACTGCAATTATAATGCACTCCGAAATGTGAGTTCCACTATTGTTGGAAACAAAAAAGAAGATTAAACTGTCTGATTTAACACACTATGCCTACCCTTCTTTTTCTGCTTGTTGGATTCAGGTTATACAACATAATTCACTGTAAATTTCTTCTAAGTTCATGTACTGGGTTTGGAATTACTTGTATATTATGCAAGAGTCTTAATCCATGGGTTAAGCTAACTGGAGTGCATTCATCAATTCAAATAGTTAATCTAATGGCAAATTCTTTTCCCTGGTTTTTTGTTGGTTGATGGGAGCATTAGCTACAGATTCAAACAATTAATCTGACAGCAAACCCCTCGCCTGGTAATCGTGGGACCTCCCGAGGTATGTATCACAAATGAACGCCGTTCGCGTGTGAGAGGCAGCAGTGGTGTTATTTTAAGTCCCACATCGGGTAGACGAGAGGGCCAGCTTGGGCGAGCGACGGTATAAGAGTAAGTCTTTGTGCACCACGTGGTGTAAGAATTCTAATGTAGCTCACATCATTATTTTTTATTGATTCATGTGTATCCTAACTAGCTTGGTAGAATGACATGAGAGTCATATATTTGGGATTACGTTATGAGAGTCATATATTTGGGATTATGTTATCCGATTTAAATATGAGAAATGATCTTTTTGCTCTCTTTTTTTTCTGAACATCGTCGTGTCTGCAGTTATTTTAAATATGAGAAATGATCTTTTTGCTCTCTTCTTTTTCGGAAGACGATACCATCTGAAAAATAGTTCTTCTTCTTCTACAAATAGAAAAAAAATCTAGAAAAATAGTTCTTCTTCTACAAATAGAAAAAAAATCTAGAAAAATAGTTCTTCTTCTGCAAATGGAAAAAAAAATCTAGAAGTAAAGTGACATCTTAACTCAGAGTTTCTTTCATTATTTTTGTCTATCCCAGAGTTCTTCATTTTTGTATTTTTGCTCATCTTTGATGGTAGTGAAATCGCTGGTAAGCTGGAAATTCTCGAGCATACTATAAAAGATACACCTTTGAAATCTTGAATCAATGAAAAAAAGTGGTTTCGTCTTTCAATGCAAACAGCGAACATAAAAATATCACAAGAAGGAAATGCAGATGGAGGAAGTACTACACTTGTTGTTTATTTAGGAGAGGAGGAGATCCCCTTAAGATCCATTCCAAAAAAAGCTACAGAACTAGAAATAGGTAAGAAAATTATATATTTTAATATAAATTTTTGAAATTTATTTTTATAAAAGGATGTCACGATATATTTTTAAAAATATTAAGTCTTCGTATTATAAAATTATGACATCATGTACAGTTTCATGATACCATAGTTCAGAATTTATAACATCCAAGTTCAAAAACTATGACACTTTAATTAAAAAACTATGATATCCATGGAGAAATTATAAAATAAAAGTTTGTAATCCATTATACCTCTAATACATGTCATCCGTGGCTTGGTTTATGATTTCCAGAGTATCATAAAATTATCACGGATGTTGTAAGATTATTCAAAATAATCGAAATAGTTTTATGACATCATAGTTAAAAAATTATGACATCCATGCAGAAATTATAAAATAAAAGTTTATAACCTCTTATACCTGTAATACAGGTCATCCGTGGCTTTGTTTATGACTCACAAAGTATCAAAAATTGTCACGGATGCTATAAGATTAATCAAAATAGCCGAAACAGTATTACGACGTTCTAGTATAAAAACTACGATATCCTAGTTAAAAAACTATGATATCCTTGCAGAAAGTATAAAGTATAAGTTTCTAACCTCTTGTACATGCAATACATGTCATCCGTGGCTTAGTTTCTGACTCCCAAAGTGTCATAAAATTATCATGTATACTATAAGATTACTCAAAATGGCCAAAACAGTATTATGACATCTAAGTTCAAAAACTACGACATTCTAGTTAAAAAATTACGATACCCATACAGAAATTGTAAAATAAAAATTTCTAACACGTTCTATCTCTAATACATGTCATCCATGGCTTAGTTTATGACTTCCAAAGTATCATAAAATTATCATGGATGATGTTAAATTACTCAAAATTGCCGAAATAGTTTTACAACATCCCAGTTTAAAAACTGCGATATCTTAGTTAAAAAATTATGACACACATGCAAAAATTATAAAATAAAAGTTTATAACCCCTTCTATCTATAATACATGTCATCCGTAGCTTAGTTTATGATTCATAGAGTGTCAAAAATTACCACGGATACTATAAGATTAATCAAAATGGCCGAAACAGTATTATGATATCCTAGTATAAAAACTATGATATCCTGGTTAAAAAACTATAATATCTTTGCAGAAAGTATAAAATATAAGTTTCTAACCCTTATACATGCAATACATGTCATCCATAGCTTGGTTTATGACTCACAGAGTGCCATTAAATTATCACGGATGCTATAAAATTATTCAAAATAATCGAAACAGTATTGCGACATCCTAATTTAAAATATATGATATTCTAGTTAAAAACTACGACACCATGCATAAATTATAAAATAAAAATTTCTAACCTCTTCTATCTCTAATACGTATCATCCATGGTTTGGTTTATAACTTTTAGAGTATCATAAAATTACCACGAATGCTGTAAGATTATTAAAAATGGCCAAAATAGTTTTACGACATTCCAGTTTAAAAATTATGACATCTTAGTTAAAAAACTATGATACTTATGTAGAAATTATAAAATAAAAGTTTGTAACCCCTTCTACCTGTAATACATGTCATCTGTGGCTTGGTTTATGATTTCCAAAGTATCAAAAATTATCACGAATGCTATAAAATTAGTCAAAATGACCGAAACAGTATTACGATATTTCAGTATAAAAACTATGATACCATAGTTAAAAAACTACGATATCCTTGTAGAAAGTGTAAAATATAAGTTTCTAACCCCTTGTATATGCAATACATGTTATCCGTGGTTTGGTTTATGACTCTCAGAGTATCATAAAATTACCGCAGATGCTATAAAATTATTCAAAATAGTCGAAACAATATTACGATACTCTAATTTAAAATCTATGACATCCTAGTTAAAGAACTACGACATACATGCATAAATTATAAATAAAAGTTTCTAATCCCTTCTACCTCTAATACATGTCATCTGTGGCTTGGTTTATGACTTTCAAAGTATCAAGAATTATCACAGATGCTATAAGATTATTCAAAATGGCCGAAACAGTTTTACAACATTCCAGTTTAAAAACTATGACATCCTAGTAAAAAAACTACGACACTCATGCAGAAATTATAAAATAAAAGTTTGTAACCCCTTCTACCTCTAATACATGTCATCCGTGGCTTGGTTTATGACTCCTAGAATATAAAAAAATATCATGGATGCTATAAGATTAATCAAAATGGCCGAAATAGTATTACAACATCCTAGTTAAAAAACTACGATATCCTTGCAGAAAGTATAAAATATAAGTTTCTAACCCCTTATACATACAATACATATTATCTATAGCTTGGTTTATGACTCCTAGAGTGTCATAAAATTGTCACGAATGCTATAAGATTATTCAAAATGGTCAAAATAGTATTACGATACTCCAGTATAAAAACTATGACATCTTAGATAAAAAACTACAATATCCTTGTGGAAAGTATAAAATCAAAGTCTCTAATCTCTTCTACCTGTAATATATATTACCTGTGGTTTGAATTAAAATTCTTATAATCTCATGATGACACTTCCCATGTCATAATAAGCCCGTGTGAAAAGAATCAAGAGTAATTAAGTCCAAAACAAGATTGTGACATCCTAGTTCAAGATTCATGACATCCTACTTCAAATATTATGACACCCTATACATTTTTATGCTGAAATGGCTTACATTTTTTATAATAATTAATTTAAATTTATTATTTAATAACTTATAATTATTTTTTACTTATATTTCAAGTGATCTTGTAATAGTTCAGCTGCCTAGAGTGAAGGCTTCGCAACTGCTTAAAAATTATTACAAGCCAGTAGTATACGTTGAAAAAGCGTGGAAGATGAGTGTTTCTAATCTTCATTTATAAATCATCCAGAAGACTCCATTCCATGCATTCATCAATATGCAGTCATTCGTAGTCAACGGGCGACTCCTAGCTGAAATTATTAGATGTTACAAGAAAGGTGATAAATTTATTTTTTATGGAAGGAACTTACATTTAGTGTTGAAGACGTGGTCCTGATTTTGGATCGACATGCCATGAAACAAGATTGTAATGGAAGACCAAAATAAAAAGGAAATGTTATTTCGAAGATTTGGTAGGGAATTAAATTTTCAGAATAAGGGACCGGAGAAGTTGATAGTGTAACTTCATTCATCAAATATACAAGAGGATGTCGAGAACACTATAAGACTTTGGATCGCAAACATGTTTGCACATTTCTTATTTCCAAAGTTAAATCAAGCTTGTCCAAGATATATCATTCCTTACTTGGATGATTTATCTCAGTCAGGACAAATTGATTGGGCTTCTGTAATAAAGGAGTTGACTGTTATAGCTCTCTTAGATGTTGCTTATTGTTTAGATCTGAGAAGCCAGTCCAAACCAAGGAAAGTGACAAGGTTAGCAAGCAGCCAATCCTGTATGAATGTTCGGTTGCTCTGGTGGTAAGAATCATTAATATGTAGCAAAAGTGTAATTATATTTATTTTAAATCTTTTATATCTTTAAAGTATATAATTATTATGTACAAGTTTGGTTTCTCGAGCATAGTACCTTAAGAACCCAGCACATCCAAATAAGCTACCTACGCTGTTAAAGTGGTATGATAACCAGTTAAAGACACAAAATTTTCAACTTGTGAACTTGCAGCCTTATGAGTTGGTAAGATACTATAAATTTATTTTGTTATTGTTCTTGGCTCGCAGATGGAGGGAGCTGTTGAGCCTATGATGACGGAATGGTGGCTTATCAGTAAAAAAATAGTAGCATACCCGAAATCCGAAAATAGTTGTGCAAGCTATGCATAATTGAAGAATGAAGTAGAAGATATAAAGAAGATGCTTGCCATAGTTAAAACCCTTCTCAGTTCATTGGTAAAAAAAGATAACAATGCCAATAAAGAAGGGCACAAAGGAGTGGAGGAAGATGATATTGAGAATGAGTTAGAAGTCATTGGGCACGATCAACCTATGATGGAGGAAAAAGTTTATGGCATCCTTGTGACTGAGATTGAACATAGGATAGAGAAAAAATTGAAGGATATTCCTGTAAGTGAGGATGCTGAAGGGGAGAAAGAAAAATCTATGATTTCTTCACTTATCAAGAGGGTAAAAAATCAACCTAGGCTGCGAAAGGCCTCACAAATGATAGCAGATTCTGCTTTTGAAATAGGCCAATCCAAAAAAAGACTAAGATAGTGGTCACATCTCAATCTGATGAATCAAATTTGAATCTTCAATTTGAAGATGATAAAAATTTGATCAAAATCTTTTAAAAAAAAAAGATCAACTCATAAGTTATATCTATTTTTTCTATTATGTGTGATACTTTATGGTCGAAAATGTATAATATCCTTTATATTTATTAATTTCAGAGATGTCATCTACACCAATAAATTTGGAGGCACTATCACAAGAAAAAATATTTTCGATCTGTTAAATAATGACATGATAGTTGATAATGTAAGTAATAGAGTATTACTTTATTTTATTTTTATTCTTTATATATATTATGATATATTTTTTAATAATTTTTATATTAATTTTTAGAATTATATAAAATCATGTTACTTATAATTAATTAGTTTATATTGCATTGCCAGATAATTGATACTGGGTAGGTATTCATTAGAAATAACTAGATAAAGCATCCGGAAAGAAATCATAAGTATATAATTGCACATGTAATGACCTCCGGCATGTGCCTAATATCAGTATCACCATTTCAAGAACTTGCTGGAATAGTTGGGACTATGATATTTGATGAAGTTAGTGATCAAGATAAGAAGGAATTTTGATTTTTGTTCACTATCATCAAGAATTTTGATTTCTGTTCACTATCATCAACTCAAACAATTCTTACTGGCACTTAGTTGGGGTTGACATACAAACAAAGGTATTGATACATCTGAATTCAATAAAATACAATTTCAGGTACAAAGTGAATGCAAAGAAGTGGTACAAGGTAGTTGGACCAATATTTCATATATTTTGTGACAATACTGAGATAAAGAATTGATCCATGCTAGAGATTGCTGAATGCCCTTTCCAACCTGCAGGATCACTAGACTATGGATTGTATTACTTGAAATACATGGAATTCTTTGCTTGCAGGGATAAGCCTGATAATTGGGATTTCATAGAAAAAGATATAAGTGTCTACTGGTGCCTATTAGTAGCAAGATTATTGAAAGAGAGCCTGAATCAAAAGATTGATAGTGATGTTAAAATTTAGCTTGTAAAAGTAAATTTTGTTTAATGTATTTATTCTCTTCAATTCATGCACTTCTATAATATGTTATAGAAATTTGTAAGTTAATTGATATTTATATTTTAAGCATCATTCCCCAAAAAAATTATATAATTCATTCAAATAGTAATGTTTTAAATTTCATTTTCTCATTACATGAAGTTTTTATATTTTTGATGTCATGTTTACTTCCAGAATGTCAAACTTTTTTATTGATGTGATGATGTTATAAAGGAATATTATGTTTCTTGACAGGGTGTCATAGTTTTCTAATTTGAATATCATAACTATAGATATAGGATGTTATAATCATATTTCAATATTTATTTAAACTTTATTTATTAAAAGTCTATCATGACATTGTAAGAGTTTTAATTCAGACTACAAGTAACATGTATTATAGGCAGAAGAAGTTAGAAACTTTAATTTTACATTTTTCTGCAAGGATGTCGTAGTTTTTTAACTAGGATATCGTAGTTTTTAAACTAGAGTGTCGTAATACTATTTTGACCAATTTGAGTAATATCTAGCATTCATGGTAATTTTATGACACTCTGGGAGTATAAACCAAGCCATGGATGATATGTATTAGAGATAGAATGGGTTAGAAATTTTTATTTTATAATTTCTACTTGGGTATCATAATTTTTTAACTAAGGTGTCAGTTTTTGAACTTGAATGTCGTAATACTATTTCAGGTTATTTGATTAATTTTATAGCATCTGTGATAATTCTTGATATTCTGGGAGTCATAAACCAAGCCACGGATAACATGTATTATAGGTAGAAGGGATTTAAAAGTTTTATTTTATATTTTATACATTGGTATCATAGTTTTTTAACTAGGATATCATAGTTTTTGAACTTGGATATCATAATACTATTTCGAGATATTTGATTAATCTTATAACATCCGTGATAATTTTTGATACTTTGGGAGTCATAAACTAAGCCATGGATAAGATGTATTATAGGTAAAAGGGATTAGAAACTTTTGTTTTATATTTTCTACATGGATGTCATAGTTTTTTAACTAGGATATCATAGTTTTTGAATTGAGATGTTGTAACACTGTTTCGGCCAATTTAAATAATCTTCTAGTATTCGTGGCAATTTTTGACAATCTGTGAGTCATATACCAAGTCATGGATGACATGTATTATAGGTAAAAGGGGTTAAAAATTTTTATGTTATATTTTCTATATGGATGTCATAGTTTTTTAATCAAGATGTCGTAGTTTTTGAATTGGAATGTTGTAACACTATTTTGGCCAATTTGAATAATCTTCTAGCATCCGTGGTATTTTTTGATACTCTGGAAGTCATTAACTAAGCCATCGATGACATGTATTATAGATAGAAATGGTTAAAAAAATTATTTTATATTTTATACATGGGTGTTGTAGTTTTTTTAACTAGGGTCTCGTATTTTTTAAACTGGGGTGTCATATTATGGTTTGGCCAATATGAATAATCTTCTAGAATCTGTGGTAATTTTTGATAGTCTGGGAGTCATAAACCAAGCAACGGATGACATGTATTACAGGTAGAAGGAGTTAGAAACTTTGATTTTATATTTTCTGCATGGGTATCGTAGTTTTCTAACTAGGATGTCATAGTTTATGAACTTGGGTGTCATAATACTGTTTCAGGTTATTTGATAAATCTTATAGCATTTGTGATAATTTTTGACACTCTGGTAGTCATAAACTAAGCCATGAATGACATGTATTATAGGTAGAAGGGGTTAGAAAGTTTTATTTTACATTTTATGCATGGGTGTCGTAGTTTTTTTACTAGGATGTAATAGTTTTTATACTGGGGTGTCGTAATACTGTTTTGGCTATTTTGAGTAATCTTATAGCATTCATGATAATTTTATGACATCATGGAAGTCATTATTTAGAACATGGATGATGGAAAGTCCTGTTATGAGCAGTTATTTACTTTACTTTCTTGTTTCATACTGGGATATTCTAATTTTATAAATAGATGTCATCCATTATATCAAGGGATGTCATAATTTTGTTATTCCTGTTTTAGTTGTTGGGCACTTCAAGTAGTATTAAAATTCACATTTGAAATAAACAGATTCAATCACATGTCTAATACATCATATTTTAAATTTCTCTGGATAATATAAATATACACAAGACTGTACAAAAACTCAACATTTTATATTCTCTCATATGTCAATTGACTGCATACATAAACATCAAATTTATCTAAAAAAGAATCGAAAGATGATACAGTGGGTTCAATTACTTGTTCTAGTACTTCCACTATATTATTGAAAGTTTGCCTCTTGCTTGTACTACCTCTTCTTTTATTTTGCACAGGAGTGTTAACGGAAGCCTTATCCATATTTTTACTTGATCTCTTTGACTTCTTCTCGACTCCACTTTTAATTATATTCTCTCATGGATGACCTTTTATAGTAAGTTGGTCAGGATCTTGGATTAGAAGTTGTGTGCTTTACTTAGCTGCACAATTAGCATCTACAGCTCTTCTGAATAATGGTGTAAGATCTTCCATCATTAAATTAAATGCATCTTCAGACATGAAGACTATTTCTATAAGCTTCATTATCCGATGACTCATCAAAGCATATCTATGATCAATAAAATATAATATTTGTATTATGATTTCATGACATATAATTGGTTTATGTAAACATAAAATAAGATATCTAAATTTAAATAACTTCTTGACTGCGTACTATAATTTTCGTATAATTTAATCATAAAATTGAGTATTGCATTCGAGATCGTCGAATTGGTATTTCATGTCCTTGCACCATCTATTTAAGAAGTACTTATTTGGGATACGAAATACGTCACTTTGATGAAGAACCAATAAGACATGCCCACACAAGTAAACCTTGTACTAAAGGATCCACGTTGGCATCGAACATCTTCCAAAGTTTTATTATATGAAACTACATAATTTTTTATAATCTTTTTCATTCTATTAACTTCAATTCTTTCAAATGATTTAACAAAATATACATCATAGTTATCAACTTCTTTAACTAATTTAGCATTTGATGCAACCATTTCAAGAACCTTATTCAAAATTTTTTGAATATGTGCCTTGTATATTTTTCTGTTGCTTTTCTCTAAAAAAAAAAAGATGTTTTTAGGAAAGCATTTGTTTGCAACATTTTATTATCTTCCTTATTTTCTATTTCATATCTTTTCTCCAAGGTATCTTCGTACTTATCAATGAATTTCTTGAGTATAGTCTTCAAGTTTATAAACCCATCAAAGAAGTAATTGATGCTCTCACTTCTTTGTGAAGTTGACATTCCTGTTCATAAATATTAAAAAAATAGAAGCATTAAAGATACAAAGTTTATTGAAAATTTATAAATATGAACATTAATCTATCATAATGACTTACAAACCTGCGAAGAATGTATCTTTAAGATAAACTAGAACCCATTTATCCCGATATTTATAATATCATTTAACCAATATACAGCTTTGCATTCTTCATATTTCTCTATTAAATATGCCCACCTTTTCTCGAAAGATACTATGATAACTGAATCATATTTCGTCTCTCTAAACTCAACCATAAATTTAAAATTTATAGTGTAAATCTGGTCAATCTTTTCAAAAATCTTTTTCAATATATGTCAAAGACAAAATCTATGTCGTGCATTAAAAAAAATTATTCCTAACAATAGCTTCGATTATCTTATCTTGGTCAGTTATGATAGCATTAGGTGGTTGACCACCATTTGTATCCGGCCATGATTGGAATATCCATTTAAATGTCTCAGTCATCTCATCTGATAACAATGACAATCAAGCAATGTGGACTATCCATGTTAGTTGACTCTAACAAATTGATAAAAAGGCATTTGATATGTATTTATTAAATAGGTTGAGTCAAAGGTCAGTATATCACTAAAGTAAGTGCTTGCCAATCTTGACTGGGAAAAAAAAATATTTCTAAAAATAGAGTTTTCAAGGAAAACTCTTAGTTTAGAAGTTACGATACCCTAATTAAAAGATTATAACACCCGATCATAAAATATGAAACTAAATATAGTAACCCCTACTACCAGGAGAACCTATCACTTGTGGACTGAGTTATGACTCCTAGAATGTCATAACATACTACGGATGATAAAGGTTGACAATAATATGCTGAAACAGTATTATAGCATCATATTTCAAAAACTACGATACCCTAGTTATAAGACTATGACATTCCTATATAAAATCATAAATCAAATATTTTAATCCTCCATAACATAGGGTTTCAGTATGCATTGCTGATATATGACACCCACACTGTAATAAAATGCTTCTGAGAAAACTTCAGTATCAAAAACTTTGAAACATGAATAACTTGATACAAAATAGAAAATAAAAACTTTTGTCCTCTGTCATAGGACATTTCAATCGTGTATTGGCTTTAATAAGATTATTAAATTATGATAAAAAGAACATGAGGAAAAAAATTTCTAAAAAAAGAGTTAGCAAGGAACAACACCCTAATTCAGAAGTTACGACACTCTAGTCAAAAGATTATGACACCCAATCATAAAAATATGAAACTAAATATATTAACCCCTACTACCAGGAAAACCTATCACTTGTGGACTGAGTTATAACTCCTAGGATGTCATAACATACTACGGATGCTAAAGGATAATAATAATATGCTGAAACAGTATTACAATATCCCAGTTCAAAAACTACGACATCCATGCAGAAAACATGAAACTATATTTAATATATCCTCCTACCAGGAATACTGTTGACTCCAGTTATTGATTTTGATAATAAGCAAAATAGTTAAGTATAATTTGAGGACTAATTTTTACTTTAATTATGTTTTCAATTGAAAGGATGCTCACACAAATCGAAGAAGCCCAATTGTATTGAAGAACCAAGTTTGAGTGGGATGAATGCAAAAATCAAGTCTTGGAAACTCAAAAATTGTTTGAATGGATGTTCAAGGGAAATAGAAACAAGTTCATCCATTTTCTGCAAACTTTTTGGTGATGTGTCGACTCAAGATGCCGATACATGAGATGATGTGTCGACACATGAAGATAGTGTGTCAACTTCAGATGGCACGCAACATAACTCCAAATGGCACAGATGGTGTGTCGACACATGAACCCTATGTGTCGACTCAAAGTATCAATACATTGATCAACACATCGCCTGAGAATTTCAAGTAGCAGAACATGCAGAAGATGATAGAGCATTTGATATGTCGACACATGGACTTTATGTGTCGACTCAATATGTCGACTCCATTGAGAATGTGTCGACACAGATGATTTTTCCAGAGAATCTGAATGGATTATTTTGAACTTGTGTCGACTTAAGAAGAGTATGTGTCGACCTAATGTGTCGACACATGAAGAGCAAGTGTCGACACATGGAGTTATGACAACAGTAATGGCTAGTTTTTTCTTAAGCAGAACTCTCTCTTTTGCCCCCCAACGGCTAGTTTCTCGTGCTTAACAGCTAGATTTCTATTTTGGGAACTTGCAAAGTATTTAAATGGCTCCAAATCAATTCAAAAGAAGAGCTAAGCACTTGCATTGAATATAAAAGAGAGTTTGAAGAAAAAAGAAGAAAGAAGAGCCTTAACTCCAATTCATTCAAAGCTCAACCACTCTCAAGCCAAAGAGAAGCCTTCCAAGCATTCAAAGCTATCAAGTGCATTGAAAATCATTCCTTCTTGGGCATTTAAAAGGCTTCATCAAGAACAAATCAACTCTACTTCGAGCTACATTATTTTATTTGCTTTTACTTTGAAAGCTTACATTGGTTCCTTCTGTTTATACTTCATATCTTGTAAAGGGTTGGTGGTTAGCCCGCAAAACCATTAAGGTTGGTGGTTAGCCCGCAAAACTACTAAGGTTCTTGGTTAGCCTGGAAAATCAAGGGAGGTTGTTGGTTAGCCTTGTGAAAATCAATTAGGTTCTTGATTAGCCCGCAAAACCAAGGGAGGTTGTGACTTGTGAGCCTTGTAAAACAAGTTAGGTTTTGATTAGTGAGCCCGAAAAACTAATCGACTGTAATCGAGAAGATTATAGTAAATTTCCAAGGGGATCTTGGGGAGTGGATGTAGGTTCATTATTGGCACCGAACCATTATATATTGTTGAGTTTGTGATTGCTTGTCTCTTCCTCCTAACTCTTTATAATTCTTTCATTGCCTTTAATTTTCGCTGCACTTTTACATTAGAGCTTTACATTTAAATTGTAGTATCTTGTATTGATTGAATTGCTACTTGTTTATCAAGCTTAGTCTTAAATAATTTTTAGAGATCCAATTCACCTCCCCTCTTGGGTTACTATCTAGGCAACAAGTGGTATCAGAGCCTTGTTCTTAGTTTATAGGCTTTACCACCTTGAGTAAAGATCAATGGCAACCCCAATTGGTACTAGTGTAGTCGAGGGACAAGCCTCGAATAGACCTCCATTTTTCAATAGTACAAATTACACTTATTGAAAAACTAGGATGAAAATTTATATGCATTCTATAGCCTATAACTTATGGAAAGTAGTAGATAAAGGTCCTCATGTTCCTTCGGTGGTGGTTAATGGTGTTTCCATCCCAAAACTTGAAGAGGATTGGGATAAAAATGACATTAAATAATCCGAGATCAATGCTAAGGCAATGAATCTCTTGTATTGTGCATTAGATCCTAGTGAATTTAATAGGATATCTACATACATGTCCACCAAAGAAATATGGGACACACTTGAGGTTACTCATGAGGGTACCGATCAAGTGAAGAACACCAAGATAAATATGTTAGTGCACATATATGAGATGTTCCGGATGGAACCAAATGAATCTATTACTGATATGTATACATGTTTTACAAACATTGTAAATACTATGAGGAGTCTCGGTAAAGTCATACTAATGCTGATCTTGTGAACAAAATTCTTAGATCACTACCGACGTCGTGGGATCCAAAGGTGACCGCGATTCAAGAGGCAAAAGATGTAGAAAAGCTTCCACTTGAGCAGCTAGTAGGTTCACTCATGACCTATGAGCTCAACTTGAAACAGAAATCAATGGATCTGGATAAAAAGAAGAAGGGGATCGCCTTTAAATTAAATGTTCAAGAAGAATCCTCGATTGAAGAGTCCGATGATGATGATGAAGAGGAAGGTGAAGAAGCCCTCTTTGCCCGGAAATTTAGAAGATTTATGAAGAGGAGGAAGTTTTCCTATAAAAAGAAGTTTCAATCCAAAGAAAAGGGAAAGGAAAAAGAAAAGGAGAAAGAAAAAGAAAAGGAGAATGAAGTACCTATATGCTTCGAGTGCAAGAAGCCAGGATATTATAAATTTGATTGTCCTCTCCTTAAGAAATCAAGAAAGAAATTGAGGAAGAAAGTAATGATGGCTACTTGGAGTAATAATGAGGACTCCAGTTCAGAAGAAGAGCAGACTGAAAATGCAAATCTCTCCTTCATGGCACTTCAGGACAATGAAGAGGTATGTTCCGATTCTGAATTAGATTTTACTTTTGATGAAGTAAGAAGTGCATTTGAAGAATTAATGCATGATTATAAAGTAGTTTTATCTGAAAATAGAAAATTGAAAAAGCATGCTAATAGTTTTTCAGTAGAAAACAATTCTTTGCTTAATGATGTTAGTTCTTTGAAAATTAAGCTAGATGTTTTGGAAAAGAAAAATAATGCCTTAACTATGGAAAATGAAGTTCTTAAAAGACCAAAACATGTTATTTCTAATAATGATCTCTTAAAGAAAAACAAGGATTTAGAACTTAAAAATGAGAAATACAAAAATGAACTTGAAAAAATCAAACCTTTTGTTGATAAGTTTACTTATAGTTCTGAAAAACTGAATTTACTTTTAAACAACCAAAGAGCTATTTTTAACAAACCAGGTTTAGGATACAAACCCCAAAAACAACAAAAGTATTTTAAAAACTTTTTTGTACATGCATCATCCAGCATTACTTATTTTACTTGCAAGAAGTTAGGTCATAAATCATACCAATGCAATTTTAGAAAAATTATGTCTTCCGGTAAAGTTTGGGTTTCAAAAGGAACCATCTTAAATGCTAACCCTAAAAGATCCAAGTTAGCTTGGGTACCTAAAGTCAAAGCTTGATTTTATTGCAGGTGTGTCTTGCAACCAAGGAAAACAAACGTGTTTGGTATCTTGACAGTAGTTGCTCAAGGCACATGACTGGAGATGTGAAGCAATTCACTTCTCTTGAAGCTTTGAATGGAGGTAGTGTGACCTTCGGTGATAATGGTAAAGGTAAAATTATTGGAATTGGTAAGGTTCACATAACTCCTTCTAATAGTATTAGTAATGTACTTCTAGTAGATGGTCTAAAGCATAATCTATTAAGTATTAGTCAGTTTTGCAATAAAAGTTTTCAAGTAATTTTCAAATTATCATATTGCATGATTTCTAGTCCTAATCTGAATGGAGTGCAATTCATTGGAAAAAGACATGGAAATATCTATCTTATAGATCTCGATGATCTATCTTTATCTAATGGAGAATGCCTTGTTGTAATGAATTCGACTAAAGAAGAGACTAGTTGGTTATGGCATAGAAGGTTAGGGCATGCTAGTATGTATCTTATTTCAAAACTTTGCAAAAAAAAATTAGTTAGAGATTTACCTGAAATAAGTTTTGAAAAAGATAGAATTTGCCAAGCTTGTCAATTTGGAAAACAAGTTAGAACTTCTTTTAAACCAAAAGGATTTGTAACTACTAGTAGACCACTTGAACTACTCCATATGGATCTCTTTGGACCAACTAGAACATCAAGTCTAGGAGGCAAGAGATATGGATTAGTTATTGTGGACGATTTTTCAAGATTTACTTGGATTTTCTTCTTAGCTCAAAAAGATGAATCATTTTCAGTATTTATAAAATTTTATAGAAAAGTTTTCAACGAAAAAGGTGTTTCTGTTGTGTGTATCCACAGTGATCATGGAACAGAATTTAAAAATCAAGATTTTGAAAATTTTTGTAATGTAAAAGGAATAGAATACAATTTCTCTGCACCTAGGACACCTTAGCAGAATGGGGTAGTAGAAAGAAAAAATCATACTTTATAAGAAATGGCGTGCACTATGCTTTGCGAAAATAATTTGCCAAGATATTTTTGGGCTGAAGCTATAAATATAGCATGTTATGTTTTAAATCGAGCTTTAATATGCCCTATTTTAAAGAAAACACCATATGAGCTTTGGAACCAAAGAAAACCAACTTTGAAATATTTTTGAGTTTTTGGTTGTAAATGTTTTGTTTTGAACAATGGAAAAGATCATTTAGGGATTCGATGCCAAGTCTGATGAAGGTATCTTCTTAGGATACTTTATATCGAGCAGGGCATACAGAGTATTCAACAAACGAACTTTAGTTGTAGAAGAGTCAGTATATGTAGTGTTTGAAGAATGTTCTAACTTATCCTCGAGAAAAGAGGAAACATCTGATAGTTGTGCGGGTGCTGACAAGCTTCAGAAATTAACATTGGAAGATCAAGCTCAACCAAGTGAAGAAAGTCAAGACAAGGATGTAAAAGAAGATGACACTCCAGCGCGTCATGATCTACCCAAGGAGTTGAGGTATGTTCATGGACATCCTAAGGAATTAATCTTAGGTGATCCATCTAAAGGGGTAAGAACTAGAGCTTCTATTAGAAATGAATATGATTACATAGCTTTTGTATCTCAAGTAGAACCTAAATGTTTTGAAGAAGCTGAAAAAGATGCTAATTGGATGAATGCTATGCAAGAAAAATTAATACAATTTGACAGAAATAATATTTGAACACTTGTAGAAAGACCATCTAATGTTTCAATCATTGGCACTAAATGGGTATTTAGGAATAAGTTAGATGAAAATGGTTTTGTCATAAGAAATAAGGCTAGGCTAGTTGCTAAAGACTACAACCAAGAGGAATGGATTGACTTTGATGAAACTTTTACTCCTGTTGCTAGACTTTAAGCAATTAGACTATCGCTGGCTTTCGCATGTCTTATGAATTTCAAATTATTTCAAATGGATGTTAAAAGTGCTTTCTTAAATGGTTTCATAAATGAAAATATTTTTGTTGAACAACCACCAGGATTTGAAAATCATGCACATCCTGATCATGTTTTCAAATTACACAAAGCACTTTATGGATTAAAGCAAGCACCTAGAGCATGGTATGAAAGGTTAAGCAAATTTCTTATTGAAAATGGATTTTCTAGAAAAAATGTTGACAAAACTTTATTTTTGAAAAGGAAAGATGTTGATTTGTTGGTAGTACAAGTTTATGTTGATGACATCATTTTCGGTGCTACTAATGAATTTCTTTGTCAAGAGTTTGCTAAGCTTATGCAGGGTGAGTGCGAGATGAGCATGATGGGAGAACTCAACTTCTTTCTCGGACTCCAGATCAAGCAAACTTCAGATGGTATCTTCATCAACCAAGCTAAGTATACAAGAGAAATCATTAAGAAGTTTGGGATGGAGACTACTAAGCCAATAGGTACTCCTATGAGCCCCTCATGTAAATTAGATAAAGATGAAAATGGTAAATCTGTAGATCAGAAATTATATAGAGGCATGATAGGTTCTTTGCTGTATCTAACTGCTAGTAGACCAGATATTATGTTCAGTGTTTGCATGTGCGCTAGGTATCAGTCTGAACCAAAGGAATCACATCTTATGATTGTTAAATGCATTTTTAGATATCTGTCTGGTACTATTAGTATTGGCTTGTGGTATGCTAGAAATTCTTCTGTTGAATTGATTGGATATTCTGATGCAGACTTTACTGGTTGTAGATTAGATAGAAAGAGTACTAGTGGAACTTGCCAATTTCTTGGGGTTAACTTAATCTCATGGTTTAACAAGAAACAAACTTCAGTTGCATTATCCACAGCTGAGGCTGAGTATATTGTAGCAGAAAGTTGTGCTCAAATCTTGTGGATTAAGCAACAACTTAAAGACTTTGGAATCAAGTTGGTTAGAACTCCTATTAAATGTGACAATACAAGTGCTATTTGCTTGACTAAAAATCCTGTTCAACACTCTAGGAGCGAGCACATTGAAATTAGGCATCACTTTATTAGAGATCATATTGAAAACAATGATATTTTGCTTGAATTTGTTTGTACTGAGCTACAATTAGCTGACATTTTAACTAAACCTCTCTTGGAAGATCGGTTCAGTATGATTAGAAGTGAACTCGGGATCATAAATCCATTTGATTAAATCTTCGTTTCATATTTTGACTAAAATCAGATCCTTCAATCTTATTTTTGATGAATTGTGATTAATCTTTAATAATTTGACTCCACAAACCTGTTGATTCAATTGATTTTGATCTTTCAGTGAAATTCCTGAATTTTCGATTTTTTAAGTCGATGTGTCGACACATCATGTGTTGACTCCAAAAGGTGTCGACACATTCGTGAGTCGACACATGGCCGACGGGAAACTGAGATTTTAAGGGTTTCCGGACTATTTTTTTCCCTAATTTCTATTCCCTCCGAGCCGACACTTCGTTTCAAGGTACCCATACTATTCATTCTACTGTTTCTTGCTGATTAGCCGTAGTTTTCTTGGATTTGGATCGTGTGTAGCCATTTTTTTTAAAAAATCCTCTTAGGTTTTAATACCTAAACCCCAAAAAACCTCACATTTCCACCCAAATTCCTATCCAAACCTTGCTTATCAACAATGGGACCTCGCAAACAAGTTGTTCGCCGACCACGTCAGTCACAACTTGAGGAAGAAAGAAGAACAAAGGCAAGACATGAGTCTAGGGCTCCATATCCGCTTGCACGTCAGTTGTTTGCACCCTCCAGCTGGATGAGCTCCAAGACCATTATAGGAGGACGCAGAGTGGACTTCTCATTCTTGGACCAGCAGCATTTTCGGATAGGAGACTGGATCCGACATGCTGGCCTGGCATCTTTTTGCTCACTCAGCGAGAGATATTCCCGGGGCTGATGAGATAGTTTTATGGGTCACTCGCCCGCAGAGCAGATGGATGGATTGCTCAGATCAGAGGACGAGACATTCCTATTTCAGCTAAGATACTGAGCAAGGTATGGGATATACCCATGACTAGATTCGTTGTTGAGAGTTTGCTGGACAGAGCTGGTGGACTCCGATGTATTTTTGAGTCAGACATCTTACCAGAGGGAGCCATCATTCCTGCCTCGAGACTTTCAGCAGAGATGAGACTGCTTCATCATATAGTTGCCCGGATTCTTCTGCCGAAGACCGGACGATTTGATTACATTACCGAGCGGGAGTTGCTCGTGATGGTCTCATTGATTCAGGGGACGCCGATATGCTTGCCTGTTTTGATGATGCATCAGATCACAGAGGCGGCGTCTAGTCAGCGACTTTGCTTACCATACGGCATGGGACTGACTGTATTGTTTAGAGAGTATGGAGTCAGTTTCCAGAATGAGCCGTATCGGTCATTGATCCACACTGATGTATATGACATCAGGTCATTGCATCGTATGGGCTTTCATTTGATCCGAGGCCAGTGGACACGGAGGATATCTGGACAGGCCGAGGATGCAACTAATGTTGATGAGGACGCTGCAGAGGAAGAGCATATTTTGTCAGGCGAGGCTGGACCGAGCAAGACACAGCCTGAGACGGTGGCACAGCCAGCTCAGCTAGATACTTCTGCCCAGCCACAACCAGAGCAGACGGAGATACATGGTATGTCAGACACTCTGGAGGATAGAGTCAGACGCATAGAGACATATGTCTTTATCATGAGACAGCGTCTGGATGTTTTCATTGTTGAGACGAGAGAGAGCCACAGAGGTCTCAGGATGGTATTTCGGCTATTCTCTTAGCCCTATCCAGAGCTTCTACGAGTGCTCCTACTGCTATCATAATTCTAGCGTCTGTGGATATTCCTGCTCTAGCACCAGTTGATGACATTAGAGATTTTGATATTGGTGCTGAGACTACTGTTGGAGATGAAGTTGGAGACACTGCTGTTGGAGATGGAGTTGGAGACACTGCTGTTGGAGATTCGGATGAGATGACTAACTCAGACCTGTTTGATATTGCTGATCTTACGTCAGAGCCAGTGGAGGTGACGGATGATGTTCCTGCGAGTCCAGTTGTTGATCCATCTTTTTCACCTGTTCCATCCTCTCCTTTCAGATAAGATATTCATACTTCAGATCCTATTCCGATTCCTATTCTTAGCCCTATCATTGATTTACCTACTATTGACTCTCTTGATATTACTACACCTATTATTCAG
Source organism: Areca catechu (assembly GCA_021397845.1). Classification (NCBI taxonomy): domain Eukaryota; kingdom Viridiplantae; phylum Streptophyta; class Magnoliopsida; order Arecales; family Arecaceae; genus Areca; species Areca catechu. The sequence continues at coordinate 20,303,391 of CM038040.1, forward strand.
ACACCAACATCTATTGTTCATACACCTATCCATTCTTCAGCTGATACTGTCATTCTTGATACACCTGTATCATCAGCTGATACACCTGTTGTTGACAGTCCTATTCTTCATACCTTATCTGTATCTCGAGATCTTAGGTTTTATACTCTCGGCTTTCAGCATCCTGATTCAGGTCCCTCATTTGATCGTACTCCTGCTGTTGGTGAGATGATTTGTCCGATTAGTTCAGTTCCTGCGAAGGACGTAGCTTCTACCTCTACTGCTTCAGCCAGAGGTCGGACCTACATTCGTCGTAGAGGACGTGGACATCGTACCCCTCTTCAGCCGACCAAGACCAGACTTTGAGATCTGAGATCACTTTGGCCTCGAGCACGAGCTTTTACTGATATCGGACCGATCGAGATCGGTTCATCTTCTGATGACTCGATGGACGAGGATTAGGACATTACTGTTGTATTTTTAGATACTTTTGTATTACTAGATAATCTCACTTCATGCTTAAATATTTTTTTTTATCTTTTCTATGTGTAATTTGATGGTGTATTAATATATGAAAAATCTTATGTTTATCACATTTCTCTATCTTGTGTTTCTTCAATGACTATTCAATGAAAGGGGAAGTTGCATTTCTCGTGTTTATCACTTTTCTCTACCTTTTTAATGATAACAAAAAGGGAGAGTAGTACGTATAAGTATAAATGTGTTTACTTTTCCAAACTAAAGGGGGAATAAGTATCTTTCAATTTTTGAAAACCTGAATTTTTGAAAGGGGGAGCTACACCTTTTGTCAATTTTGATTCTCAAAACCCCTCTTTCAATGTTTTTGAAAAGATTCTCACAAATTTTGTTATAAGTCATTAATTCAGGGGGAGCTTTGTTATATGCTGAAATTTTCATTATAAGAGTATCTTGATATATGTTTTTTCAATGTTTTAACTAAAGTTCTGATACTCTCTATCTTTGAAACAAGCTCACAATTCCATTACTTATGTTTGAAAGACTATATCTTTAAGTAATGTTTGATACTTAATGCTTTCAATATTGTGCATCTTGACCTTTACTCTTAAAGCTTCATTTTTATGACAATTTATACTTAAGGATTTTGTCATCATCAAAAAGGGGGAGATTGTTGACTCCACTTATTAATTTTGATGATAAGCAAAACAGTTAAGTATAATTTGAGAACTAATTTTTGCTTTAAGTATGTTTTCAATTGAAAGGATGCTCACACAAATCGAAGAAGCCCAATTGTATTGAAGAACCAAGTTTGAGTGGGATGAATGCAGAAATCAAGTTTTGGAAACTCAAAAATTGTTTGAATGGATGTTCAAGGAAAATAGAAACAAGTTCAGCCATTTTCTGCAAACTTTTTGGTGATGTGTCGACTCAAGGTGTCGACACATGAAGATGGTGTGTCGACTCCAGATGGCACGCAACATAACTCCAAATGGCATAGATGATGTGTCGACACATGAACTCTATGTGTCGACTCAAAGTGTCAACACATGGATCAACACATCGCCTGAGAATTTCAAGCAGCAGAACATGCAGAAGATGATGGAGCATTTGATGTGTCGACACATGGACTTTATGTGTCGACTCAATATGTCGACTCCGCTGAGAATGTGTCGATACAGATAATTTTTCCAGAGAATCTAAATAGATTATTTTGAACTTGTGTCGACTCAAGAAAAGTATGTATCGACCTAATGTGTCGACACATGAAGAGCAAGTATCGATACATGGAGTTCTGACAACAGTAACGGCTAGTTTTTTCTTGAGCATAACTCTCTCTTTTACCCCCCAACGGCTAGTTTCTCATGATTAATGGCTAGATTTCTGTTTTGGGGACTTGCAAAGGTATTTAAATGGCTCCAAATCAATTCAAAAGAAGAGCTAAGCACTTGCATTGAATATAAAAGAGAGTTTGAAGAAAAAAGAAGAAAGAAGAGCCTTAACTCCAATTCATTCGAAGCTCAACCACTCTCAAGCCAAAGAGAAGCCTTCCAAGCATTCAAAGCTATCAAGTGCATTGAAAATCATTCCTTCTTGGGCATTCAAAAGGCTTCATCAAGAACAAATCAACTCTACTTCGAGCTACATTGTTTTATTTGCTTTTACTTTGAAAGCTTACATTGGTTCTTTCTGTTTATACTTCATATCTTGTAAAGGGTTGGTGGTTAGCCCGCAAAACCACTAAGGTTGGTGGTTAGCCCGCAAAACTACTAAGATTCTTGGTTAGCCCGGAAAACCAAGGGAGGTTGTTGGTTAGCCTTGTGAAAACCAATTAGGTTCTTGGTTAGCCCGCAAAACCAAGGGAGGTTGTAACTTGTGAGCCTTGTAAAACAAGTTGGATTTTGATTAGTGAGCCCGAAAAACTAATCGGTTGTAATCGAGGAGATTATAGTGAATTTCCAAGAGGATCTTAGGGAGTGGATGTAGGTGCATTGTTGGCATCGAACCACTATATATTGTTGAGTTTGTGATTGCTTGTCTCTTCCTCCTAGCTCTTTATAATTCTCTCATTGCCTTTAATTTCCGCTGCACTTTTACATTAGAGCTTTACATTTAAATTGTAGTACATTGTATTGATTGAATTGCTACTTGTTTATCAAGCTTAGTCTTAAATAATTTTTAGAGACCCAATTCACCCCCCCTCTTTGGTTGCATCTAGGCAACAAATACCTATCACCTGTGGACTGAGTTGACTTCCAGAATGTCATAAAATTTTATGGATGCTAAATGAGTATTATTTGGTTTCCTACATCATCAACTTTCTCTAACTACCAAAATAGTTGGTGTAATAAAGGAACTGTAAAAAAAAACTAAATAAGATTCTATGAAGGCTTGGTTTACTTCCTGTTAGAGATGACATTTTGTCTTGAAGTTATAAAAGAAGTCTTTGATGACTTATTCCAATCTTGGACCAAAGCAGAATATTTTTTCAGAGCGAGAGAAAAGCTTATATTAATATTTTAAAGTTGATTCCTGTGATAAGACTCTCAGAGTACATTTCAGAGCAAGGAAGATTCTTCTTTCAACCTTTGACTGATTTCTTGGACCAAAGCCAAAGTATGTTTTAGACTGAAATATTTAGCTAGAAGTACTAGGAATAATGTTTTAAATTCACCAAAATCTAAGCAAAATGGTAAAGAAAAGTAGGCCGGAGGAAAAGGATATTTTGGTTTACACAAAAAATTCAAAAAAAAACTGGACGGTAATTAATGAACGTCATGCTCAACTTTTAACTTGTTATACGCCCCGTCTCATCAAGCCAAGTAGGATACACATGGACCAATAAGAAACAACGATGCGGGCCACGTTGGATTGGACATTAAGTCTAACTTATTCTTTTATCATTATTTAATTGTTAAACAAACAATGTCTTATAATTTCTAGCTTATTTCATCATTCTATTTTGTTTACAATTTTTTTCATGATTGATTGAATTCAAGCTTGCATAATTATCTGTAGGACTTGATCCAACCTAACTTGATTGGGTATACTTGACCTATTTGAATATACACGACCCAACCCAATCTAGCCATGTTCTTTTTTTAACCGTACTCAATCCAATCCGACCTAAGATGGGAATAAAATGGATGTGGAACTAAAAATTTTTTGATGGGACATGTATAGATTTTGAATGACTTGATCCAAACCCAACTCATTATTGCCACCCTAGTTTCAGGAAAAAAAAAGTATATTTTAGAAAAGTTTTGAAAATAAAGAGTACCTATTATTGCAAGAGTAAGTAAAACAACAACAAAAAAAAAATTGCTATGCCCGTTTGACCAAGACGCAAAAGAAAGAAGAGCAAATGAGGGGATCCAGGCCAGAGGCTTTTATGTTTACGCCCCTATGTTTACGCCCCGAAGCACGTTCACTAACCACAAAAAAATATTTTTAAGATCAAATATGACAGAAATAATGTCACGCCTTAAACCTAGTACTGTAATCGACTATGCGATCGGTCATATGATCGGCCACATAAATTCTACGTATCATCTTAGAGATCATACTAGGCCTAAATATACGAGATTCTCATCATTCCCAAAAATTGAATTAATTAATCAAACACTATTAAATAATTTAATAATAATTGAATAATCAATTTATTTAAATTATGATCACTAAATGATCAACTTGTTCATTACATGGATATCAAAACAGAACTAACTAAACAATCTAAAATCCTGATACTCGATCTCACGCTCAGCACAACCCTTGCCATGCATCCTACGTCTTTGGAAGAAAAAAAATAATAAAGTGAAAATTGAGTTTTACAATCCAGTAAGAACTCCATATAGTCACATCAGTAATAATGTAGTTTCAAAATAACAAGAGAATAATAATATACCATATCATGCAACCAAAATAACTCATTTACCAAATATAACAATTTTTTTTAGTAAAATCATGTTTCATTTTTATATTTTAATTTAGTTATCATTCTTCTTTAGGATTCTAGACTAACCACGGTCATGCTCCAATCCATGACTGGCAATCTCAGTATCATACTTCAGCCTGTGACTGGTAAGCTCGTTGTCATATTTCAATCTGTGATGGGCAATCTCATTGTTAACTCCAGTCTATGACTAGCAATCTTAATATCACACTCTAGCATGTGACTAACAATCTCATTATCATACTCCAACCTGTGACTAGCAATCTCATCGTCACATTTCAGCCTGTGATTGGCAATCTCAGATATGTTTTCAAGTTATAACACCTCTTCCCATGGCATAGCTAGTCTAAATACCTCTTCTTCTTGATTGTCGGTTTTATCACATTTCAGATATTTTCAAGTCATAATATTTTCAAGATTTACAATAATCAATATCACAATCCATACCATCCAAATAGTTATGTTTGATAAAAATATATTATACAAAAAATATAAATAGCAGTACCGATAATTATAATTATCCGTTATGAGAAATCAAAATATGTATTGCATAAACAATCATGCATGCCAATACTCATATCCAAGGATCAAAATCATGCCATATAAAATATATTTATAAAATTAATAATCATGTCTAGAAATCTTTATCTGTGATAGACTGAACACATCTCATACCAATCTGCATTCAAAATCCTGATCTAGGTGCTCGGAAATTTGCTCAATGTCCTTTATCCAAAAAATTATTCTCCTGTAGTAATATTCTTAATATCCATAAATAATTTCATAGCAATTATAGATTCAAAATTTTCTATCCACATTTCTCTTATAATCCACTTACAATAACCTCACAAATTTCTTGTAAGAGAAACTTTTAGATTTTCCCTTTTAATTATTTATTTATTTAACTTGCTCTTTCTTTTCTCTTTCTTTTCTTTTCTCTCCTCTTATCTCTCTCCTTTTATTTTTTTCTCCTATCTTTTCTTCTCTCTCTCTCTTTGTGTTTCTTTGTTCTTTTTTCTCTTTTTCTCTTTTCTTCGTCGGACAGAAGGTCTTCTCTTTTTTTTTCTTTTCTTTTTTTTCTTCTTTTCTTTTTTTTTTTTTTTTTTTTTTTTTTTTTTTTTTTTTTTTTTTTTTTTTCAAAACAAATTCCAAAGGATTTCTTCCACGACTTATCGAAAAGCGATAAGAAGAGCGAAACTGAGATGGGGGTTCCGACGATGGCATGGCACAGCCTATATTTTCCTCCTTGATTTGCCTCGGTTAGAGGTGATGAGGGTGCGATTTAAAGAGTATTTTCGGAGAAGAGTCCCGATAAGAATGTCATATTTCCGGTCTTTTTCCACTCCACCACAGCATCTAACCTATATATATATATATATTTTATTGAAGCATCTCTGGACTCTCCCTCTCGGTGTCTTCATTTTTGGAACCCATGCCTCACGACGACCATGCCAGTTTCTCTTGGCAACCTCCACTCCTTCTTACCCTCCCTTCCCCTGCCCACCAAGAAAGAAACATCTTTTTCTTCATCTCCCACCACTAATCTACCATGGCGGAAGCTCTCGACGAGCAGAGAGAACGGGTTCCTCCCGATTTCCATCAATACCCCGGTTATTTATTCTCCCACGGAGGCGGCGCCGGAGACCGGGGGAGTTTTGAGAAGCTGCTTCCCTTCTCTGGCTTGGGCCAACGTGATGTTCTACAAGGGGGGCTACTACAACGTCCAGGTGGTCGTCGGCGAGGACGAGCCCGAGGAGGTGCTTTTAAGGAGGTTCCGGCGGGAGGTTATGAAGGCTGGCGTCGTTCAGGAGTGCAAGCGGCGGAGGTGGTTCGAGAATAAGCACGAGAAGAAGAAGCGCAAGTCCGGGAGGCCGCCCGAAGGAATCGAAAGAGGTTTGCTCCCTTTTCTTCCGATTTCTTTTCTTTCCCATTTGATTCCGAGATGTACGGCATTCAAAATGGAGTTTCTACTGCATTTTATGATAAAAGGGGATTTGGTAATTCTATGCTTCTAGGTTATCCGAGTGAAATTTTAGGGTTTAGGAATCCTCTAGGTTTTTCCCTTTTTCTTTTGCTTACGGTTTCGTTTTTATCTAGGTGGATTTTTATCCATTCGAAATCGAAATTAGGAATTGGTAACCCTGATTGTCTTGGTTATCTCGACTTCCGTAAAATTGGTGAGGTTTCAGGATTTGGGGATTTTCTAGATTTTCCTTTTTTCCTTTTCCTCCTATGGGATTCAGCTTCTTGATGTGATTTATTTTATTCAGATGGGAGGGTTTTTTTATTAATAAACATGTTATTGATATGAATAGCTCACGATTAATTAAAGTTGGTCTCTCTAACTTATTGGTTTTTCATCCAAAACAAGAGATTTTTACCAGTTTTGTTATCAGTATTCATTTCTCATGCTGTTTTTGGTATCTCTATCCATGGCGAAACTTTTAATAGGTTCATAATATTTTCTCAGCCATTTATTTCTTCCTTGGGTGTTCTGGGGTTTGGGGATTTTTTTGGTTTTTCTCATTTATTATTGTAAGGGGTCTATGTCCTTTGTGAGCCATATCTTTCTGGTTGAAGTGCGTATTTTACTTCTTTTTCAAATTTTATAATGAAAATGTTATTGTTCTGAAATGGTCATGATGAACTCAAAGATGAATGCTTCTGCCTTCAAAAAAGGTAGTAGTGTTCTTCTTTTGTTTGGTGAAATTTAGGGAGTTGCAGTTGTCATTGTAATTTCTCCCTTTCATGTAGGTAAGTGGATATAATTATTTGTTAATCCATTTCTTTCGGATGGATAGGTAGAATGCACTATTTGTTGAATTTTTCAACCGAGTTAATTGAATCATATTAATTATCCAAAAGTTTATAGCATTCTTTTGGGCCTTTTTGTAATGCTGGTCTTCTTATGTTTTGCTATAAACTCAAGTGCTGGTCTTTTTGTAATGCTGATCTGAGCATCCTATTGTTTTTCTCTTGCAAACTGATAGACGTTTTCGGCCAAAAACTCCCCCAAAGAATAAGCAAGAAGCTCCAAAGAAAAAGAAAGAGGAGGAAGAAGACAATTGGGAACTTCCTGAAGGAGAACTTCCTTACTGAATTTGGAGTCGCACCTCCCTATCTTTTTGGCAAGAGACTGTTCAGTGTTTATACATGTGCAGTGGTGCTGGAGCTGATCTTTATGCTACTCATTTTTGTAAGTTTGAAGTGCAATCTCATAGATGAAATTGAGTTTGAATTCACAAAACACTGATTCCATTTTATTTAGATCTCTCCATATCCAAATCATAGGCAATAGAAAATCTTCATACAAAAGAAAAGTATTTGAAAATTGTTGTCCATATGAAATTGCCTGAGTAAAAGACGAGGGGGCAAGATAGGAATGTAAAGATTAGCTTGTTCTAATGTATTAAAAACATGAATGAAAAATATTGAAAAAGTTTATAGCATGCTAAGATGATGAAACATGGAAGTCTGATACTTAAAAAAAGTCTCAATAGAGATTGTTAATTGTAGGCATTATTAATGGGACTGATATTGTTGGGTGTGGTTTTTTCTCCACCCAATCTAATGTGTATTTCATTCACGATCGAAATCTGAATGGTGATATTCTCCAATATGTTTAGTTTATGATTGGAATTATAACGAGATTTGAATATTAAGGAATTGAAGCATTTCCATTTTTTTTTGAGTCGAAATCAAAATGGAACTCTTCCCGGCTAAACTGCTGAAATAGGAATGGGAGTCATGCATTCCCATTCTACAATCCAACACACCAACAAATACGTCCTTGATGTCTGCCAGGCACAAAAAATAGAGTATCTTGGAAGTGCAAGCATTTGCTTTCTAGAACCTAGTATGGTCACAGGCATGATTTTGATCTCACTTTTTTCAAAAAAAAAAAAAAAGCCACACAAGCAAATGACCTCAATATACTGGTTAAAGGTTAGGGTTTTGGAGCTTTTGCTTGACCATGACGCTGTAGTGTATATTAGTTTTCCAGCTTTCAATAGTTAGAGAGATGGATTCAAGATCCACAGATCCAATCCAGATGGTAGTTTGAAGCGGTTCGGCAACGTGTTCCATTCTTGCTGCTCGCTGCTACAGAAGCTTGTTTCATCCTCGGTGCTGCCTCACCCAGCAAATGCGACACCTCCTACGGCAAAGACCTTTGACTACCAGATTTCATATCGATGCTATCCTAGTTTGTGCATGGAATCTCCCAATTGTTGCTACCAATGTGGATGGTTACAGGGCTTTCCATACGGAAGTCTCTGAGGCTACCGTGTCTCAATTATTCTCTCAATGTCTAAGATTTCATCATCTAGATCCTGAACAAAATTTTGTTTGAGCGTTCATTCCATCTCAGAGACAATGTCATAGCATCCAAATCTAAGTCCCATCAAGTGAAGCCCACTGGTCAATTGGTGGCCATCATTTCGGTCTCAGATGACTCGGTGAAACAAAATTGTCACGTCAAACAACAAAAGAGCTGTTAAAGACCATGCTCCCAACTCCCAAAAGCAAGTGGATTCTAGATGATGCCAAAACTAATGAATGCTAAAGCAATCAAAGCCGACAAAGTAGTATAGACTCAACAACAAAGTGTAGACTATCAGACAATTCCAATATCATTTCACCGTTCGGTAGGATTTCAATGACCTCGAGAATTAAAGGCTGATCATGCTGGAGGTCTCATGGCCTACAAGGTAATGGATGGTAAACTCTTTCCATTGATCTAATACAACGCATAAAGGTTCACACCTGACAGATTCTAACGTCATAACCAAAGAAAAAAGTTCTGGTACTCATCCTTTCATGTTATACAAAAGAAACATTGCATTTGGTAAAATTCTTTCAGACCATTTATGAGCTGCGGGACCCTCTAATTTATCCTTAAAAGTACAAAGCAAACGCATCTCGTGGGAGTTGGGGGGAGACCGAACATTTTCCTTCGTCCTCTGGTAGCTAGAATTGAATTTCTGAAATACAGTATATCAAGGCGACAATAATTAATTTCACAACAATAAAGACATTCTTCAAGAATCGAACTTCACACACACATGCAAACATGCACCGACATACACATTATCAAAGTATAATTTTTCTTAAAAACAATGATAAGTACTCAACTGTAGGGTAAAGACTGATAACATAATTTCTCATAGTATCTTATGAATCCGAGTGTCCATCAACCATACTTCTCTAAATGCCTCCAGAGGAAATTCATAGATCTTCCTTCTCGCTTGAAAGATCTCAGAAATATAATACACACTAATGGTTGCCTCTTTGCAGCTTCTTCTTCTCTCTCTCTCTCTCTCTCTCACTTTATAAGCTGAATTACAAGTACTAGGTTGGTACAATACACAACTGACAACAGTTAACCAAACTGTAGGTAATCGAGTGCATCTCATTGATAAGTGCAAGAACTTCATAAGTCAACATCCAAAGCGTCCGTGATTAGAAACATTACCTTGACTTCAAATGCAAAGCTTCCAAAGTACTAGATCAACAGCCCTCTCACTCAATTCAGCTGCACAACTTTCTCAGTCTCTGCCTATCCAACACAGAAATCGAATTACATTGACTGCTTGCATAACCAGATCAAACATAGGTAATTACAAGATCAAAAGGCTAAATTCCTCTACCTCGGTAACATTATTAGACTTTGACTATGAAATTTCAATACAACCAGAAGCATCATTCATAATCTCTGCCTTGTTAGCATTGCCCTCTGTCACTGATGCATGACCAACAAATTTCCCATCATATCCTTCTCTGGGGATCCCGGCTAAGGCCATGCTTTTTCAGGGTTTTAATGTAGTCTCGCAGGAGGGTAAACTTGTTGGAACCCAAATGATAAAAGTAATCCCATGTGTAGATTCCAGTCTTGTGTAAGTCATCAAAAGCTATCCTGGAAAAATAACTGGAGTCACAAGGAAAACCAAATGGAAGAACATGTTTTGTTAAAATGAGTATAAGGTATTACTTGACCCCATAGTTTCCTACAGGTTCTGCTGACATGATACCAACATGTCGTCGTCCAGATATCACCTGGTTCAAGAAAAAGCAATCAACTCCAATACAAAACAAGTGGTGATTAAATGATATTAAGCATAATCTAGGTGACTCACTGGACATATGGTCTTTTAATTGGATATAAAATATTGGCAGCTTTGAACATTTGAACAACATTACAGTTTTCATCAACTGATTCAGCTTATAAAGTGAAAGCATTGAACAGCTAGTTTATATCACATATGTCATTCAGTTATCAGTACTAGATCCCAAAATTTTCTACATAATTTAAGCATAGGCTGAGTTGATCAGAAAGAGATAGGACCTAAGAAGCAATGGAGAAATGGAAAAAAGAGCAGGATATGAGAAAGTAGATAAGTTAAAAAGGCTAAAATAGTAAAATATTTTTAGTGGTCCAAAACCTAATGAAAACAGGAAAGGATGTGGATATTCTAAACAAAATAGATTCAGAAGAACCACTTGTGAGGTTCATTTTCTAGTACTACTGAAAGTGCATCGAATGGATTTTACTAATTAGTGCTTCACAATAAATAGAAATAATCTAAAAATTACATTGACCTTATAGACTTCTATGTATCAAAGAAATAGAAATTAACAAGGAGGTCTATTGTCTTGTCACAGTTACTAGACTCATACACATTGAACTATATTGAAAGCACAGCTTCTGAGCAAAAAATGTTCCCAATCTCCTATAAGAAATATTTGTTACTATGCATGCAAAAGCCTATACTTGTTTCAAAGAGAAACTTCAGCAAGACAGCATACCGTGCAACATCGACAAGCACTGTTATAGAACTTGAAATCCCAGACCAGGGAAAATATCAGTACCAGCTCTTTATGCTTTCTGTTGATTAGAATTTAACAATCATTTATAGGTTTCTGTTATAATTCAACAGAAAGATAGAGACCGTGGATTCTTCTTATAAGCTATAATCATATTAGTTATCCTTGCTCTTTTTCCGTCATTGTACTCCATTTGCATTTAGCACTCTATCTTTCTCTATCTATCTACTATAATTAATTTATCATCAGACTGTCTTTCTTGTGGTAAACAGTTTGTTTGTGATCAACCACAAATTCATGAGGTCTGAAATAGAATAATATAATGGTTATAGTGGTATAAATGCATAAAGCACATTCAATTTGTTGTTCTTCTGTATTTTGGGTTGGTAGATTATTAATAGTCATTGTACATTAAAAAAAATTACATGCACTACATGTCAAGTAAGTTGTGTCAAACAGGTAATAAGCATTCTATTTAATCCACATGCTCCTTGGGTGTTCCACTGAGGTTTGCTTAGTAATCTTATATATACACTTCGAAGCATTAACAGACATTGAGACAAAATCAGTACATTAAAAGAAACAAATTTTAAGCAAAAGAATCTTCTTTTTTTTTTTTATAAAGAAAAGGGATAGGGGGGATAAATCCCGGTGTAGCTATCCCCGCAGGCTCCCAACCCGCTAGGTAATGTTCGATGCAAGCTGCTCGGATTTGCGCAAGCTTTCCCATCTAAAGGTGAGTAGGTCAACCAAACACCACTAAGGCTCCGGCTAGTAGAACAGGGACCAAAGGAAAGACTCTGACCTCTTACTCACACCAACGATCGCGGGTCCAGGATAAATACTGGATTTAATCGAGTCACCGTAAGGATCCTTCCTCGAACCAGCGATCGGTTGATAGCGAGGCAAGGCCTCTACTAACCGGGCTACCGCCTTAGCGGTAAAAGAATCAATATTAACTTTGGTAACGAGGAGTATATAGATGGTTATGTCTATGGTAGTTTATGTTCTGGGTGTGACTGATGAAGAAAGCAAGACAAACAAAAGTAGACTGAGATTCTTTTCCCCCTCCCTTACAGAAGCAGGAATTGACCTATCTTACACATGAAGGGACTAAAAACTGCAGATAGAAGAAAAAGTACATCAGGCAATGTACCTAAAGTAAAGTGAAAAAGTTGTAATAAGACAGCACCTTTCCTCTATGTTTTCAATGAAATTTAAAGGAAGTTGTGGTAATAGCCTTTTAGACTTGGTTATATAAGGACCTCTTACAATCTAGACTGCAATTAAATGGATTCAAAATAAAAGTTATATTTCAACAGAAAAACAAACTATTATGGAGACATTTAACCCATAAGTTCCTGCTACAGATGGTAAAAGAAAAGTTTAAATAACACTACATTACCATTTTAAAGAGGTGTTAACAACAACTCTGGTATCATTAAATCATACAGTTACCTTTTCACCATTGATTGACCTAATTTTGCTGTCAACAGCAGGGCTACATACTCTAAGAAATTCGGCTGAAAGATTAAATACACTGCCATCAGAGAATTCCACCTCTACCTGAAAGAAATGTCCAAAATATGTTATGGGACATGCGAGTCATATAACTTATAATATAATCAACAACAGAATCTACCATGGAAACCAAAGACAAATTGGTTTCCTCCACTCAACCTATACATTATCATACTCTACATCATCATGCATCATTCTCATTACAAGAATATAGATTCCCATTATGAATTTAAACAGGATAAACCATGCTGGTTGAGCACAATCAATTCCAGCTCAAATAGGTGAGCACAGCAAATATTAACAAAAAAAAATCCATTTTGTTTTTCTTTCAATAACAGGTCTTTCGCTCTTTTTGATGAAATGAGCAGCCATTTTGACAACTTCAAGTAATGTTATGAAAAATTAAAGGCGAGACAATCTGGTGAGACGGGGAGGCTTACAGACTTAGGGTGATGGAGAGACAATCTGGTGAGACGGGGAGGCTGGGCAGATGTGTGGAGGTGCCGAAAAACTGCTTGCAAAGCAGACATGGAGAGCAGCTTCGACTTAGATGTTCGACCAATCTCTACGCCTGTCATCTCCACTATGTTAGATAATCTGCCTTACTCATCAAAGCAAAATCCATAATCTGGCAAGAAAGATGGATGCAATTGAAATCTTAGTACTCGAAAAGGAAAAACTAAACAGGAAAAAAAAATTAACCAGCAAAAAGTCCAAAGTACTTCGGAGAAAAGATTCGAGAAGATAAGTAAATACTCAAAAATATGAGATATCGTAGCGAAAAAGTAATCAGAAGAAGATCAAAAATTACTGCAGAATATGGGGATTGGGGTTCTAAGAATAGGGTTAGGGTTTATGAGAATGAGGGCACGGAGATGTAGTGCGGAATTGAGGAGGGTGGGGTTTGGATCAGTTACCAGGCAAGGGCCGTGCCAGCACAAGCCCACCGGGCCTCGGCTTAAACGTGCCATGCCACGCACAGTCCATTCAAACCGAATTCCTAGCCTGGCATAGCCCGTTAGGACCGTGGGTCTAATGGACCCATTGGTCTTTTTTTAATTATTTAATGATCATTTTTAGAATTTTAATAATTTTAATTCCAATAATTATAAAATAATTAGTTTTAGGAATAATTTAAAGAATTTAAACTCTCAACAGTAACTAGCCGTACCAAGCATGGCCCATCTTAAGGCCTGGGTCATGTAAGCCCGAGCCCTTATGGGTCATGCCGGGCCTAAGCCATAAGCTGCAAAACTCCTAGCCCAGCTTGGACTCCTTATATTAGATTTGTCAACGGGTCGAGTTCGGATTGGAACCCAAATATCCAGATCCAGACCCCATCTTAGTTACCAGACCTAGACCCGAATACCTGATGAGTCTAGTTTTGAAGTACTAGACGTGGACCCGAATGGGTCCCATGTATCCGGATCCAAATCCAGGATCTAAAACTTACATTCAAAATTTAAAAAAATGAATTTTAAAATTTTACTATTTATGCATGCCATATAAAGTAGTCAACCAAAATAAATACCTGTTGAGTCATTGCTAAAAATTGTTACAAAACTCATCATACAACATGGTATTAACATAGAACTTAAGAATTACATTGATTAAAAAGAACTAATTAACACTACACTTTGCACATGTAGATACACAACACATGTATGGACATGTAAACAGATGGTAGAGAGGATCAAGCAAGCAGTCACAATCTCATTCTAAACTTCTTTCTTGGTTACCTTATTGTGAGCCAGCAGAACATGTAAATTTGGATTCCTCTACTTTTATCCAAAGTTGTGCAATGATAATGGCTTCCCAGACTAATAACTTATCTTCACGGTCAGCATCACTTCGACAGAGCCACTCTCTCACATTCCCTTCTCTATAGTTGTATCCTGGACATAAGAAACAACTAAAATTAACTTTAGAAATGAAAGGATAACGAAATCTGCCTAGTAACAACAAGCCTTCCTACTCAACCTTGTTCAAAATACACTGGATTATTACATGAACATTCATCTAGGGCCAAATCCTTTCAAATAATTCAAAAGAATTTGAGACAAAAGCAAGCATAAGCAGACTGGTATATGTTAGTGATGTTATCTCATTACCACATTCCTAACACCTAAATTCTGAAAAAAAAATAATAGAAGGGGGAACAAGAATTTGTATCTTACATTAGTAACAATCAGAATATGTGACTTCAAAGCTTCTTCATCAATATCACTGATATTAATCCTAGTTGTGAGAAAGAATACAGGATGGTAACATATCACACCACTAGAGTCATCAACCAAGAGCTTAAAAGAAGCCAGGATAATATTGTTGTAGAGTCTCCCTCTAGCCAGAGTTGCTATGCCTTGAAATGAGAAACTACTCACTGTTCTCTAATCCAGGCTGCTAGGATCAATGCGGCAACCGGCGAGACTTGGATCTGAGGAAGGTAGCAACGGGGGACGATGTCCGAGTAGCAGCGGCCGGCAGGCCTCAGATCTGAGGAAGGCAGAGGTGTTGGACGACGTCGGGGCAGCAATAGCCAGCGGGGGATAACGTTGGTGGCCGACGGGGCTCGGATCCGAGGAACGCAACCGTCGGGGACGATGGCGGGGTAGCAACGGCCGGCGGGGCTCGGATGTAAGGAAGGTAGAGGTGGGGGGCTTCGTCAAGAGGATGCTGGTGACGATGTGATGCCGATCTCCCAAAGGGTGGAGAGGGGGAGCATCCGACGTAGGGAGGGAGGGAGGGAGGTCAGAGGAGAATTAGGGCCGGTTGGAGCGACTAGCTAGGTTTGAGGATTTTTTATTTTAATATACCAAATCTTCTTCTTTCTTTTTCTTCTTCTTCTATTCTTTTCTTTTCTTTTTTTTTTTTTTTAATATAACTATTAGATCTAATGATTCACAATAATTTAAATATATATAAATATATAATATTATATTATATTATTAAGTTCCGGATCACTGGACTTAGGTATCAAATATCTAAGTCCAAAATTATTTTACTATAATTAAATAGATCCAAATCCAAGTTGATAAATCCATTTATGATACCTGATTCAAATTCATTGAATAAATACTCATAAATATCAAATCTCGACCCGATCCATAAAGAGTTCTATCTTATATGTGCTATATTTGGCATGATCTATTATTATAGCAAATGGGTTATACTAGGCATGATCCAATTCATGCCATGCCAGCCATGTAATAGATATCCTGGCCTGATTTCCATAGCTAACTAGTTCTTGAGCTATCGAGCCCGACCCGGAATGATACCTTAGGCCTAAAAATCCATAGCAATTCAGGAAAATGCTTTGTTTGTCAACCTGGCAAAGAAAACTTACACAATTTTGTTGGATTGGGCCAAGTGTCATGGTTAATGACAAAGTCATATCAATTTTTTACCCTATGAGCATTTAAAATAATTTATTTTAAAAAAATGACAATGTATTTTTCTATATCTATATTATTACACCTTATCGTTATCATATATCTATATTATTTTCTATGCATAATATAAATATAGGATGTCATGATATATATATATATATATATATATAAGAATATTTTTATTACCATCAAATCACTCTTGGATTTCAATAATGACCAAAGATGCTTCGATCTTTTCTAGACAGAATGTATATATATATATATATATATATATATAATATATTTTTATTACTATCAAATCACTCTTGGATTCCAATAATGACCAAAGATGCTTCGATCTTTTCTGGACAGAATGTATATATCGATCTTTTTTGGACAGAATTAGATCTTGCTCTCGATGGCTTTCCTATGGAAATTGCAAAAATAGTTTCTTGACAAGTGATGATGGTTGGAAACTCTTCAATGCTCAAGTTAGTGGATAAGAAAAATATACTACAATATCTAAAGCCGAAAACAATGGTGATAACTGAGCAAGCATGAGAGTAAAGATGTTTTAATGTAGCATATCTCGTCGAGAACCCCTCTTATAAATTTATATGGCTATGTTGAATTACCGAATGCTATTAGAAAGTGGCTTCCCCTGATATGCATAACAGATTTTGCTGAGATAGCAGGATCCTGTCCTTTGGAATATTCTATTTAATATTTTTCTGTTAGGATAGCAAGATTTATCGAAATCCTGTCTACTACAACTTTGTCCATTATGACCTATGCTGGAATAACCATGATCAGTTGGGTTGTCACCTATTTGAATATCACGGGCTCTAAGTGGGTAATTGGTTTGTCCACCACCAAAGAAGGGGCTGGTCTTGTACTCGCGCATACCAACTAATTTTACTTAAATAACTAGTCAAGTTTGAATAGGTACTTGATGAATATACGTAGGGAATGTTATGCTAGTTAAACTTAACATGTTACAGCTATTTGATCTAGAAAGGGTCGGCTACTTTATCTGGAAAGGAGCGACTATTCAGTCCGATGACCAGTTTTTCCTTTTTCTTGTTAATATTCTTTTTGATTGACGATGCAGTAGTTAGTTTTATTGTATCCTTCATAATAAATAACTTGATCATTCCAAGTTAGATGTTTTAGTTTTTTACATAGCTAGTAATATTGCCGGTGGTTTGGCAAGTCTTCGAAATCGAATTAACAATTATCATAAAAAATTTTACCTATTTTTTTCAAAAAATATTTATTTTTCAAAAAAATATTATTTTTTAATGTTTGTATTATGATATTCCAAATATAAATATAAACATGGGATATAATAATCAGATATAGAAAAATAATATTTTTATTTAAAAAATAAAATGTTGGAAATCTGGGTAGGCTGATCATTTATTATAGCATGTGATCCAAACCTGTGGTATGGTGCAGAACGGTGGACGGAAGCATTTCTCTGGACTACCGAACCAGCCATTTACCCAACGAATACGTAGTAATAATTACCGCGATGGTTGCAACACCCCAATAGACACCCACCCACCGACGTGGGCACCACATCGAGGGCCCAGCTTTTTTTTTTTTAATTTTGAGTAAAAAAAAAAACGTCGAGGGCCCGGTTATCGGTGAAACGGCGTTGGTAAGTAGGAATAATAAATAAAAAAAAGAGGAAGGGGGCGGAATTTTCAGGTGAATCTTGATAGACGCATGAACTGCTCGACCGAGACCTGCGTCCGCTGGGTCCCACAAGCTGCCGTCCATGCAGCCACACGATTCTGACCTGTCCCTGTGGGACCCACGGAATAACCGCAAGAATTGTGCACGGCTCTAGGTGTCAGGCATTACTCGTTTCTTCCGTGATGGGCCCCCGCGCCATTCTAAGCACCGTCCGATCGGTGGCAACTTTTATTAGTCTGTCTCCATGAGCACAAAGTTGTGTTTTTGTCATAGCCGTTGGATTACAGAGGGCTGCCCATTGGACGATCTGGATAAATGTTGGGCATGGGCTGTGAATATAGTAACATTTTTAGCCATGAATGCGGCGGAACTCAAGGCACCGCCTGGGACAAGAAAAAAATAAACAAAAAGAAGGTACTGAGCGTGAAACGGCTACGGAAACGAAACCGCCTCTTTAACTTTCGAAACTCTCGTTGCAGGCTCCATCTCCGTCGCACGTTCATTAAAGAAAGCAAAATTACCGCTCGCACGTTCATTAAAGAAAATAAAATTACCGTCTCACACGGTCAATATCGAAGGCTGAATCTCTTTGATTACTGCCAAAATAGCGGGTTAAAATCTTACCTTATAATTAACAGATCATAAATTTTAAATATAATTTTATCAAAGCTTCAATTAAATTTAAAAATTATTTTGTAAAATTAATAATAATTAAATATAATCGGATGAACGAGGAATCAGAATTTTTTTCTTTTTAATCCACTGGTATTTTGGTGACATGGAATTTATCTCTATCTTCTTTTTACGTGTGAGAAAAAGGAACACGAGTCGGTCCCCGTGGCATGCTGCGGGGAAACGAAGCAGCCAGTGGGAATCGCGTGTAAACGGCTTTTCCGAAGTGGACCCAAAAGCAAACACTGCTCGGATTACGTGTAATAATGGTAAAACAGGGTGTGTGTTGGGGGGGGTTGGGAGTGTGATAGAAAAGATTAGTAGGGGACGAGGGTGAATCGTATGAAGCCAGGTAGATTTATGGATGGATTCGTGTTAGAATTGGCAAAAGTTTTCATGCAAGCCAATCCAGATCCTGACCTCCGCCTCACCCAATGTGTCTCTCCCATTCAATCACCTTCTTGTAAGCACCGCTTATAAACCGACGCCACTCCATCTTCGTCTTCTCCTTCTCTTTGGCTCTCTAAATTTAACTAGCCTCGACGCTCCTTGATATTTTTGTGTTTCTCTCGCTATCTACTGGAAAGCTAAGGGGATTTGGGTGTTGAGGGTTGGGGATATGAGCTGGGGGAAGGAGGGGAAAGGGACGGATCTGGTGCTCCGCCGCCGCCGAATCCGGAAGTAGGGAGAGGAAGGAGGCCATGAAGGACCGGAGGAGAAGGGAAGGGGCGGCGTGGAGGGGCCCATCGCGGGCGCCGCCCCCGTCCAGCTCCTCGTTCTCGTTTGTTCTCTTCGCTTTCCTCTGCTTCGCCCTCTTCGCCGCCGTCGCCTTCTCCACCTTCCGCCTATTTGGAGGTATTCCCAGCTCCATCCAATCTAGATTCGAAAAATTTAGGGAATAGAAACCAAATAAAGTATGGGACTTCATTTGGAATCCGCAAATTCTTATCGTCTTCATGAAATAATGGTTCTTTACGAAGAACTGATTAAAACCCGTGGAGCTGTGTGTCATTTATTTCTCTATAAAGGTTGAGATAGATCCAGATCCATTTCCTGTTTTTTTTTTTTTTTTTTTTTTTTTTTTTTTTTTTTTTTTTTATATCTAAATTTTTAAATTTTCATTATAGTGCCAATGCTCGGATTAGATTTACACTTTCGCAGTTCTTCCCCCACAATTTGATTTCAAAACACAATTTTTTTTCTTTGCAAATTCTCAAATTTAGCCCTTGTTACCTTTTTTTTGTGATTTTTGTTATAAGTTGAGCTGCTTTTGAAGTTCTTGATGGCAAATCTTGCTCTGGATTCCGACAGTATCATTCCGCCCGGTGCTGATCTCCACGTGGCCGTCCTCCAGCATAAACGCCGTCTCCGACGAGCTCCCTCTGTCCCGGAGAGACCCGGCCTCCACCCTCCCTTCCCTCCGGATCCAAGAAGCCATCTCCTTCCCCGACCAAGTCCTCCTCTTCCTCAAATCCCCCTCCTCGCTCCCCATTTCCAGCCTCCTCTGCCTGTACTACCCTTCCTCCTCCGCCGCCGCAGGTGGCCGCCCCGACCTCCGCCTCCCCCCAATCTCTTCCTCCTCTCCCGATGCCCTCCTCGTCCGCTGCCCCCTCGCCCCCGGCGGCTTTTCCATCTCCCTCTCCACCTCCCTCGACCTCCCCCCAATCCGTCCCTGGGACCACCTTGCCTATGCCGCCGTCTTCGATCCCCGGGACAATTCCACCATTGTCTTCGCTAAAGGCCTCAACCTCCGCCCTGCCCGCCTCTCCGATCCCTCCCGCTATGAGTGTATCTTTGGTTGGAACTTCTTCAAGCCCAAGTACCTCCTCACCTCCGCCGCCCTCTCCGCCGCTCAGGAGATAATTCGCTGCAAGACCCCCCGCAGTGTCCTCCTCCGCCACCGCCGCCGCCAATCCAACGTCGACCCCCCATTGGTCTCTGTCAAGTCCAAGGGCCGTGGCAGCATTACCCTCCCCTCCGTTGCCTGCCCTGACACCATCTTGTCCCGCCGAAGCCGGAGAAAGAAGGAGCATTCAATGTGTGTATGCACAATGGTCCGGAACCAAGCTCGATTCCTCCGAGAGTGGATTGTTTACCATTCACGAATTGGAGTTCAGAGGTGGTTCATCTATGACAACAACAGTGATGATGGCATCGAGCAGGTGATTGAATCAATGGCATCCTCTTCGAATTACAATGTGACGCGCCACTCATGGCCCTGGATCAAGACACAGGAGGCAGGATTTGCACATTGCGCACTCCGTGCCCGTGATCATTGTGAATGGGTTGGATTCATCGACGTTGATGAATTTTTGTACCTTCCGGCTGATGTCATGCTGCATGATGTGCTCCGGAATTACTCACGCAAACCACGGGTCGGGGAACTACGGGCTGCTTGCCATAGCTTTGGGCCTTCAGGGAGGAAGACGATACCACCGGAGGGTGTAATTGTGGGGTACACTTGCAGGATGAACATCCCCGAGCGGCACAAGTCAATTGTTCGTCCGGAGGCACTGAATCCTTCTTTGATCAATGTTGTGCATCATTTCCATTTGAAAGATGGGATGAGGTATGTCAACATGGACAGGGGAGTTATGGTGATCAACCACTACAAGTATCAGGCATGGGAGGTGTTCAAGGAGAAGTTCTACAGGAGGGTGGCAACCTATGTCACTGATTGGCAGGATGAGGAGAATGTTGGTTCGAAGGACCGGGCGCCTGGATTGGGGACAAAGGCTGTGGAGCCTCCGGATTGGCCTAGCCGGTTTTGCGAGGTTAATGATACCGGGCTTAGGGATTGGGTGTTGAGGGCTTTCAGCAACGCCAATGCTGGCCTTCTTCCATGGTAGCTGGGAGAGGAGTTGTATTTGATACATCAGACCAATTTGATTCATCACATCAGTGCAGAGAATGTAGAACAAAAGAAACACAAGAGAGCAGAGGACATAGGTAAATTGTTGAAGATTGATTACTCTTTATTCTTTTTTGGTTTTCTTTTTGGTGTCATTTATGTTTCTCTTATTCTACAACTTCTGTAACTATAGATGAGAGGCAAATCATTCTTTTGTAGATAGAGACATGATACAGTCCCTTATAACATTGGAGTTTGGAAGGGATTGACTGATGGAGGGTTTGGGTTTTTGTTAATTTTTTTAGATGGTTTTGATCATATTTTTTTCTCAGTTTTTTTTTAATTTTTTTTTTTAATGTTTAAATTAATCTATGGCTAGCTTAAGGCATCAAATATTATTAGCTTCTTTGATAAAGATCAAAGATGTTATCCTACACTTCTTTCTGGTTTACCAACTTGGTCTCAAAGGACCTTTCTATTCAAAGGAGCTGGACTTCTTTTGTCCCATGTGTAACTGTCAATAATCTTTCAGATAAGGATGTTATACCTTCCTTCATGTGCTGTTTGAAGAATCTGGAGCTTTAGAATTATTTAAGGAAAAAGAAAGAAAGAAAGAACAATCCAATCTTTCTTAGGTGAAAGTTAAAGAGCATTGTTTCCCTCTAAGAAATATTCCATTCTGGAAAATTAAACCTTATCAGACTCCATTTTTTTCTTTCTCTTCTCACCTTTACCTTTAGTTTTAAGTTGACAGTGCCAAGAGAATATTTAGCTGGCTCTGTGCAATTACCAAACCACACCATCATTTTATTTATGCTCAGTGCCTGTCTTTAAAGCATCTAGTAGGGTTCATGATTGAATCTCATATAAAGCAAATCCAAAAAGCTCCTAATGGACCCACAGCTAAGAAGGCTCTGTTGAGGATTAACTGCAGAATTAAGCACAACTAGGACCTTTCCAATGTCTGGACTTCAGTAGTTAGTTTATTATTCTCTTGTTTCTACCTTTCTTATATATATTAGGTTTTTTTAATCATTCTTATGTTGTTGAAGGGTCTTTGGATACCTACAATGGTGGATTTTAATGTTTGTGATTGATTAGCTTATAACTTTTGGCATGTGCTTGTTGGTTCTATAGTCTTCCTCAAATATTATGCAATTGAATACTGATACCTCCTTCCAAAGTAGCATGATACCATAACCTTGTTCTACTTTTAGGGTCCGATCCATCTATTTTACCAAAAGGAGATGTTTATTAGGGTATAAGGCTGAAAAAAACCAAATCAAAAAGATTAAACAAACCATAAAAGATGAAGTTGTCCCCATGGTTCTTAATGCAGCCTGTCCCTTTTTATCATAATCTGGTGACAGACTGGGGGCACAAGCAAATGATCAGAGCCTGAGTAAGCCAGGCCATGCTCTAGCCTGGCTTGAATTATGATTGAGCTGGGCTTGAACCCTAGCTGCATAAATTTTGAGTCGAGCTGAGCTTAGTTTATTTAGTTTCAAGCCAAACTTGAGGTGCTCAACAAAATCTAATTTTAATTTCATCAAAGGAAAAGGAGAAATCTACTTTAAGAAACTGATGAGAGTATGAGGTCCTCCAAGGTTTCAAAAACATACTCCGAGCTAATCTCCATCTTCAGACATCAATCTAACAGCTTACTTTATCTTCTTAATGTTGAAAGTGAGCATGTTAGTGTGATTAAATGTAAACTAGATTTAAATATGTAAATTATAATTAGAATAATACAATAATAGACTGTTATATTTATATTTTGATCTAAATTAAACTAAAGATAAGAGGCAAATCTCAAGCTTGGCTTGCTTATATTTTGAATGCAGATTTCTGGCTGAAGCATTCTTTCTGTTATTACTACCACTCGGTAGAGTGAGTTCCTATCAAGCCATATTAGCTCCTAAATGACTTGCTCTAATGGTAGCCTTACTATAGAGGGTATGGAAGAAAATAAGGGCACGTTCGGGTTCGCAATCGGAGTCGGACTAGATTAGAATGGAAATTAGAATAATCATATCCCTTGACGCATTCGGTTGGTGATCGGAATTGAAACGGAATTCGATGCATTTTTGGTTGAAGGGAGTTGGATTCTGAAATGAGTGGAAATTAATGACTTCTATGCTAGCCATTTAGTCATGCAAAGTCCTATTCTCATTTCAATTCTATAAAATTCAATTTCTATTCTTTTTTTAGGTATTCAAATTATATTATAATTTCGATTACGATCCAAATATGTCAAAGGAGTATGTCCATTCGGATTTCCTTTCCAATCACAAATCAAAAGCACTCTCTAATGCTATCAGAAGAGTAGGGATTGGATTTTTGAAGAATTAAGGCTAATTCCCCTCTTGAATCGAAAAGGGAACATGACTTTTTCTAGCCAAATAACGGAGGGTCATTCATTTCAATTTTCATTCCAAAGATTTTTTTTTTTTTTTTTTTTTAAAAAAAACTCCCTCCCCGCACCTGCTCCCATCCAAACCAAACATTGCATAAATAGATTTAGCTGCGAGCAGGACTTGGGTGTGACATTGGTTGTCCGGCCAGCAATGGGTGGTAGCGTGGGGATGCTGCCATGACTTTGAGATAGCGTGAGGGGAAAGGCTATTGACGAAGATAGGGAAGACAAAACTTTTGTGAGCTGTAGCTTCTGTCGTATTTATGAGCTGCCCACCACCTGCATTTTTTTGAGACTTATAGACGATGCTGGAAGGTTCCATACGAACAAATTGACTCGAGCAATCCTGCAAACCTCATGGTCTCTTCATGCAAGTTTGTTTTTTTTTTTTTTTTTTGATGAAATAAAAGAGATGGAAAGAGAGAAAACTCTCACTGTAGCTGTCCCTACCGGGCTTCCACCCCGTCAGGTCATGTTCGATTTGGATCGTAATTTTTTCGTGTACCCTCTTTATCCGAAGGTGAGTACATCAACCTGATCTCACTAAACTGCCAGAGTGAAGTGCTCTCCTGCTCCAAATCACGTGCCCCAGGAATAAATTCAGGATTTAATCAAGTAATCCACAAGCTCAAATCTCATATCCGTGATCAAGAGGACATGAGTCAAAATGCTCATCAACTATGCTACCATCTTGGTGGTGCAAGCCTTTTCTCTTTTCAAGAACTTCTTCCATGTCACCTTTTACCTTGGGGGGTATTTTCTCAAAATTATGTTGCCTTTGGGTGGTGCTAGCCATTTGGCCTTTCTTCCGATGAAATGGGAGAGAGCCATTTGACATTATTGTTGCACGAAGCATGCCATGGTTAAGGTTGGAATATGTGATGATGTTGCCAGCATTGATGGAAACTTTGTTAGAGTTTGTACGAACATTTCTCCATAAAGTTGGACGGCAATGGAACCTTTTTTTTTTTTTTTTTTTCCTTTGTGCTTTGATTGAAATATATGAAGGATTACTCTTTTCTTTGCGGTGTCAATATAAAAATAATAGCCATGATTTTTTTTTTTGATAAATTAGATTTATTAAACTAATCTAGAATAAATATATTCATGGGAATCAATAAATAAAATATTAAAAAATTTAACAGGAATATCTAACAGTGATGTCTAAAGCATAGAACCCGTAAGATGAACCATAAACGTTGATATCCAATCCTCTGCACTGTTAGCCTCTCGATAAATATATTTGGTTATGAAAAATTGCAGGGCCATTTTCATATGCCAATAATCTCGTCAATTGGACGATGATCAATATTCAAAGGTGTAGAACTAGATAGCTATCGAATAATTGTTGAAAAATCTTCTTCAATAAATATACAAGTAGCTTTGAGAACCCTCAACGTATATGACATCTTCTTCCAAGTAGCATGAAGTTCCGTCATTGGTACTGTAGTCCCCATCAATCAAGTACCCCCGGCTACAACAAAGGCATCACTAGTGCTTCTTATAATAAAACTAGCTCCTCCCAATTCATCTCAGTCCAATAGACTGTCATCAAAATTAATTTTAAGTAAACCAAGGGGTGGTAGCTTCCAAGTAAAAAGGATTCTTTGAGAAGGCTTAGAAACTACAGAAAAGGAGAAAAGGAGCCGCATGTTTCCCCAACTATCAAGTTATCTTTGAAGGCATTAATTTTAATAAATTCATTTGCCTAGGAAGAGGCTTGCAATACAATGAGCCTAGGATTTCAAATAATATTTAAAAAAATATGGACATTCCTTGCCTCCCAAATTTGATATGTTATATATAATATTAAGATTGCCTCTGATCATTGATTATCTCTACTTGTTCTCTTCTTGATATAGTGTAGAAAATTTCCAAAGAAATAGTAGAAAAGATTAAGGCATTTGAAATTGGGGCTTATCACCAGGACTGAATCGCTAATTTGCAATGCAAGATAACATTAGCAGTTGATTCTTATAAATCTTAACAAAGGTCATAGTGACTAAGAATATATAATTTATGTTGATGTAATAAACTTTGACACAGGAAGTGGTTCCAGACTAATTTCCATAGAAACAAGGCAACTCTCGAATAAACTCCAACCTTCCAAATCCATCAAATATTCTTAATTGAAGATACCTCAGGTTGAAAATATCTATAAAAATCTGCCACTCCAATTGATAAGCTACCCGAGAGATTCCAGCCTAATCTGTCAGATATATCACCACTTGGAATCGGTATGGACAAAATTTGTTCAACAAAAGTTTTCGAAAAATACTGGTAGATCATCGAATTATTTCAACCATTTGTATCGAGCAATATAAGGACACTCACCTTAAGATTTTGTAAAGATTCGGTATCAGCCAATATGAGCCATAGTTCAATTAAAATAGAATCTATCCAAAGATTCAGAAACACATTAATTGAAGATCCATTACGTGCAACCCATCAAAGCTTCGATAAAATTAATGGAGCAAAAGAGCATAACTTTTTCCAAAAAGATGAGCTATTTTGTAAACATAAGGGGATAGATTTAAAGGACCACTAAGTACTCACCATACTTTACCCTTATAAAAGATACTCATATCCCCTCCTGAAATAATATAAATCTTGCAGCCTGTTTGGCCATCAAAGCATCATTTTTTAAATAACTAAAGATCAGACTCCAGGTCCCCCTGACTGAAGAAGCTGACAAATACAGTCCCAAGCTAACAAATGTACTCACATTGAGGAAACTAATAGGCCCCATAAAAAATTTCTCAATTTTATGAGAACTCATTTAGGAATTATACAATGTGATAATAAGTAGATAGGAATGGCATACAAAATTGATGTAAGCAAAGTGACCCGACCCATCATGGATTGTGCCTTCCACTGCCATCCATTCAATCTTTTTAAAACTTATTGTACCAGGCATTGCAATTTGTTAAGGTCAAACTTTTTCCTCAGATAGGCATATCCAAATACTTCCAAATTTTATCAAATTCCCGAATATGTAATGGATTCTTAATGCATTGTCTTGTCAGTATATTACCTTTAAAACTAAACTTAATAGATGATTTCTCTAAGTTAACTTCCCGAACTGACATCCTACAATACTCCCATAAAATTTTAGAAATGATAATAGCATTCCTTCATGTGATATGAGCAAATATGATACAATCATAAGCAAAAAGGAGATAAGAGATATTAAAATTTGATCGACTAGGCTGATAAGCTATAATAGTGTTCATCAAGATAGAATTTCAAAGCTTTCTAAATAAAATGTAAGAGTAAATAATGAATAAATAAGGCGATAGAAGATAGCCTTACCGAATTTCTATGGAAGAGACAAAGTTATCTAATGGAGTCCCGCTAATTATAACAGAAAATGATAGAGCAGTAACACAACCTCTAATCTAGTCAATCCAACTGTCACACCCCGAATCCATCACCAAAATCGGCTAAGCTATTGGTCGTACAAATCCTATATTTTATCCTAGAGGTCATGCAAGGCCTAGGTACACAAGTATCACTTACTTCAAAAATCTCATCAAATAAAATAATATTATATAAATAATTGAATAGTAACTAAATATCCATTCATTCAAGTCATTACATAAATATCAACAATAGATCTAACTAAACAACCTAATTAAATCATCAAAAAATTGATGTTCAACCTCACGCCCAGCCCGATCCTTGCTACACATCATTCCATTACAAATCCAAACCACTACCAAGCTCGAATATCCTGCACAACTCTGAGAAGAAATGAAAGTAGGGGGTTGTGAGCTTTACAGCCCAGTAATAATAATAATTTGAAAATAGCAATGAGATAAGAGTATATCATGTCATGCAATGAAACAACTCAAATATCATATATGACAAAACTTTTTGTAAAATCATGTTCCCTTTTTATGTTTTCAATTTAATTATCTTTCTTCTTTAGGGTTCTGGAATAACCACGGTCATGCTTCAGCTCATGACCAGCAATCTCAGTGTCACATTTCAGCATGTGATGGACAAATCCATACCTACGATAGGTAATATTTGTCATGATTTTGCGAATGACCGACAATCTCGGTATCACACTTTATTTGATAAAACATGGATACATGAATATAGCTAATAACAATAACAATCGTACTGTCCAACATAAAAGTCATACAAAACTTATCATGTATGCCGATGCTCATATGCACGGATCAAATTATGTCATGATAAGCATACATATATAATTGGTGATTAGGTCCAGAGATCCTTACTTTCAAGAGACAATCCCAGTATATCCGATGTTAGTCCATATTCGGAATTTGCTTAAGGTCTTTTTGTTCAGAAATCTGTTCCCCTACAATAATAAATAGTTATTTAAAATTTCTCTATGATTTACCCGAATAACCCTGACTGCACGAATTTCGAGAAAGAAGACTTTTCAATCCTCTCATCCTCTCTCTCTTCTTTCTCCTCTTTCTCTCTCATCATCTTCTCTCTCCTCTTTCTCTCTCCTCATATTCTCTCCTCCATGATAACGGGAAGAGCCTTGGGTGAGCCACTGGCGACAGCTCTAACAACCGAAAAAATATACTGGTGACTCAATTCCTAGGTAAGCATCTCTTTTTTTTTCTTTTTCTTTCTTTTCTTTTCTTTTTCCCTTTCTTTTTTTTCCTTCTTTTTTTTCTTCTTTGCTTCTTCTTTTCTTTCTTCTCTTCTCCTGAACTCTCCCTGTTTCCTCCTCGGCTTGACCGAACCGAGATAGCCCCCCATGGTTGCCGGCGACCAAGAAAGGTGATCACCGAGAAGGAGGGTCGACGAACCCAAGGCGAACGGCAGTGGCGCGGCCATCGGTGATCCACGGTCCAACAAAAATCATCCCGAAATCAACCAAAAATCTCGATTAATTCTCCCCAAAACTGAATTAAAGGAGAGAAAGACTCACTGGTGATGGAAGGGACTCTCCGTTGCTCGCCGGAGAGGAGGAAAATGTCACGGAAGGAGCTCGATGGGCGGCGGTGAGGGAAAATTTAAAGGGAACGCCGATGGTCTCCTTGTCGTGTAGGGAAGGGAAAAACTACATCTACCGAAGTCCCAATCCGCCTTAACCACGACGCAGACGGATTTCTCCTCCTTGGCTTCCTCCGATTCCTCCGATGGCTTTCCCGGTCAGATAAGGGGAAGAACGAGCTCCCTGTCCAACTCCGCCTCTCCCTCCTCTATTTTTTTTTTTCCTATGATTGGGCTGAAGTTGGCTGGGCTTGCCGACTTTGGCCCAAGCCCGGGTTTCACACCAACTATCTCGAAAATTCATTTGATAAAGAGTCACAAATAAGAAATCTCATTGCACATGATCATAAGCTCATTCCATATCCAATTTAAGTATCATAAGTCCCTTTATAGGGGAAGCCTTTTAAAGGTCATACATAATTTCTTGAGCCATTCAAATATTATCAGATGTACCCTGACCTTTAATCAAAGCATCCTACCTTGGATTAATTATGGAATGCAACACAAATTATAATCTATTAGTTAAAAGCTTTACTATAATTTTATATAAAATTGTACATAGACTGATCAAACGATAATGTGAAGGGAGAGAAGCACCAAACCTTTTAGGGATTAGCATAATAAAAGTATACTTACAAGATTGAGACATAGAGTGCAAAGTATAAAATTGCTTCACTGCAATGCAAGCATCCTTACATACAATAAACCAGTAAAATTTGAAGAAAAGTGGAGGGCATCCATCAGGGATTGGAGCCTTATCCCAACCATAGATGCTAAGCATCTTCAAACTCTTTATCATCTACTACTCTCATAAAATAGTCATTATCCATATCAGAAAGAATAACAATAAGTAAAATAAGGGACTCAACTTCAACCACATCCTCATCCATAACAAACCATCTGGATTGAAAAAATTGCAATAATTCATATTCAGTTGCAGCTGACCATGATTTAAAATCATGGACTTTGTAATCGTCGAAGTCACCGTCTATGAAGCTAATTATCTTAAAATATTAATCAAAACCTAATACTTGCCCACTATCTGAGAAGAATTTTTTGTTTAGATAATCATGATACATGTTTTTTTTTGGCAAAATTAGTACTGGACGTGGAAGCATGATTACAATTATTGTGTTGCTTATTGCAATAATCCTGACATGATACTATCCATGATTTTTTCCTCTCTAGTACAAATTTGTTGGGTATTGTTATATCCACCCGGTCGGCCCGGGCCAGACTGGACAAGGCGTTCGGCAAGTTGAGGTGGGCTGAAGCTCCCATCGATCGGTTCTTCTGGAGGCTCTGACGTGTTTCCCGCCTAAGGTTCAACGAGCCGATTGGCCATTGGGCTTATGGTTCTAAGGGTCGGTCCATTTGAAGATCGGCCAATCCAGGGGTAGCCGACCTACCCGAGGCCGACCTGCCAGAGGCCGACCAACTTGAGATTGGCTGATCTACTCCCGCCTAGCTCGTCGGGCTCATCTGCACCCGGGGAACCGCCCGAAGGTTCCGGAAGATTCCCTCCAGCTGGTACCAGAATTCTATTGCAACGGATTTCGCAACGTGGCCACGACTTTATGCCACCTGGCCATCACTTCGATCCTTCCAGGGATAAATCAGGGACTTCGTCTCTGTCCTCTAACGAATTTTGGCAGTATCTCATGCCCATAAAAGGTATCCAGGGGACCTCCATAGGGGTAAGACGCTCTTTCTTCTCCATTCTGTGCTCTTCTCTGGTTCTCTCCACTATGTTGCTCCAAACCCTCTACTAACTTAAGTATCGGAATGTCCCCCGCTGGAGCACCTCCGGCTCCCAGGGGACCTTTTGTAGGTTGGCCGGCTAAGGAGCTCTCCAGCACAGCAAGGCAAACCCGGTCCAGGGGTAAGCGCGGCAACAGATTGGCGCTAGAAGAAGGGCCTGAACCTTCGTTCCGCTCTCTACTTTAAAAGAAGAGATCGACTGAAAAAAGCTACAGATGGTGAGGGGAAGAACGCGAAGTGTCTCTGCCAGAGAGAGGCATTCCCCCTACAGGCCTGAAGCACCTCGCGGGGAGGATGCCACGGCCACCGCTGCCGAGCCCACCGTCACTCTAGGACTGCAGCAGTTCCAGATGCTGGTAAACCACATCGAAACGCTTACCTCAGCGGTCCAGCATTTTCAAGAAGCGGCTGACGACCGGCGGCAGCCGCCCGCGGTGTCCTGCATCAACCACCAACATGCTGCCAGGGGGAGTCAGCAGCCGGAGGAGCCGCCACCTCTCTTCCATGCTGCTCCGGAGCCCCGGAGATCTTTGGGGGCTCACGCTAGCGGGAAGAGGGCGAGGTCGGCTTCCCCATCTTTCGCTAACTCCGCTTCCCTCGGTGGTCGGCGCCCTGCTGAAGACCCACATGACTACGACAGTAAGATCATGCGCATGAAAGAGCGCATGGCGGAGATTATCGAATGGCAGAAGGCCGAAGGGGGGCAGGCTTATAACACCCGCCCACCTTTTTCTGTCAAGATCTTGGGGGAGCTTATCCCCCAACACTTCAAGATTCCCCAGGTGGACCCCTACGTCGGTACCACCGATCCACTGGATCATTTGGGCACCTACAAAGCCCATACAGTGGTACAGGGCACCTCCGACGCCCTCCAATGTATCGCCTTTCCAGCCACTCTGAATAAGGCCACCCGCATGTGGTTTACGGCCATCCGACCAGGTACGATCCAATCTTTTTCTCAACTCGAGACTCTTTTTCTTTCACATTTCAGGACATGCAGTCGAGCCCCGAAGAACACCGACTGCCTCTTCCTCATACTCCAGAAGGAGGGGGAGACTCTCCGGGACTACATGGCCCGCTTCAACTCCACGGCCATTGAAGTCCCAGACTTGAACGAGACGGTAGCAATGTCCACCTTCAAGAGAGGGCTCCAGTCGTCCAGGCTTACATTCTCCCTGGACAAGAAGTTTCCAAAGGACTACACCGAGCTGTTGACCAGGGCCCACAAGTATGCCCTGGCGGAGGAGCAATCTGCAAGCCACCGCCAAGCGGAGGGGAGATCGACTGATAAGAAGCGGGGCGATAAAGCCCCCGCAGTCCGACCTCCTGGCGACGACGGCCGACCCACTCGGCACCGGAGCTCGAAGCCAAGAGATTTCTTTAAGAAGTTTGAGACTTATGCGCCCCTCTCCCTTCCGAGAGAGAAAATTCTCATGGAGATTGAGAACGAGGCTTACTTCTAAAGGCCTTGACCGATGAGGAGGCCCCCTGCCTCCAGAAACAAGAACAAGTACTCCGGTTCCACAGGGACCATGGGCACGACACTGAGGAGTGCCTTCAGCTGAAGGATGCTATCGAAGACCTCATCAGGAGGGGATATCTAAGCAAGTACGTCCATCCCCACCGGGATCGGGCTGAAGCTTCAACTGTCAGGGACCCACCTGAAGAGGCTGAACTCCCCAATCAATGTCCGACGGGTGGAGGTGTTGGCATGTTGCACCGAAGGTCCGATCAAAGGTCTGGAGGGGGCCAAGACATTGCGAAGAGGCACAGGGGCTTCGGTATGATCAGTTTTTCTGATGAAGATCTTTTGGAACCCCATCTCCCAAGAGATGACCCTGTCGTTGTGTCGGCAATCATTGCCAATTATGATGTAAAACGTGTCCTTATTGACAATGGAAATTGTGCGAAAGTTTTGCTGTACGACGCTTTTGTTCGGATGAATTTGTTTAGATCAAGGCTGCGGGACTCCTTAGTGCCGCTCACTGGCTTTGGGGAAAACTCCATTGGAGTAGAAGGAGAAATCACTTTACCCGTAACCCTCGGGATGGAACCTCACCAACGGACTTTTCTTATCAACTTTGTGGTCGTCTGTACAACCTCGGCGTACAATGCCATCCTAGGCCGACCAGCCCTTAATAAGTTCTGTGCCATCGTATCCACTTATCATTTGCTGGCAAAGTTCCCGACTCGTAATGGGGTTGGGGAACTGAGGGAAGACCGCAGGATGGCCAGACAATATTTGGCCATTCATGATAGGCAGCTGGAGGGGCGCCCCACACTTGAACAACTAGATCCCAGGGACGAAACTGATGACTGTGGTCAGCCTGTCGAAAAGGTGGTGTTTGTTCCGCTCAGAGAGGATGATCCTACTAAAGTGCTTCAAATCGGGAGTACACTAAGCGAAGAAGCCCGACAGGAGCTGATAGGGTTCTTGAAAAGCAACGCTGATATTTTTGCCTGGTTGGCCTCGGACATGCCAGGCGTCCCGTCGGGTGTCATTACTCACCAACTCAAGTTGGATCCAACATATAGACCCGTCCGACAGAAGAAAAGGAGCTTTGCTGCCGAAAGACAGAAGGCTATTGAAGAAGAAGTGAAAAAACTCCTCGACGCCGGTTTTATTAGGGAGTCCCACTATCCGGAGTGGGTGGCCAATGTCGTTATGGTGAAGAAGGCCAGTGAAAAGTGGAGGATCTGTGTGGACTATACGGACCTCAACATGGCTTGTTCGAATGATAGCTTTCCCCTGCCAAAGATTGACCAATTAGTGGATGCTACAGCTGGCCACCAGTTATTGAGCTTCATGGATGCATTCTCTGGGTACAACCAGATCAGGATGCACCCTGAAGACGAGGAGAAGACGGCCTTTGTCATGGACAGGGGATTGTATTGTTACAAAATGATGCCTTTCGGCCTGAAGAATGCGGGCGCCACTTTCTAGCGGCTGATCAATCGAGTCTTTGAAGGGCAGCTCAGAAGGAATATGGAGGGTTACATCGACGACATGATTGTTAAGAGCCTCCGGAGGGCCGACCACATCAGGGATTTGCAGGAATCCTTCGACGCGCTGAGACGGTATCGGATGAAGTTAAACTCTGCTAAGTGCATCTTTGGGGTGACCTCCAGAAAATTTCTCGATTTTCTGGTCACTCAAAGAGGTATGGAGATTAACCCTGAGAAGATCAAGGCCATCATGGACATGGCACATCCGACCAGCAAGAAGTAGGTGCAAGAGCTCACGGGCCGTATTGCCTCTCTCAACCGCTTCATTTTCCGGTCGGCTGAGAAGTCTTTGCCCTTCTTTAGAACTTTGCGCCGGTCGGACCATTTTCAGTGGATCGATGAGTGTCGGTTGGCCTTCGAACCCTTGAAGGACTATTTGAAGAACCCCCCGCTGTTGGCCAAATCAATGGAGGGGGAGACGCTATACCTATACTTGTCGGCCTCTGACGAAGCTGTCAGCACCGTCCTTGTGCGAGTGGGGGAAGACGGCCAGCAGAAACCTGCCTATTATATCAGCAAAGTCCTCCATGACGCCGAGACAAGGTACCCTAAAGTCCAAAAGCTGGTTTACTCGTTGGTCATGGCGGCGAAGCGTCTCCGGTCCTATTTTCAGGCACACCCGATCGTCGTGCTGACTGACCAACCCCTCAGGGCAATCCTCCGAAGTCCTGACATCTCTGGACGGCTCGCTAAGTGGGCTGTCAGGCTGGGCGAGTTCAACATCTCCTTTCGATCCCGGTCGGCCCTGAAGGCCCAGGTAATTGCAGATTTTATTGCAGAATGCACATGGGGGCCGGAGGCCGCCCCTTCGATTGCTGAAGTACCTAGGGCCAACCCAGCAGGAGAGTGCGAGCCCACCTGGACTCTCCATGTAGACGGAGCCTCCAATCTCGTCGGATGTGGGGCAGGCCTAATTTTAGCCGACCCTGACGGACAATGCCTGGAATATGCCTTGCACTTTGCATTTCAAGTATCTAACAACCAAGCAGAGTACGAAGCTCTACTCACAGGATTGAGGATAGCTGGTGAGTTGGGCATCAGTAGGATCCGGGCCTTCTCTGACTCCCAATTGATAGTCAACCAAGTGAAGGGTGAGTTTGAAGCAAGGGACCCATCCCTGGCTAAGTACTTGGATAAGGTACGAGGCTTTACATCTTTGCTCAAGTCTTTCGAGATTCTCCATATACCTCGGCTGCAGAACTCCCGGGTGGATGCTCTGTCACGGTTAGCCACGGCTGTGGTTGGCACCTCCAACCGGACCTTTGTGGAGCATTTGCAGCATCCAAGCATCGCGGAAGAGACGACCGACATCCATCAAGTTGGGCAGGAGACATCATGGATGGACCCGATCTGTACCTTCCTGGCTCAGGGTGCTCTTGCGGACGACCCGGTGGAAGCCAAGCGTATACGCTCAACGGCCTCCAAATACGTCGTCCTCAATGGAACCTTCTACAAGCGGTCATTCTCACAACTATTGCTGAAGTGCTTGGGACCGACCGATGCAGATTATATGCTCAGGGAGGTGCATGAAGGCATTTGTGGTGACCACCTTGGAGGGAGATCCCTGGCCTATAAAATTATCCGATAGGGATATTACTAGCCCACAATTCAAAAAGACGCGGCAAACTTCATGCAGAGGTGTGACGCATGTCAAAGGTACTCGGGAGTCCAAAGGAGGCCCTCCAGTCAGCTGACCCCGCTTACAGTGCCATGGCCATTTGCCCAGTGGGGCATGGACATCCTAGGACCCTTTCCCCCAGTATCCGGCCAACGAAAATTCCTCCTCATGGCCATTGATTACTTTACCAAATGGGTGGAGGCTGAAACAGTGGCGTAGATAATGGAAGCCAAGGTGGAGAACTTCGTCCGAAATTATATTATTTTCAGATTCGGCATTCCACGGACGATCATCACAGATTATGGGAGGCAACTTGACAACTCAAGGTTTCGAGATTTTTGCCAGCAGTACCACATTTCTCATCGGCTCACCTCGGTCGGCCACCCACAATCCAACGGAGAGGCTGAAGTCACCAACCGGACGATCTTGCATGGGTTGAAGACTTGGCTGAATGAAGCCAAAGGACTTTAGGCGGAAGAGCTTTATTCTGTATTGTGGGCATACCGGACCACCGCTCGGATGGCAACCAGAGAAACTCCTTTCAACTTGACCTATGGAAGTGAGGCAGTCATCCCCGTAGAAATCTCTTTGCAATCCCTGCGAGTTGATCACCTCACTGAGCTGACCAACTCGGAGCAACGAAGAGCCGACCTGGATTTGCTGGAGGAAACCAGGCTACGAGCAAGCATGAAGATGGCAACTTACCGGCAGAAGATGGCTCGATATTACAATTCAAGAATAAAGGTGCGAACCTTCCAGGTTGGAGACTTGGTCTTGCGGAGGACAGATATTTCGAGGTCGACCGAGCAAGGAAAGCTTTCTCTTAATTGGGAGGGTCCATATCGAGTCAGTGAAGTAATTCGGGCCGGGACCTACTGGCTTGAGCAGTTGGACGGGCAGCAAATATCACGCCCGTGGAATGTAGACAACCTTCGCAAGTACTATCAATAAAGTCTACAGTTTCCTCCATGCCCACTCCGAAAGTCCGACTCCGGTTGGTAGAGGCTCTAGGGTAGCCCACTCCGAAAGTCCGACTCTGGTCGGCAGAGGCTCCAGGGCAGCCCACTCCGAAAGTCTGACTCCGGTCGGCAGAGGCTCTAGGGCAACCCACTCTGAAAGTCTGACTCCGGTCGGCAGAGGCTCTAGGGCAGCCCACTCCGAAAGTCCGACTCTGGTCGACAATCACCGCACATGGCCCATGAGGGATCGCGTAAAGAACAAATGGCAAACCTGAGCCACCTGGCGAAGCAAACTGGGAGCAAATCTCCTGGTTCATGAGCCCGAACTAAACAGTTGCCAACATTCCTGCTTCAGACATCGAAAAGTCGACCGGAAATACTTGAAAAAAATTTTCAGAAGAAAAAGAAAGTAACCTATGGTGCAGAGAAGTCGACTAGAAAGACTTAGAAGGATCTTGAGAGAAAACATTTATCTCACACATATACACATAAGACAATGGTAAGGACTTTCATTACATCCAAAAGCAGACACTTACAAAAGGTGGGCCGGACCTTTACAAACCCCTTAGGTCGGACCTGTCAGGGGAACCAAGTCACTCTTTGACATCTATCAGAGGTGTCATGTTGTTGCAATAGAGCCTGCAGGATATGAAGAAGCTGCAACAGATCAAAAATGAATGGCTGCAATGAAGGAGGAGCTGGAAATGATTGAGAAAAATCAGACTTGGATCCTAATGGACGGACCTACACACAAAAAGGTAATAGGAGTTAAGTGGGTTTATAGAACCAAACTCAATTATGATGGTTCTGTAAATAAACACAAGGCAAGGCTGGTCGTTAAAGGATATACTCAGATGTTTGGTGTGGATTTCTTTAAGACTTTTGCCCCAGTCGCTAGATTGGATACCATAAGAATGCTGCTGGCTCTTGCTGCTCAAAAGGGCTGGAATATACACCAGATGGATGTCAAATCTGCCTTCTTAAATGGATACTTGGAGGAAGAAATTTTTATAGAGCAGCCTGAAGGTTTTGTTGTTCAAGGAAACGAGGAGAAAGTATATCTGCTGAATAAGGCCTTGTATGGTTTAAAGCAGGAACCAAGGGCCTGATACAGCAGGATTGATGCACATTTGTTAGACTTGGGCTTTACTAAAAGCCTAAGTGAATTTTCCCTCTATCTCAGGAAGGTTAGTCATGATATACTTGTAGTATCCCTATATGTTAACAATTTGCTTGTGACAGGAAGTAGTACGGAGCAGATTAACAATTTTAAAAGGGAAATGAAGGATGTTTTTGAAATGACTGATCTTGGAAAAATGACATTCTTTCTTGGCATGGAAGTTCAACAAAAGCAGAATGAGATCTTCATATGTCATCATAAATATGCCAAGGAGATTCTCAAAAAATTCAACATGGAGAAATGCAAGCCAACTGCAACCCCAATGAATCAAAAGGAGAAGTTTTGCAAAGAAGATGGAGCTGCAAAAGTTGACGAAAGACTTTACAGAACTTTAATAGGCTACTTGATGTACCTGATTACAACCAGACCAGATATTATGAATGCTGTAAGTCTACTCTCAAGGTACATGCATTGTGCTAGTGAAATTCATTTTCAAGCAGCAAAAAGAATTGTTAGATATATCAAGGGTACAATTAACTATGGTTTGAGATTTTGTCAAATTAAAAATTTCACACTCCATGGTTATTCTGATAGTGATTGGGCTGGTTGTGTTGATGACATGAGAAGTACTTCAGGTTACTATTTTAGCTTTGGTTCTGCTATTTTTTCATGGTGTTCTAAGAAGCAAGAAATCATAGCTCAATCCACAGCAGAAGCAAAATATGTAGCTGCTGCTACTGCTATGAATCAAGCTCTCTAGATTAGAAAATTGATGGCAGACCTGCATATGGAGCAAAAAGAAAGCACACAGATACTTGTAGATAACCAAGCTGTAATTTCAATTGCAAATAATCCAGTGATGCATGGCAAAACAAAACACTTCAAGTTGAAACTCTATTTTCTAAGAGAGGTACAAAAAGGAGAAATACAACTAATTTACTGCAAAACAGAAGATCAAAATGCTGATATCTTGACCAAGGCACTTTCCAAAGCAAGGTATGAGTTCTTAAGGCAAAGACTTGGAGTCTGTAGCTCCAGAGCCAAGGAGGAGTGTTGAATGACATGTCTCAGGAGCTGCTGACATGAAATTGAATTTGTCAAAGTTCTGTTAGGATTAATCTAGTCTACAGATATCTTTTTGAAAGTTTGTTATGTAACTGCAGCAGATTTGGCTGCATATTTTATACTTTTCTGTTTTAAATAAGTTGTATAAATAAGTGCTTTGATAATCAATAAAAGATTGAATCGGAAGTCTCAAAATCTGTGTTTCTCTTAAAAAACCTACAAAATGAAAGTAATGTTAAAACATCTTTTTACTCTTATATCCTAGAATATAATTATAATAATAAATTGCTAAAAGTTTAATATTAACTGGTTGAAAAAAGTTGGAATTGGGCTTGGGAGTCCAAAATGATCCAACAAATACTAAATCTCACTAGTATATTTCTGGAAATGTTTGTATCTAAGATGGCTGAATAATAATTAGGCATTCTTTCAACCATTAGATCCAAAAACTTCGGCAACTATATAACAACCATCTTATAGTACAAGGTAACTAGTTTCACAATTTTATATTACTCATAGACGTTTGATCAATAGATTGATTGACAAAACATGCTACTATTTCCGATCCTAATCTTGTGCATGGAATTTATCTCAAAACTTTCAAAATCATGACAGCCATAAGAAGAAATTTTCAAAATATCATACTGGAAAAGTACCCACTATTGGGTTTAGTATCTCGATTCGGCCTAGAAGACTGTCCAGAACAAGATCCAGGTAGGAAACAGTCTAGGAGGACTAGCAGACTAGACCCCCGTAGTCTGCAGGTTAGGCGCAGCCTGTAGGTGTGCATGGCTTGCGAGCACCTGCACATGGCGCCCCAGGCACCCGCAAGCACGTAGCCAGGGCCAGGTGGTATGCGCGTGACCCAGGCTTGGGAGGCACGTGCACGGCCTAGGCCATTTTTCCTTTTTGCTATCATGGTCCATGGTGGATGCCCGGTCCATAGTGTCCCAAACATGGTCCATGAGCAGTTGATCATGGTCTATGTGGCAATATTATTGTTTATGCACACGATTCACTCGATCCAACAATCCCACGCAATCCCTACAAAGATCAGATGGCTTGGAGATGTCCTGACTCCGATTATACTTGATCCATGCGATTTGCGGCACAATGAAGGGCGATCGAATGACCAGGAGTTATTTTTTGGTCAAATGAGAGTTGGAAAGGGAATATGACTTCATTTTTGAAATGGTTTGAATCATTGGACTCCTAGTGAGATACTCTTCATGCTAGAGGCTATAAAAAGGAGAGCAAGTAGCCAGAGATCAGGTATAAGGATCTAGAGGGCTTTTAAAGAGTGTGGTATTGACAAAAAAGCCTGTAAAAATTAAAGGATCTCCTTAAGAGTTGAAAGTGAAGGATTTGAGATTTCTTGTTGAGATAATTATATAAAATTGAGAATGAGAGTTTCAATCTTATAAGCATTTATTTTTTCTCATAGTGAAACCTTGCATACCCAATTAGATTATATCTTTTATTTTACTTTTTATTCTTCATTCTTTTGTGGCATCAATACTGATGTCGTGATCTTAGAAATAAGGATCTGTATTCTACATGAGAGATTGTCCAACTATTGATATCACTGTAGTTAGTACCACAACAATCGGTATCAAAGCCCAAGATTATCTTTGTTGATCGAGATTGAAGAAGATCGAGAAGACAAGTATAATCAAGGTAGAGATCAACCAATTTCGATGAGAAGAGAAATTTCTTCCTCTGATAAGCAAGGATTAAAGATGTGCTCATCTAGCAAGGGTTGATCGACACTTTCATATATGAGGAGAGACCGATTACCATGGAAGACAAGACTTGGAGATGATTTTAGATGCAAGCGATGAATACTATTCACTTGTATTTGATAGATGACATGGTGATCCATGTGCCGAACAAGACTTTTTCGATGATACTATGGATGAAGCTTGAGAGTTATACATGAAAATGTCCCTCATCAACATACTTTTTTTTTAGAAGTAGTTTTATCAACTATAGATGACTGAAGTATAGAGCGTGCAGGAGCATCTGAGTAACTTCTAGAGAATCCTCACCGATCTTCTTAGTGTATGTGAGAAGATGGAAGAGAAGACCGGGATGCTGGTCTCGCGATCATCACTACTGCACTCCTTCGAGTCCTTAGTGACTACTCTTTTAATGAAGATGAGTAGCATTAAGATGGAGGAGATGCCTTCAGTGCTATTATAGAACTAGATTTTTAGACGAGAGAACTAAGCTTCGAGTTTAGATAAGAACTCAACATTGATAGTTTCTAGAGGAGTAGGTGGTAGAAGGTGGAGCGATAGAGGATCGCAAGAAGGGCAGTCTAGGTAAAAGAATACGAGCAAGATCAAATGTTACTGGTGCGATGAATCGGGACATCATGTCAGAGATTGTCCATAATTCAAAGATCAGATGAAGGTTACTATATCAGTGGCTAATTGTAGCGACAATGATGGATACTATAGTGATACACTTATGGTATATAACGAGGTATCTTCTTCCTAGTAAGTTTTAGATTCTGTATGTCTATATCATATTTATTATAGAGAGGAATTGTTTGACTCTATAGAGAGTAGAGAGGGTTCTGTTCACTTGCTAGATGAATCAAGCTATATGCTTGAGAATATCAGGATAGTCAGTTTGAAGACATATAATGGGATAGCGAGAAAATTGGACGAGATTCGATATATACCTAGTTTCAGTAAGAATCTAATTTTACTCAGTAAACTAAATTCAAACGGCTATACTAGAAAGCTGATGATGGAATCTTGAAGGTCATGTATAGTAGTAGGATTGTCTTGCATGAGAAGAAGTGTGGAGGATATTACCTCTTAACAAGAAGTTTAATGCAAGGTGGAGTCCCTGATATAAGTGGGAGCCTAGTGTGAGGTGGAGCTTCTTGAGCAGATAGATCAGGCACAAAACAAGAGACTTTAGATGATGATAGGCAACGTCGCACAGTGAAGTTCCTATTACTGCATGAGACTTTTCCGAACAAGTCTCAAGTCAAGATGAGCACAAAACGTGACGGAAATGGGATCGAATGGCCTGCTTTGACTCCCATGTTTATCCATCTATAAACAATAGGCATTTATCTCAATGCATGGGAACAAAATCTTTCAAAAGCTCTCAAAGTTAGGTCAAAGCTGAACATCGAGTCGAGATAGTAATTATTAGATTTAGTACTTTGATTCGGCTCGAAAGATTACCCAAAACAATATCCAAGCATGAAACAACCAAGGAGGACCCACGACAGGCCATATGAACATGCCATATGAGTTGTCCATCTCAAATATTATTTTTTCTTCATTTGATCTTTTTTTGAGTTACTCATTAGTAATATCTATATCATAAAAACATACAAGAAATATATAAAATGCATATTGAACACTTTCATTAAAAGTTTTAACCATAAATATTTAAAAAAATTTCAAGTACAATCAATTACAATAAGTCCAATACATTATGAAATAAATAAATAAATAACATATTAATTACTACAGGATGCCATTCACTACATAATCATTCAACATGTCAAGCACTATGTAATTTCTTAAAAGTCCTCCTCATGTAGCATCTTCATCATTATTCATTGGAATAGGAACATCTTGAGATGAAGATTAATTTAAAATCTCTCGATCTATTTCATCAATGAATTTTTTATTAAGATCTACTTCTATTAAATAATTATATAAGATGCAATAAGCTAAAATAATTTCTGTTTATGTATCAACTAAGTAATTAAGCTCTGTTGTACTATTGATAATTGGAAATTATTTCTTTAATACACTAAATGCTCTTTCTATTGCATTACACAATGATACATGTTGAATGTTAAATAACTCTTGAGAATTTTTTGGTGCTCGACTGAAGTATTCTTTCAAGTGATAGCGCACTACTCTATAAGGTATGATAAGTCTTTTTCTTAGCATATATCCCGCATCAACAAGATGATATTTACCTAATAAAAAATTAAAAATAAATAAAAATTGTATTGTATTATAGAAGAATAAGAAAATTATTGATTACTAAAGATTATCTTTAGAAATCTCTAACTTATCTTCTCTCCAAATTGCATCCTTGAATTAGATACCATCCCTTCCCAACCGGCCAAGACATATATAAATTTTAAATTAAATAAGCATGCGCCAATACATTTTATGTTGGATAATCCTTCCTACCACAATATCTTAGGCCATCAGATCGAGATACTTTTACATGAACATATATTTCATCAATAGCTTCCACACAATCCTAATATAAAAATTTTATTTAAATATTTATTTAAATATATATTTACATAATTAAAAATAAATCAAATAAAATTTGATTTACCTTGCAATATGTATAAAATCTATTATTGTTGAGTATTTCTAAAGGAACTTGTTATACCGTGGGTTGAACCAAAAATCGATCTTCTAAAAATATTATTGCTCTTAGTACCTTGTGAAAATGATGACTAGTGATCTCATTAGAGCAACAACAGAAAAATGAAATCATACGAGTCCTCACATTACATGATGATATATAAGAAAACTTAGTAACTTGCTCTTTAACTGTTGCTCTTTGAGTAGGTTGGAGACCACCATCTTTTTGTAGTATCTCACATAAATTTATAAAAGCTTATGGTCTTATGAGAATAATATCATGACACTTTTTATTTATGCTTAAATATTACATTATTTCATCTCGTACTAGTTGTCTATCTATAAAAGATTGATTAATAGGCCAATCAATATAATTTTTATGATGATGAAGCCTGTGTCGCTCCATAAAATTTACAACATGACAAATAACTTCAGCTGCAGCTAATCATCAACTTCTCTCTCATAAAAGAAACTCATATATTTCTTTATTTTCTTGTCGTTCCATCCATCATACATTTAATTTAAATTTATATAAAATAAGTATGTTATGTTATATGACAAATAGATAATAGTAAATTATTGGAAGATGAATGAAAACAATGACATGTAATTAAAATATAAAAAAAATTTATGCAATTCTAAACTTTAAAAAGGAAATAGATGCTTATGAGATGAAAGTGAGAAGTGTAAATTAGGAAATGAGATGAGCATTTCTAGGCAATGCATCTGTTCATCTTGTTTACTTGTAACAAAACCTATATGGAAAAATAGGCTCGTTTAGTCCATTTGTGTGGATGCTTTTCTCATACATGTTTCTAGAATGCTTTTATGTATTTATTTTGCCTATATATGCAAAGGTTCTTCAAAGATAATAGCTAAAGTGTTTGGCTATAGTAATTAATGATACAAGAAAAACAAGCAAATGTATCAAGATATTAGAAATTAAAGATATACTTCGTAACTTCAAAATCTTGCTTTATAATAAAAGAAACCATCTATAATTAAGTTGGGTGAAGAGGCCTGCATATTGTGTTCTGCTGCTTGTGTTCCATCAGGATGATCTGATTATTAGAATGATGAATGATTATGACCATTTAATGAAAATTCTATTCTTCACCGAGCAATTGCTCAAATTCTTATTTTATCCGAAACAAACAATTGCTCTATCTATAACATAACATATAAGAAGATGCTTCGGATGTATTAGGAATAAGAAAAGGTTATGTGGTATAAATCTTAAGACATCACTTGTAAGCGAACATCCAATATTTCATCCAAAAGAAAATGAAACGTTTTGAACACAACCAAATGAGATTTGACGAGGATAACATGTTTTTATGCTCTTCTTTTCTATAAAATT
Organism: Areca catechu; assembly: GCA_021397845.1. Taxonomy (NCBI): domain Eukaryota; kingdom Viridiplantae; phylum Streptophyta; class Magnoliopsida; order Arecales; family Arecaceae; genus Areca; species Areca catechu. The sequence goes on from CM038040.1 coordinate 20,347,386, forward strand.
CCCATTTAGAAAAGAGAATGAAATGCAAACAAAATATAAAGAAAAAATAATAAATTCATTGTTCTTTGATTTTTCTTGAATTTTTCTTCGTTTTCCCCCCTTTTTTCCTTTTTTTTCCCCATTCTTAGGAATCGAATCAGTGGGAAGCTTGAATTAGCTGAATAAGAAAGCTTTTCTATTCGATTAATTCAAACGTAATATTAATTTGGTTCTTCATTATTAGAGGGGTAAGATGAAAAATTCACTTACTCTCAATTCCTTTCTCTCCATACTGATGTGCGATTTGGAGAAGAAAAGAATTATAGATTTTTGGAAATTCGTTCTCTCAATTTTTTTCATTTTCTTTCCATTTCTTTCACGAAAAAACTCTTTTTCTTCGCTTTTTTTTTTTTTTTGTTTATATATATTCCGTTCCCTTCTTCCAAACAAGGTATATGATGACGGTGCATCGCATGAAATATTGCAAGCATATGAATGTAATTTACATGACCTCCAACAGTGCCCTAACATTTGGTACATGGGTTGGAGTCTGAAATGACCAAGTTCCCCTTCCGTGGCCAAAAAAAATTAAGCGATCCATGCTTATATCAAAGGCTCTTTTACTCGAAGATACGTCTCAAGAAAGTACTAATTAACGAGGTTAGATTTGGAACTATCCTGACCAAATTTTTTATCTGAGATTATGAGGGGCTAATCTTTATCAATTACCTACTAATACCCACTCTACTCCACATGCTACTCTACACCCACTCCACCTAACGTCGATCAAAATCTAAGCTCTTGAGTCCAAGTTATCGTTCGCAGAACTGGGGGAATTAATTAATCAGGGTTCAGAAGGGAAGGCCAGGTCCACTTAGAATCAGAAACCTATGGAATTTAAAATCTTGGTTTAGGTTATCCTTGTTGTCCATGGTTATATGGATCTATAGAGTGGAAGTAACTTATATATGATTGGTAATTGGTTTAAGAATGAACATATATTAACTAGAAATTTGATACATCCAAACCAATCCAACTTAAACTCGAATGGACGTTGTACTTTCTAACCCAAATATGGGGTTGAGTTGGATTAGAGTTTGAAATGATGAATTCAACTTATGTGGGGCAAAAAAGAGCCAAATGTTATATATGTCCCGGTCAAGGAAGTAATAAATGGAAGAGAGCTTAGTTGAGTAATTCTCCATTGTCAAAGGTCCCATAAAAAAAATGTCTGCTTGCTAAAGAACATTAATTAGCAACCATGGAAGAGAATTCGAGAACGATCAAATTTGTAGTTTAATTCCTGGTTGATGAGCGACGATGTCCTTATCAACTTACCTTCGAGGTACAGCCATGAAGAATAAAATATTTCTTATGCAATCAAATAGAAATATCTCCTTGCACTGTATAGGATCTTGATGCCTTACATGTAGCCGATCATAGATGCTGTTAAAAAAGATATGATGATATGAGATTTACAAAATATGATGACGGAATCCATGGTAGCTAAGAGGTTGTGGACAAGAGTCGCAAATATGTTTGGACAAAGAGAATGTCTCTATAATTAAAACTATAACATAATGAAATTGTGGGCCAAATATGTACAGGTGAAAGCTATAGGCCAAACCATTCAAATCATTCTCTCTAGATTCTGTTTGCTACTAACTAGTTCTAAGCTTTTCACACTTGCATTTGATTGCCATGGTACAATATACTTATCATACATTCTATGCATGCTTCATTTAATCCACACCATGGAAGAAAGGTTAAAAGAAATACTGCAAAAGGATATTCATTCACAGTCTAGAGAAATCCTGAACACCTGTAGGGTTTTGTGGTAGGAGTCTGTCTAGTGCTTTATAAATATGGTCCCTTGGTTAGCTCCAAGGGGCCCGGAGTTTTAGCAATGGTTTATTTATGAGAACATCTCCATGGTCTGCTCTTGGTGTGACCGAACACCATGCAGCCAACTAACTGATTAAAATGGTGAAGACCCAATTGGGTGGATCTGGTGGGTTTACGTAGAGTGGTTAATGGATCGGGTCCTGACCTGTTTAACTATAATTAAATAGATCCGGGTCCGGATATTAAATATCTAGACCCGGGATCCGGTTATATAATATAGTATTATATATATTTATATATTTATATATATTAAATTATTATGAACCGTTAGATCTTTTGATCTAACGGCTCAAAATCAATTATAATTTTTAATATAAAAGGCCTTCAATTCAGCAGCAGAGTAGTCCTAATTCTTGTTCATTGCCTAAATCCCTAATCCTCCCTACCCCTCGACGATCGACGCCTCCCCCCTCCTCGTTAGATCGGTATTTGTATAGTTTTTTTTATTTTTATATTTAATAAGTAATGATTTATATTTTCTTTTGATTAAGCTTTCATTATTACCCCATAGCATGGAAGAAGTTGATTTGGAGTTGTGAGGAATGATGGAACAATGTGATAGAACAAATTATGTATGATGGAACAAATTAAAATTACTCTTTGTAGTTGCTTCTAATTTTCTTTATCTTTATAAGTGTAGTATTATTTTATCTTATATACTAGCTGAAAATGTTTGCTTACACATCTATAAACTAGTATGTTTTTTTTGTTGTCTCTTATCGAAAATTTTATTTACTTAATGGTTTCATATGGAAACTAAGGATCATCGCTATAAACTAGAATCCTGTAATTCTATTATGTTGATTATAGTCCTGTAATATTGCTATGGTTATTAGCAGGTTATTATATCGTTTTATTGCTATTTGGTTGTATTGTTATATTATAATAGGTTCTAGTTCAATCATCTTGTTTACCTAACAAAAAAAAAAAGGTAAGAAGGTGATATTGGACTTCATGTGCCATGGTACTATCCATTCAGGTCCGGGTTCGGATACCCGAGATCCATTCGGGTCCGGGTCGATACTTCAAAACTGGACCTGTCGGGTATTCGGGTTTGGGTCCGGGTCTGCATATCTGGGTTTCAACCCGAACCCAACCCATTGATAGCTCTAGGTTTATGCTAAAAGTTTTCTTTGAGGTAGAAGGGGGGACATCAATGACAGTGAGCGACTCACCATCGAGGGGTACTAGTGGCCTGGATGAACTATCTGTGCTCTGGTTGGTAATGGTGAAGCAAAGGACTCCATGTATTAGGGGGGAGGGCCCTGAATGAGGAAGAAGGGCAAGTTAACTTGCCACCCCACCCCCCCTGTCAAACCTGGTAGTGACTCAACCTGGCCTAGTCGGCAACTCAAAGACCATCACGAACAATTGGATCAAGCCAACCAAAATTGCATGGTGGTGATCTCCTGATTGCCTAGCCATTAGATTAGCGATTGGATCGGACAATTGTCTCCATGGGAGGGGCTTAAGACAGGCCAAGCCAATGGAAAAAACTGATTTGGGTCACTTATTATTAATAAGGAGGGCTAGGGTTCGGGTGAAGGGAGCCTTGGTGAGGACCCTTTTCAATATAAGTAGGCTAGATCACCTAATAATGAGATGCATCATGGGCTGAGATTTCTGGGAACCTAAAGATTACTGAGGGTGGACCCTTGTTTGCAGTGAAGAGCCCATATTTTAGAATGAAAAGTGATGTTCTAGGGGACTCACTCTCTAGTGAGGTCGCATTGAGTTTCTTCATCTTCTCCATGCCAACTTGTCGAAGTTGAAGAGGAGAATGGTGTTGTCAATTGCTCTCAAAAAGGTACTAGAAGGGTCAGCATCGCATGGAGGATCAGAGGGGCTACTGGTGGCAGCAGGGCCAATGTTGAGTAGGGGGAAAATAGGTTGAAGGTGCCTTAAGACAACCTTATCATTTTAGGGAGGGGTGCACCTCTTAAGGTGAACTTCTCTATGGTAGGGGTGTTGGATGTAGCCAAATTCAGCCACTAAAAAAGTCCAAAACGAGACTCGGATAAAAGGCCCGGACATAATTTTTTTTGCAAAAAATAAAAAAATTGGCCGACAAACCACGCCAGTTCGCAAGCCAACATGGCCCAGCATGCATGCACGTTGGTGGCCCAAGTGGGCACCGGCAGGTGCGCTGCTAGGCCCAGGCCCATGCGGCCCCTCCCCCAAGTGCGAGTTATCCCTTCTATGGCATGGTATTTGGTGGACTGAGGGATTTTAAGCGGTGCATGGGAGCGATCCACGGTGTACACATGAGATACGCATGATCGGGCAGCTGAACACCGATCGCACAAGGATCCGATGGCCATGGTTTGATCCAACTTTGATTAGGCTTGATATGCATGATCTGTGGCACGATCAAATCTGATTGACAGTCAAAAATATCCTGAAGTTCAAATTCAAGTTAGAGAGACTACAAGACTCTGATTTGGACATGATTTAGACTGTTGGACTCCTGGTAAGATATGCTTTGCACCATAGACTATAAAAAAAATGAGGGCAAAAGACCAGGAATGTGATGTATGAGGATCCAGAGGGCTATGAAGGATCTCTAGAAAGCCTGTAGGTGCTGAGAGTTGAGAGCTTGTAAAAAAGATTTGGGATTTCTTGTTGAAAGAATTATACAGGATTGAGGGTGGGAGTTCCAATCTTGTAAATTTTTTTTATATAGTAAAACCTTACATTTCCAACTGATTGTATTTATTTTATTTTTTATTTTCTTCTTTCTTTTGTAGCATTGATATTGACAATCATGATCCTAGAAATGGGGATTTGTATTTTATATGGAAAAAAATATGAGAAAGTGGTATCAGTATAGTTGGTATCACAATAAGAGGGTATGGAGTCTGATATCAATATGAACCCGGACTCACTACCCCTCATGAAAACAATGAAATAAGGGGTAGGCTCATTGGGGTTGTGCCGAGATGCCCTGATGGGTGGATGACGATTAAATCCCAGGAGTAGCGTAGCATTAGGTTCGGTTGGTGTTGGTGGTGGGGTGGGCTAGGATGGGTCAGGCCTCTAGAGGAATCTAGATCATGAGAGGGTGGTGTGCCAAATCAAGGAGGTGCTGGAAGGGAAGAGGGTGACATATAAATGGTTAGAGAGGTAGGATAGGAGCTGGTTTTGAAGGTATATGCCGAAGGTGCTAGGGATTTAGCTCCCCTCTCCTAGTTTGACCTTCAGAGGAAGATATTGTGATGCGGGACTATTCGTGCATGCTAATTATTTTTTGTTATTAGGCATTAAGTTAGGAGTTTATATGCCGAATTTCAAGCCAAGATATTAAGTAGGAAATTCTATAGAAAATCCGAAGCACAGGCATGCAGAAATAAATCCTAAAAGTGAAGAAACATGACCGCCAAGGCTAAGAAGCCCTGGTTATGACTAGTTCTTCTGTAATACCGCTACTAGAGGAGTCTAGGAGGTGTACCTGGCAGAGATTTGTAGATCGATCCATGAAGAGTTCGCTCTATGCTCTCGGATATGGCTTGGAAAATAAAGCTAACGATCCTGCGAATTCGCGACTTTCAATCTGGTGACCCGAAAGATGGTCAGATAGAATCCCTGGATTTGTGAACTCTGAGGGACCTGCAAATCACCTAACACAGGTTAGAAAACAAGGAAGAAAAGAGTTAGATCGCTGAAAGAAAAGAAAGGTGAAGAAGTTTGAAGAGGGTGACTAAGGGATGAAGAAGGCTAGCGGCTTGGAGGCAGGGCGCAGGGATCACACAGATACCCAAAGTGATCAGACAGATATCCTTAATCACACAAAAATTCACTCAGAATTTTTAGGAAGACTCAAGAGGAATTCATCCATAACAATTCATAATAATTGATCATTAGTTACAAGAGGGTGGAGGGGTGGGATATTTATAGATGTTCCTATGCCCTCTCCTGGTTAGGATAGGAATACAAGATTTGATAGGGAGAAGGATTACAAAGTGGCCTAGAACTAGGAGTACACAATTTGAGTAGAAATAAAATAGGATCTCCTTATTAGAATTGGTCTTCTCTCCTTCTTTGACTTGTCAAAAGCTCCTTCTTGGGCTTGGATGCCTAAATGGACTTGGACTTAAACTTTAGGGCAGCAAGGGCGTCCTCCAATGGGCTTGGGCAGTCTTCAAACTTGGGTGCATGGGCTTGGTCTTGGGTGGCCTCCATGGTTAGCACATGGACTTAGTCCATGGTTGGCACATGGGCTTGGTACTTGTCCCCTGGGGGGCTGGAAACTCCTGGGCGCCCATTTGAAGTTGGACTGGAATACACCTGGGGTGCCATGGGCTTCACTTGAAATTGGACTTCTAGGTTAGGGCGCCTTGAAGAAGAATATGCCTGGAATCTTCAAATAGAGAGACTTCATGGGGTTTTAATTTGAGGCTGGTTCTCCTCCTCTTGTATAAAACTGGATTTATACTTACAGGACTCAATTGGACTGGACCAGGGTTAAGACAACTCAATTTGATTGGTTGAAATGCTCAACTTATTATAGGACTCACTTCAACTTAACTGGACTAGACTCGACATAGGACTTGAACAAAACTACAGGACTCAAAATGGCATATCAAGACCAAAATAACTATAGACTCACAATGAGCCGACTTGAACAACTAAGCTCAACTGAACTGATCATAACCCAAAACTTGATTCATAAATCCTAATGGTATGAGTCGACTCTAAATACAGGACTCAAGTAAGACAAGACCTGAAAAATAAAACTCAAGGCCCAAATACAGGACTCAATGAGCACAATCGAGCTTAACTGATCAAAATACTAATTACAGAACTTCAAGTGACTAACTGACTTAAGCCCTACTTACAAGACTCAAAGAGCTAACAGGACTTGATTATTGGACTCAAAGATAAAATTGGAATCATGGCTAAGGGACTCAAAACTCAGGGACCCATAGTGAACTAGGGTTGACCTGATGTCCCCATCAATTCTTTTCGGGTGGGAGGAACTCGACTCCGTCGAGTAAGGTCGCTCTGGCTATGGATCGCTCAAGAAGGTATGGGTTGAGGCGCTACAAGTCCTCTCGAGTAATCCATGAATCATCAGATTTTAGTCGACTTTGCCATCGGACCAGGTAGCGTTGATCATCCAGGATACACTCGATCCGTATTCCTCTCTTAGGCCAATTTATATATGGACACTCTAGGTTAGGTTCGCTCTCGAAGGATGGAGTAGGTCCAAAAACCTCAGTAGGAATCACTGCTGGTTCCTTATACTCAACTAAGTCCGCGATATTGAAGGTAGAGCTAATGCCTAAATTCAGGGGTAGATCCAGAACATAGGCTTTGGTCCTTTCTTCTTTACTACTTTAAAGGGTCCAGCTCTACGAGCATGAAGCTTCTTAACCATAACAAAATCTCCTACATTAAATTTCTTGGCTCTTTTTCGAGAATTAGCCAGTTCGTTTCAAAATTAATGCTAAATGCGGATGATGCACCTGACTTGTACGATACCTAACAAAATGCAGACTCAACTATGCATTCCTATTGAGAGGAACTTTATTGGACTCTTCTGGGCCTAAACCTAATAGACTATAGACTCTCTAGGTTTGACTCTGGTTCGGCATGCACATGAAAATTTATAATGGGCTCCTAGCAAATGTCATAAGGTATACCAGGAGTAGGTAGTAAATGGGATGAGCTCTAAGGATTCATGCAACTTGGTAATCTCAACAAAATGTACCTAATGGTTCTAGAAACATGAGAAGAATCAGGGAAGGGTAGGAAATAGGAAGGGGATTCATGGACTGGTTCTGGGCTAAGGAGACTGACCTTAATATATGAACATTGAGTTATATCTATGGACAAGAAAAGGTCTATGCTATGGAGGGATGGGTCAATAATTTCTGGGAAGAGATCTTCAATGGAAATTATAGAGGGGATTCATCATAAGGGTACTGAATTAAAGCGATCAGGTCCTTAATAAATTCTTCTGGTTCTTGGATCTCAGGACTGGGCTCTGTAATTTGGCTTTCTTCTAGTGGCTCCTCAGGTAAGAGTCTAATAGTAGGGTTGGGTTCCTCATCCTCTAACTGCTCTTCTACTACAGGTTCAGTCTGGGTGTGGTCAGGATCAACTAACTTTGGGTTGGCTTTTATCTGGGTATCTACCTGATCAACTAATTTTGGGTTGGTTTCTACTTGGGTATGTTCAGGGTCAACTAATTCTAGGTCATCTATAGGTATCTCTGCTTTTTCTTCCTCATACTCCTCCAATAAGCTCACATCAACTTCATATATCTCCTTTTCTAGGTCATCCTGGTGAACCAATGGGATGGTATGAGGGGGTTGACTAAGGAAAAACTGATTGATGACTAGGGTGGTAGGGGTGGGTTGGTTAGGATCTGGTCCTGGGCTAGGGGTACTAGTCCTAAAGGATTTAGGTTGACTAAAGAGAAATGACTAACACTAGGCTTAAATCTAGAGGTATTAATCCAATGGGATTCGGGTTGACTAGGAAAAACTGGGCTATACCCATATGTACTAATCCTATCAGATTCGGGTTGGCTAAGGGAAACTGGCCTAGTACTGGACTCAGGATATGGGTTCAGATCTATGGATTATGGATTCACTAGACTCATAGGACATAGGTACATAGGATCTGGATTTAGAGGATCTGGATGGATAAGTTTTAGAATCATAGGATCTACAGTCATAAGATCTAGAGTTATAGGATTTGGGCTCAGACCTATAGGTTATGGATCTCTTGGGCTCAAGGTATGGGTCAGGGTATTGGGCTTTCCTAGGATTGGACTCAGGTTTAGGTCTGGGATGGATTTTAGAAGTTTTCTCTAAATCTCCTAATTGGTTCCCTACTGGTCAAACCTATGGGTTGTTTGGGTAGTCGATTGGTCAAGTGGTCAAGTATATGATTTATCTGGGTATTGGATTGGTCGAACTTGAAGTTCATTTGGGCAAACTGGTTTCAGGATTGGGTGTTGGACTGGTTAATCGGAGTGGTTAATTGGGCAACCATCTATTCATTCATGGCTTTTAGAAGAGTTTCAAGATTGGGTTCCATGGTTGAACTAGGTTTGGAATTTAGACATTTGGTATTGGGTTTCTAGTCTAGTGGTCATGCAATCAACAAGCAAGGTGGTATGATGCAGTCAAGCACACAAGAGAAAAATGGACTACAGTTTGCTAGACCTAAAGCCAAAATTGAATGGGTCTACTTAATTTATACTTAACTCATCAGCTAATCCTTCTACTGCCTAGTAAGAGGTGGGGTGGTGGGACTGTGATAGAGTCCTAATTAAAAATCACCAGTCCACTTAGGGTGTTTGCCTCTGGACCTCTAGACTCAGACACCAGTTTTTAGTAATAGCTGGAAAATTAGGTGCACTAGTTGGCCCACACAATTCGGACCCGACCTTATTGACCCCTAAAATGATTTTGATGATAATAAAATATTGGAGCATACATTTGGTTATCTAACAACTCTTCAAATAATTGACAAGTTTTTGTAGGACAACTACATTGACACACTTTCTAAACCCTACAATCTTTATTGCATTGTGTTGAGTTGTAAAGTGTTTAGAATCTTGTATAGAAGAACCCTACAAAAATTTTCTACTTAAATCAAGATAAAGGGTTACTTCTAGTAGTTTTCGAGCTTCAATTTTTCTTAATTTTATTGTAAGAAGACCTTGAAGAAGTCTTTAAAGCTTGGCATAAGAAGTTCTGGAAGATTGAATTTGATCTGGTTGAAGAACAAATTTTGAGCCGACTGGATGGAGGAACCAGCCGATTCTGGCACTAGCACAGGAAAGAAGTTCTCTGGCACACAGATCCAGCCGACTGGCATCAAGGCCCAGCCGACTCATCCAGAATATGGTTAAGAACGTTCTGAGATTCTCAGGGATCCGAGCCAACTGCATTTTAGCCTAGCCAACTCATCCAGAACTTGGTTGAGATTGCTCTGAGAGTCTCTAAGATCCGAGCCGACTGGAATTCAGCCTAGCCGACTCATCCACAGTGACCCATTTTTTCAAATGTGGAAGCTAGCCGACTAGCGTTCAGCCTAGCCGACCCGAACTTGATCCGAGCCGACTTGAAGATTGTCCGAGCTGACTGGAATGACGGAGTCACCTCCAACGGCTAGTTCCAGTTTTCAGTTTTTGAATTCCAAAAGTGCTCCAATGGTAATCTGTCACCTCCCAATGGTCTACAACATTCAAAATCAAGGGAAGGCAGTTGAAGTCTCTATAAATGAGGTATGAGAACATCCTTGGAGAGACTAATGAGTTAATGAATATTTATTGAACACTTATTGAAGTTAGAAGAGAGTGAGCACTTGAGCTTTGAAGTCAGCTTTCAAGCCTTCACCAACTCTTACCAGAAGCTTGAAGCATCTTTTGAGGAAAGCAAGGAAGCCATTGAAGTGCATTGAAGAGCATTCAATTAAGCTTCACTCGAGCTATATCGGCAACCACCAGACAACAAAGTTTGTCATTTTTTTGTTGCTTCTTTATTTTATTTTTAGAATATTTGGGTTATTGGTGAGCCCGGTTGTAAAAACCAAATAGGTTTTTTTAGTGAGCCTTTTTCAAAACCAAAGTATAGAGGTTCTAGGTGAGCCCGAAAAAATCTAGTATGGGTTTCTTTGGTGAACCCGGTTTAAAAACCAAAGTGTAGAGGTTGGGATTGTGAGCCTGTAAAACAATCCGACTATATTCCGGTTTGGGGGATATAGTGAAATCCTGAGTGGTGAACTTGGGTAGTGGACGTAGGAGCTGGGTTACTCCGAACCACTATAAACCTGCCTTGTTTGTGTTGTGCTTGATTTACTTTTTAGCTTCTGCATTTAATCTATGATTAACACAGCACCTAACCACTAAAAGGAATTATTTGTGCACGTACTTGCAAAAATTTTATAATTCCCAATTTACCCCCCCTCTTGGGAAAAGCCACCTGGGCAACAGACCTGTTGGTGTCCCTAAACTCTCTAGACTAATTAGGTTACTAATTGATTTTAGTTAAGGCTTGGGTTCTGATACTGGATGGTTATTTTGGACCCAGGACAGGTGATGAAATCCTGCCCTGATCTAAGAGATAAACTTGTCCTTAAAATTGATTAAATGAGATGATGAACACACTATGAGCCATAATACAACTAATAACAATCAAGAAAATAAAATATTTTTTGATCTTTTATGAGATGGCAAATTAAGTTTAAGTGGGTTAAGTTAGCAAACAAAATTTGGACTTGGGTGAGGTAGGGTTTGGAAGTTGATTAGGTTTGGTTTGATTAAGTATGTAGAACAGAAATTAGGGTTTGTTTAGAACAGAGTTTGGTTTAGTCTTCGATGCAGAAAAATATCAATGAAATTTTAGAACAGAGGATGATCAGTGCAGATAATCCCTACCAAATTTCATACGAAGAAAAGTTTAGATGATAGTGAAAAACCTAGGATATTTAGACTATATGCAGAAGTTTAGGATTTTCATTAGGATTTCTAAGATGCAGATTCTTTTATATATTTTTTCTATAAAAATAATTAAAAATTATGAAAATTATCAAAACTAAATAGAGAGTATGTCATGAAAATCTCAATGAAAAATAAAATCCCTAAGTTAATGAAATAGACTGAAAATCAGATCCCTAATGCAGAGATAGGATGCTGAAGTTTCTAGGGCAAAAAAAATAGGTGTGAAAAAATTCTATAGGCTGCAATAAATCATGAGAAAATTTTGAAAAATACTATCAATTATGATGAATCCATAAAAATAAAAATAATAATTTTATGATCTACTTACATATAAAAACAATAAAAATAACAAACTATATATGAAAATTATTGGATGCAGAAACTAGCCTTAAAATATGCTCTGATACCAAATGATGTGGGACTATTCATGCATGACAATTATTTTTTTGTTATTAGGCACTAAGTTAGGAGTTTGTATCCCGAATTTCATGCCAAGATGTTAAGTAGAGAATTCTATAGAAAATCTGAAGCACAGGTATGCAGAAATAAATCCTAAAAGTGAAGAAACATGATTGCCAAGGTTAAGAAGCCCTGATTAGGACTAGCTCTTCTGTAATACTGCTACTAGAGGAGTATAGGGGGTGTACCTGGCAGAGATTTGTAGATCGATCCATGAAAAGTTTGCTTTACGCTCTTGGATGCGGCTTGAAAAATAAAGCTATCAACCTTGCGAATTCGTGGCTTTCAATCTGGTGACCCGAAAGCTGGTCAGATGAAATCCTTGGATTCGTGAACTCTGAGGGACCTGCAAATCACTTAACACGGGTTAGAAAACAAGGAAGAAAAGAGTTAGATCGCTAAAAGAAAAGAAAGGGACAGAAGTTTGAAGAGGGTGGCCAAGGGATGAAGAAGGCTGGCGACTTAGAGGCAGGGCGCAGAGATCACATAGATACCTGGAGAGATCAAACAGATACCCTTAATGATACAGAAATTCACTCAGAATTTTTAGGAAGACTCAAGCGGAATTCATTTATAACAATTCATAATAATTGATCATTAGTTACAAAAGGGTGGAGGGGTGGGGTATTTATAGATGTTCCCATGCCCTCTCCTAGTTAAGATAGGAATACAAAATTTGATAGGGAGAAGGATTACAAAGTGACCTAGAATTAGGAGTACACAATTTGAGTAGAAATAAAATAGGATCTCCTTGTTAGAATTGGTCTTCTCTCCTTCTTTGACTTGGTTAAAAGCTCCTTCTTGGGCTTGGATGCCTAAATGGACTTGGGCTTGAACTTTAGGGCAGCAAGGGCGTCCTCCAATGGGCTTGGATAGTCTTCAAACTTGGGCGCATGGGCTTGGTCTTGGGTTGCCTCCATGGTTAGCGCATGGGTTTGGTCCATGGTTGGCACATGGGCTTGGTACTTGTCCCCTGGTGGGCTGGAAACTCTTTGGCACCCATTTGAAGTTGGACTGGAATACACCTGGGGTGCCATGGGCTTCACTTGAAATTGGACTTCTGGGCTGGGATGCCTGGAAGAAGAATATGCCTGGAATCTTCAAGTGGAGAGACTTCATGGGCTTCTACTTTGAGGCTGGTTCTCCTTCTCTTGTATAAAACTGGACTTATACTTACATGACTCAATTGGACTGGAGTATGGTTGAGACAACTCAATTGGATTGGTTGAAATGCTCAACTTATTACAGGACTCACTTCAACTTAATTGGACTAGACTCGACATAGGACTTGAACAAAACTACAGGACTCAAAATGGCATATCAAGACCAAAAATAACTATAGACTCACAATGAGCCGACTTGAACAACTAAGCTCAACTGAGCTAATCATAATCCAAAACTCGACTCATAAATCCTAATGGTATGAGTCGACTCTAAATACATGACTCAAGTATGACAAGGCCTGAAAAACAAAACTCAAAGCTCAAATACAGGACTCAATGGATACAATCGAGTTTAACTGATCAAAACCCTAATTACAAGACTTCAAGTGACTCAATTGACTTAAGTCCTACTTACAAGACTCAAAGGGCTAACAGGACTTGATTATTGGACTCAAAGATAAAATTGAAATCATGACTAAGGGACTCAAAACTCAGGGATCCATAGTGAACCAGGGTTGACCTGATGTCCCCATCATATTGACATTGAACACCTAGGGGGCAGGGAAGCCTTATTTCAATTTAATGTTTCTAAGACTTATGCAATAGCACAATCCAAACTTGTGTGCCCTTTTGAAGATGTAGCTCTCATGCAAAAGCTTAACTCATGCTTTGGATTAATTCCTAGTGTGATGGGGCTTCTATGCTATTGAGTCATGTGGTTTAACCAGAGGGGTATCACTGTAATCTGGTGAAGGGAGTGGCTAGTATGGATGTTTTTCACAAGTTTACTCAACAAGTGGCTATGGTGATATTTGAAATCAATGGAAACTCACGGCTCCTATTCGGTATATATGCCAATTTGGATTACATGGAGCAGAAGGCATTGTGGCGGGAGGTAGTTAGATTGATTGAGCAAAGCATCCCTTCTTTATTTGTAGGTGATTTCAATTATATATCTAGGCCCCAAGAGAAGAGGAGAGGTAGGCCCTATACTGACAATATTAAGTCTAGGAAGTTTTAGGATTGTATCATAATGAATGGTGTAGTAGACTTGGATTTCATTAGCCCCAAGTTTACTTGGTGTAATAATTGATTGGAAGAAGCCATGGCCTGAGAGAGGATCGACAAAGTTATCACAATGGTTAGTTGGATCTAAATATTTTCTAGACACTAGGTGTGGCACCTTCTAATGATCGCATCAAATCACTGCCCTATTTTAATTACAATTGATGCTACTCTCTCCTATCATAGCCCTTTCTAGTTCAAGAAGTTTTAGCTCTTTTATCCTTGGTCATAATGCAGGATGTTTGGACATTACTGATGTGAGGCGATCCTAGGTATCGGGTGACTCAGAGATTGGAATTGACGAGGCATAAGCTCCTACGATAGAACTGAGTTGAGGTAGGTGATATATTCAAGAGGATTGATGAAATTGAGTCTATCATTATTGAGCTCTAGCTGAGAAAGGATCAAGATGGGGGGGTTCAATGATAGAGATATGGCTGACCTCTAGGGAAAGGTATCCATGCAATGCTCACTATTGAGGCAGCAAGATATTTTATGGAGATAAAAATGAAAATTTAGTAAATTAGGGAGTGAGACAGGAACACTAGGTTATTTCAATAGGCTACGATCATTAGGAGATATAGAAATCAGATTCATGCCTTAAGAGATAAGAAGGATCAATAAGTTGATGGAGAAGAGGATGTCATGCAGGAGATCCTTCATTTTTTCAAGTTGAGGTGGATAGATAGCTTGGGTAGGGATGGATCATTTGTATGCCCACCTATGCTTAGCCAAGTTTCCAATTAGGAGATTGACTCCTTTTTCAGGGTAATATTGTTGAAAGAGGTTCGGTCGTAGGCTCTTTAATCTCAAGCAAAGGATAAAATGTTGGGTCTGAATAGCTTTCCCCCTCTCTTCTAAAGGCAGTACTGGATCATTATTTAGTTCGAGGTGGTGAAAGCAATCTAGCAGGTTTTTGTCACCAGGAGAGATGCTTAAGGCTTGGAAGAGGACCTTTATTACTCTATTATCAAAGAAGTAGGATACCTCAGAGCCAATCACTACAGGCTGATTAGCTAGTGCACTACCTTGTATAAGGTGTGTGCCAAGATCTTGATTGACCGGATGTAATTTATTCTTCCTCATCTAATCAATCTAGAGCATGGAGCTTTTATTGACAGTTGTAATATCACTGGTAATATTTTGATTTCTCAAAAAATTATGCATGACCTCTATTAGGCACTAGGCCATTGCTGTCTCATGGTAGTTGATCACTGTTGTAGACGGTTAAAAATAAAAATCTAACTCATTACTATAGCTAGGGTGAGTAAGGATTGTATCCGGATAATTATTTCATGAAGAAAGTAAAGAAAGGAATAAATATTTAGATTTTGAACGGTTGATAATAGTTTAATTAAGAATAATTAATTTAAATTAAATAAGAGAATAAGGATTTATATGATAAAAAGATGTCTTTAGATTTCTAGGCGATCATAAACATAAATTATGCATTTGTTCTAATTTAGACAATCAAAGTCTATAATTATTTCAGAATGAAACTAATTCCTAGTATAGGCTATCTTGTCGAGTATGAACTATATCCTGTTAAGATCATGGTCAGTCCTATAAGTATAGGCTATCCAACAATTAAGTTAGCAAGATCCTAACAAGATATATGAATAAAAATTCTAAAATCAATTATCTATGTTGAGCATGATCATATCGTGTTAGGATCATGATCCATCATATCTATAGTAATTAATTTAGGGAATCAACAGAAAAGGATTGAAAAGGAATTGAAAGTATTTATTTAATTACATAGAAAAAAATAATTATACAAATTAATGAAAGAGCACATATACTTCCCTACAAACTACACCTTAGTTAAGCATGGCTCTTGAATACATCTTCTTGGAGATTCGGGATTTTGTCATAGCATCTCCTCTCCGGAAGAACTCTTTTTCTTTATTCCTCTCTCTCTCTCAAAGCCTAGAACTAAATTACAAAAAAAATAAAATTATGTAGGCTCAGCTCTTGGCTCTCTGCTTGGTTCTGTCCTTTGGTATTCGATGGCTGTCCTTTAAATAGAGTAAGTAATATGCTAAATCCTGGTCCAACTTGAAAAGGAATTAGAGTAAAATCAAGCTTTGACTCCTCGAAATTTTCTGAGCTATGGAATCACCATCATGGGCTTGAAATAATGCCTAGATCTGTCGCAACATGCCTATTATGTCCCAATTAATGTCGGATCCAATGCCAGCCATTGGATTATGCAGGCTAAGGCTGAAATCTTGCTTCCAACTCCCTCATCAAGTCGGATTGAATCCCGTCCATTGGATTTAGGCACTAAGCTCTCCCAGCCACCTGATATAGAGAGAGAAGTTCATCCCCTTTTCACCCGGCTATACACTGCGATGTAGATCGGTATCCTATAGCCATGGACTAGGAGGACAAGGCGATGATGAGGAAGAGAAAAGTAGTAGGTGATGAGGAAATAGAGGCTTGGAATAGGGAGGAAGATCAAAGAGGAGTGCAATGGTAGCGATGGCATCTACAGGTGGCGACCAAGAGGTGGTGTTGGGATTTTGGTGGCATCAGGCAGAGCTCGGACGGTGGTAGGTGGAGCTCAGATGGTGGTCTCAGTATTTGGAGAAGAACATGATGTCAGAGAGAGGAGGATTTGGGGAATGGCTAGATCATGGCTTCTCCAGTTGGCGACAGGCTCTCGGTGTCTCCTTTAGCCACAGGCAGCGATGGGCAGACTGTGACTGAACAAAGGAAGAAGATGATGGAGGTGTAGGGTCTTGGAAAGACTTGGGAGGCCATGGCAGGGATGCTGGAGGTGATCCCTAGAGCTTGGAAATGTGCCAAGCAATTTTTGGAGATGTTCCAAAGGCCCCTGAGAGTCATGTTGGGTCAGGGGGCTTGATTCAAGATTGAGAGAACATATGAGATATGGGTATACATGGGCTCGGGGTTTGAGTGTTTTCTCATATTGACTTGTTGGGAAGAGTTTTTTGAGAGATTGTAACATAACCCAGTTGGGTTATAGGGTTGGGTCCAAGTTCAGTTGGTTAGTAGGTTAGCTTAGTTGGTTAGGTGGTTAGTTGGTTGGTTGTAACCACTTAGAAGCCTAACTACCTAGGGAGTCCTAACTGGTTTGGGTCCAAGAAGATGAAGCCCAACAACCCAAGAAGTCTTAACCCAACAAGAAGACCAAGATCAAGAACTAAACCACCGCCCCATCTATTTTAAGAGAGGAGGGCGTGCGATGGTTTGGTGAGCTCTCCAGTTTGAGTGAGAGGGAGTCCATGGGGGATTGCCCCCTTTGGGGCATCCACGGTCTTATGAAAGGACCGTGAGGCTTGGCTCACGGTCTTGGGATGAGACGGCTTCTTCTTGTGTGTAGGGGGCCAACAGTTCAAGAGAAAAGAGAAGGGAGCACGTGGGGACTTCATGTGTGGGCATCTCAGTTCTTGGACCATTGGGGCTTGGTGAGAGACGGCTTCAGGTTTGGAGAAGGGTGGCATCTTGTGCGTGAGGGTTTTCACATGGGTCTTCTTGGTTGTGAGAGGAGGCGCTGGTGTTCTGTTCTTGTATATTGTAACAAGGTTTTTCTCCAAGGAATACAAACTCTCTTTTCTCCTACATCTCTTCTCCTATATCTCCTTTGTTGCATGATATTGAATCCAAGAACAGGTTATTGCTAATTCTTGAATCAAGAAGGTTGGTTCTTGATTTCTCCCACGTTGTTTTCGCTGCATAGGCGCTGATCTGGATCTCCAACAAGTAGTATCGATGCCTAGGAGTCTCTACAATTGGTATCGGAGTGGGGTTCTCTCAGAGCAAGGTTCTATCAGAGCAATTGTTTGAGCATTGGGAGAGGAAGATTCAAGGAATAATAAAGGAGCTGTACGTGGGTGTGGTATCCTGCATGGTTGGAGATGGCTCTCGGAAGATGGATATCTCAAGGAGACCGGAGTACATCAGTAAAGGCAGTGCCAAAGGTAGTGCAGGGAGATAGGGGACAATCTTAGAGAGCATCAGGGATATTGTGTAGTCAGGAGTGTCCTGGTATGGCAGCATTGGCCTAGGGACAGAGACTGGGGTTGATAGAGATGGCAGCTCAGGGAGATCGGGGAACGGGTCTCAGGAAGTGCCAGGGGCATCATGCAGCCGGGAGTGTCTCGATATGGCAGGATTGTCCTAGGGACATGCTGGGACATGATGCAGTAGCCGATGGAGATGGTTGCTATGTTCAATCATTGCATTAAAGGAGTTGGGATAAGCTTCGAGGGTTTCAGAGGAGCATGCAGGGTGCAGTATATCTAAAATGGTCTCGGAGAGGTTCACGATGTGTGAAGGATCTGAGAAGATAGCGATTTGGTATGAGGTGTAGTGGCAGGCTTAGTAGGGCAACGTTGAGTGGCTGGCCTCGAAATTTCTTTCTGTGGCATCAAGGGGATTTCAATCTCAGGTGGAGCACCGGGGAGAGGTGGCATCACGGGTAGAGCAGGATTCGGCACGAGTTCAGAGCGGGAGGTGCAGGGATACTGGCCATATCTTAGCACGAGCACCAGGGATGCACTTAGCTAGATGGAGCAGAGTGTGCAGAAATTGGCATGGCTTTAAGGAGATGGTTCAGGTAGAGCTCCAGTTATAACAAGTGCTGGTTCAAGTTCGCCGTGGTCTCTCCAGGAAAGTCCAAGAAAAAGACTGATGCAACTGCCAAGCAGAAGGAAGGCTACAATAGTGGTGCCAGGGTACAAGCAATGTTCTTCAGCTATGGAGGCGGTCATCCCAAAGGCCTCCAAGGAGCGCAGCAGCTGAAGGGTGTTGGCAGAGGCAAGGAGGTCTACACAAGAGGCTGTCAGGATATGCAGTTACAGCGGGGTTGTGCAGGAGGACATTGCCGGGTTTGCCAAGGCTTGGAGGCACCAAGGTGAAGATTATAGGGTTTTGTGTGGTGCTCCCAAGCTTTGGAGAGACTTGGGAGGCCTTGGCAGGGATGCTGGAGGCGATCCCTGGAGCTTGGAGGCATGCCAAGCGATTTTTGGAGGTATTCCAGAGGTCCCTGAGAGTCATGGTGGGTCAAGGGGCTTGACCCAGGGTTGAGAGAATATGTGAGACATGGATGTATATGGGCTCGGGGTTTGAGTGGTTTCTCATATTGACTTATTAGGGAGAGTTTTTTGAGAGATTGTAATATAACCTAGTTGGGTTATGGGGTTGGGTCCAGGTTCAGTTGATTAGTAGATTAGTTTAGTTGGTTATAACCATTTAGAAGCCTAACTACCTAGGGAGTCCTAATCGGTTTGGATCCAAGAAGATGAAGCCTAACAACTCAAGAAGTCTTAGCCTAACAAGAAGACCAAGAAGACCAAGATCAGGAACTAAACCATTGCCCCATCTATTTTAAGAGAGGAGGGCGTGCAATGGTTTGGTGAGCTCTTCGGTTCGCGTGAGAGGGAGTCCGTGGGGGATCGCCCCCTTTGGGGCATCCACGGTCTTGTGAGAGGACCGTGAGGCTTGGCTCACGGTCTTGGGATGAGACGGCATCTTCTTATGTGTGGGAGGCCGACAGTTCAAGAGAAAAGAGAAGGGAGCGCATGGGGACTTTATGCATGGAGCATCTCAGTTCTTGGATCGTTGGGGCTTGGTGAGAGATGGCTTTAGTTTTGGAGAAGGGTGGCATCTTGTGCATGAGGGTTTTCACGTGGGTCTTCTCGGTTGTGAGAGGAGGCGCCGGTGTCCCGTTCTTGTGTATTATAACAAGGTTCTTCTTTAAGGAATACAATCTCTCTTTTTTTCTACATCTCTTCTCCTATATCTCCTTTGTTGCATGATATTGAATCTAAGAATAGGTTGTTGCTGGTTCTTGGATCAAGAAAGTTGGTTCTTGATCTCTCCCACGTTGTTTCCACTGCATAGGCACTGATCCGGATCTCCAACAAGTGGTATCAGTACCTAGGAATCTCAACAGGAGGATGGTGGCTGATTGGGAGAACGGCTTCTCGATGGCTTCTCCGACCTTGGACGGCCTCTTGGCGGCTCCTCCAGCCATGGGCGGCGATGCTCGGATGGTAGTGGCAGCACCGGTTGTTGATGGTAATTGGGCGACTTGAAACGAAGAAGGTGGTCCACAAAATAGACCTGTGGACTGGCAACAATGGCTGCATTGGTCCACCATGGACCGGCTAATTTAAAATTTATGTTAAATCTTAATAAAATTATTATTTATTAATTCTGGGCCCGTTTTAACTCTGATTTGAATGCTGTTTGTATCATTGAATTCTAAAAATCAAGCTCTTTCCATCCATGGACTTCTTTCCTATAAAACACTAATAAAAATATCAATTTCTAAGAAATATAGATTAATTAATATTTATTTTAATACTTAAATTGAGATATTTGATAGATTTATCAATAGTCAATATTAATATGAAGTAGGACTATGATCGAATGAGCAAGCAATCTCTACAAGAAGCATTGATGGGTTTTGGATTTCATAGCTGATGGATTAGCTGAAACATGGCATGTGTTTATGCCCTAACCATCAACAATAGTGACCAAGGTACCATGACAGATATTTTTCGATCTATAATTGGACTTCAACAAGGTTGCCTCCTATCTCTCTCCACCTATTCATTATTTGTGCTATTGTTCTATCCCATGCTTTGCGAGCTATAGTTCTAAGTCTGGAATTAGCAGCATCCTATGTGCCAGCTCTAGTAACTCAACCTATCTCGCACTTATTTTTTGTAGTTGACTATTTATTGATGGGTCAGGCAACCATCCAAAATGTTGTTGGCTTTATTAGGATTTTGGAATACTATCTCACCTCAGGATAGAAGGTGAATCTCCATAAATTGGTGATATATTTCAGAACGAAGATGGAGGTCTAGTTGAGGCATGATATTAAGGAGAGGTTGGGTATAATAGAGCAAATCAGGCTTGGCATTACCTTGTGGTCCTTATCACCAAGCAAAGATTATGAAGGTCAAGTGCTCCAGAGTAGAGTAGGTGATCTGAAGGCGGCTCGAGGGATGGCAGGTGAGAGCATTATCCATGATGGGTATGGTGACCTTAGTGAGATATGTTCTTAGTTTTATGCCAATCTATCTCATGTCGAATATGATCCTACCAAAGACTTATTCATTAAGGCTTGAGCGACTATATTTCAAAGCTTTCTTTGGGGCTCACACTAAAGAGGGGGTGGTATGCATCTTCTTGCTTGGGACATTATTTGCTAGCCAATTAGTGATGGGGGCCTCGGCATCTAATCATTATTGGTTAGGCATGAGGCTCTAATTACTAGGCACGTGGCTAAGTTCCTCTTACAACTGAATAGCTTCTGGAGTATGGTGATAAGGGCCAAGTATGGGTTATGGTCCTTGAGTATGGAGGTTCAGGTGGGCCAATGCAGCTCATTCATGTAGAGAGAGATTTTGTATTCATGCCTCGAAGGTGGTTACCTCAGTTAAATGGTTAGTGGGGGATGGACGGACTACGTACTTTATGTTGGATCCGTGGATAGTTGATCTTTCATTGAGTCGATAGCCAACCTTTGTTGGCATGGAGGTCAAAGAATCTTTGTAGATCCGTGACTTGTTATGCCCAAATGCGAGGAGCTGCAGTACATGGTGGTGTCCCATTTTTTTGGTGATCAATTGGCCAAGAGGTTTTTGGCTTAGGCAATCCCTGTTCATAGGAGCCAGGATGTAAGGGCGTGGAGAGCCTCTTGCAATCTGAAGGCAGCAACCAAGGACCACTACAACCTATACAAGAGAGAGCCGGTCAAGCAGCTAGATGGAGTATGGATTTAGAAACTTGGAGTGTATTCGAAAGTAAGCTTGTTTGTGTGTGAAGTGGCTTGTGGCTGCCTCCCCACTAGGTTAGTGTTGAGGGACAATGGCATGGACTTTCCACCAACCTATCCTTGTTATGAGAGGGAGGATAAGATCTTGGATCATATCCTTTTTTTGTACCTAAGACCTAAGTAGATTTGGCGGATATCTAGTTTCCACCCAATGGTGGCCTAGTCGAAGTCATTGGTGCAATTCTTTCTTGAAGCTTTGCAATGCAATGTTAGTAGTGAGGCTTCTAGACTGTTTCAAAACTGTCTACATCGTTTACCATATTTGGTTGACCAATAATAGTATTGTATTTGAGTCCAGAAAACTACTAGCGAGGTTTAACTTTAAGAGAGCATTGAGTCAAGCTACCGAGATTACTCTCCTTTCATCGACTAATTGGGCTTTGATGACCACGGATTCCTAGGACTCCCTCTCTGTTCATGTAGTGACCCACAGGGTTTTCATTTATTGGATGCCCCCACCCATAAAGATTCTTCAAGGTCAATTTCACTTGTAGTGTGAGGGGCAGTAGTGGTAGTGTAATGTTCATGATTCGAGGACCGGATTCGAGGTTGGTGGCTACAGGTAGCTATCATTTTTTTGACCCTGTCATCTTATGAGTTGAGTTGTGGGCTGCCTAGGTGGGTGTTGCTCATGCTGATCTTAGGTGTGAATCACCACATCATTGAGGAAAATTTAGCCACATTGGTAGGATGGATTCATGGACAAGCTAGGTCTACAGTTACACATATGCTTTAACATGATATTTGGAGATTTCTTTGGGATTGCACATTTTCAATCATAAGGCAAGTTTATTGTGAGGCACATAGCGTAATAGACTAGATTCCTCCTATATTACAAAGCACACTGAAGAGGTATTGTAGATAGACATGAGGACCGCTTTAGCTTCATTTTGAGATATTTTATTTTTTAACTTTTTGAATGTGTTTATGCTAGACTTGTATGGGTGATCCGTCTTATTAAAAAAATGCACTATTACATTTTCATGAGTATAAAGAGAGTATTTGGGTATGAAGTAAAAATTTTCAAATAGCAATACTTTAATATCATTTCTCAAGAAAACCAAACTCAATCTAACCAAGCTCTATATAGATTTTACTATAGACTTGTTTGAGAAAAGAAAAGTATGGCCAATGAAAAAAGTGAAGAAATCTTCCTTATTTGGTTGAAGTTTTTAATTCAGAAAGACTGAAAATTGAAATTTTAATAGAAAAAAATTTCTATATTTCATGAGAAAAAAAATCTATGTAGGATATGAGTTTTTGGCTTACTTACGAGCTGAAAATTAAATTTTTTCTATTCAAAAATATCTTTAAAATCATGAATAAAATATAATAAATTTTTTTATGAAAAATATAGTCGATATTTTTTATTGTCTTCTAAAAAAAAAATTTAACCAAAATCACTTTTCATGATTATACAAATATATCAAAATTATTTTTATAAATATTATATTTTTTAAAATTAATTTATTTATAAAAAAATTTCTGACGTGTTAGATTTTTCTTATGTATCAAATAAATCTTATAAAATTCTTCAAAAAAAAAAAAAAAAAAATATAAGTTTTGGATGAAGATTTTCTTCATTTCAAATTAAATTTATCATTCTCAAAAAAAAAAAAAAATCTCGATCCATAAAAAAATGGCTCCAGGGTTTTTCAATTATTTCTGGATTTTACTTGAGTTATTCCATAAGGATCATGCCTCGAATCCATAATCGATGAATGATAAAATTAACTTGAGTTATTCCGTAAGAATCATGCCTCGAATCCATAATCGATGAATGATAAAGTTAACTTGAGTTATTCCGTAAAGATCATGCCTCCAATCCATAATCGATGAATGATAAAGTTAACTTGAGTTATTCCGTAAGGATCATGCCTCCAATCCATAATCGAATGAATGATAAAATTAAACCTTTACTAACTGGACTACCATGTAACCATATATATATATATATATATATATATATATATATATATATATATATATTATATATATTTTGACCAAACACCGGTGTACCTTGTTGGGCGAGCTTTTTGAGCTTAAAAAGTGTTTTTTTTTCTCCTCTGAAAATAATCCCAATTGGGACGTTCCCCGTTCCCCGTTCCGCGCTCGGAAGTCGGAAGGGATGCATGACGCCGTCCTTTCCCGATCACCAGGTATCTGAAAAAATCCAACGTCTTCTGAGAAACAAGAAATAAAAAAAAAAACAAAAAAAGCCAGCAAACTTCCCCTTCGTCCCCAACCCAAAATCCACTCACGCTCTTTTTGCATTTCTCAACCACAAAACGTAAACACAATATTATTACCCAAAAAAAAAAAAAAAGAAAGAAAGAAAAGAAAAAAAAAAAAGAAAAAGAAAAAAACATAAACCCAATATTGTGTTCCATCGATAAGACTCTATAATCTCCTGCCTCCCCCTCAGCTCAAAAATGCCTTCTCCCGGGCTTCGAGAGTTCCAAGAAAACCTCACCGCCCACCTCACCCCTTGGCACCGCTCCTTCCAATTCTGGATCCGGGCCGCCGATATCTACACCAGCTACAAGGTCTCTCTCTCTCTCCGTGCGTGTGTCTGTGTGTATGGCTTTCTCTGTCGTTGTCTGTGAGCGAAAGCTTGGATCTTTGAACGTTTTTCGGGTTGCTGGGGTTTTCCAGCTTTGCCAGTTTCGGGCGGGATTCGTGAAGGACGCCGAGAAGAGGGAAGCAATGTGGGACAGGCAGCATGAGCTCGCTGCGGATAAGATGTATTCCCTCTGCTCCGAGCTGGGTGGGCTCTTTCTCAAGGTAGTCTATTATGAGTGGCTTTTTATTGGGATTGGATTGGTTTCTTAAAAATGGGTGCTTTGTTTTCTTTATGTTGATGTTTTGGGTGGATTTCGTTAATGTTGTTATGATTTTAGTTTAAGTTTGTTTTGATTTGTTTTCTGATTTTCAGTTCTTTAATATGTTATCTTATGATTGCTTGATGTCGCCTGATGAGAATAATGAAAGAAATAACGACTTTTCAGAGGTAGATTTGTTTTTCTTTTTTGATAACTTTGTGTAGGTAACGGATGATTGTGAAAATAAATCTATCTAGGGATTATTTGCCTTTTGTTGTATCATGAATAAGTTTTTTCTTCATCTTATTTTTTCCTATCTCTATTTGGTATTTTCTACTTTTTCATAATGAACAATGGCTATAATTTTGGAACATATTTTCGTGATTTTCATCAATCTCTCTCTCTCTAATAAACTTGAGGAGTATTTAGTTTAAAATCTCACGCAAAAGAATACTCCTTCAGATGAAATTCTTCTTTACCTAACTTTAATTTTTCTGCAAAAGTGATAAAAATACTTCTCTTTGAAAATTCAGTTTCAAGGTAGTAAATACTATGCCAAAAAGCAGTTTATGTGGCCACATATGCAGAGTTAGCTCTTGGACTGCACTGTACAGGCCAATTGAGATCACTTCATGTGCTAGGCCTCATATGCCTGGGTGGTTGTATACGTGAATGCACATGCACACCTATACTGCATAACATGTTAACATCATAAGTACTATATGTTTTGTCACTTTTGTTTATAAACTTCAAGGCAAGGATTCAGGTCCCAGCAGGACGTCCCATGGGATACCGGGACGGGGTACTATCTCATGTATTGGGACAGGATGTCCCGCCAGCATCCCAGCATCCCAAACGGGATACCTTGGAACATTCCCTGCCCCAAGTATCAGGACGGGACGGGACGGGACACCAATGCGTCCCGTTCCATGAAAAAACCGGAACATTTCCATCCCATGGAATTTAAAACCTTGCTTCAAGGTCTAAACTTAAGTCTAGACCCGCATTTTATCACTTTTGTTTGTGAGATGTTTTGCAAAGTTTAAACTTTCCCGTAGATTTCTAATTTTTTATTTTTTTGCAACATAATGTTTACTCTTTGTTGCAAGTTTGAGCATGGTCTATATTTCATAGGATGGAATTGTCATGTTATGTTGGAAGTTAGAATATGCACTAAAAAATCTCAATTAAGTTAGAGTATGCATACTTAGTTTATTTCCGAGTTTTCTGATTCATTTCTAATTTTTAAGCATTTATATATTTTATTATTTGAAATGTTTTAAAAAAAACAGGAACCTCATATGTACCTGCATACTGCATATGTCCAGTGACCTGACTACATGGATACCACTCCTGCTTTTTTAAGACAGTGTTAGTAAATCCTTGTTCAATTGAGTTTTCAATTTAATTTCCTGCAATACTCACAAAAGAGATAGTTATGATGAAATATTCCTTTTTACATATAGCTGCTTTTCCATGCAGATTTCATGATATTTTCTGCATTCCGGGTCTTCTTCAAATTGTTACATTTTCTCATCTTTATGCAACTGATATTTAGAGTATGTTTTCATTTTTACAAGTATGCTTCTTTGTGTGGAAGCAATTTCTTCAGCAATTGATGCTCAACAATATGAGATTTTCATCAGGCTGCTCAAATTGTGGGAAAACCTGATTTGGCCCCAGCAGCTTGGGTAAGAAGACTAGTTACTTTATGTGACAAGGCTCCTGCAACCCCTATTGAAGTGGTCCACAGTATATTGGAGAAGGAGTTGGGTAAAACTTTTACTGAAATGTTTGAAAGATTTGATGCTGAGCCTATTGGATCTGCTTCAATTGCACAGGTTCTTTTTTAACATTTCACATAACTCTTAAAATTTGAAGAAGCTTAATAATTATGGTCATACAGTCATCATTTTTACTTCAATTTTCCTAGATGCAATTTTCTTTCTGTAATATTTCCTTTTGAATACTTGGAATTACACTTCGATTAGTTGACAATCCTCTTTTTCTGAGTTATGTCTAAATCTTAGTATATATCATCAAGTTAGTAATGAATTGACATTTTATTGAATATGTTGAGAAGCTAGCTGTTAAATATTATGAGGACTACAAGCAGAGTACTGACTAAAAATATTGCAATCGGCATCCTTAAGTAGGAGCGAAACATTAGCAGGTCAAACAAAGGAAAAAAGAAGGTAAAAGGGCAAAATTGAAAGGCAATAAAGAAAAACGATAAGCCTCAGAATGTTGATTTTGTTTCTCAAGACTTAAGACAAGTATTGCATTCAACACTGCTTCCAACATTTCTTGCATATTATTTTCCGAATATCCTTTTGATTTCCATCATTTCTTACTGCATGTCTCAAATTTTGATATTGCCACTTGTTCCAATCTGCTAAAATTTGAAATGATTCAGATTTTCTGTTGCAGCTGAACTTTTGATTATCTTGGCCAACTTTGCTTTTGAAACAAATTCTATTTTAAATAAAATATGTAGACTTCCCTTTGTTTAAGTTTAACAATTGGTCAAGTTCAGTGGAATTCAGTCAGGTTAAAACTCTCAAATGAAGCTGTCCCTATTTGTATTTAAGTTGAATTCAGTAGACTTGAAACCAAACTCGTTTATGAACCTAAATCCAACTTGTTAATCTAATTTCAAGGTTTTAAATCCCGTGGGACAGGGTTGTCCCGGTTTTTCCTTGGAACGGAACGCGTTAGCATCCCGCCCCGTCCCGACACTAGGGACATGGGATGTTCCTAGGTATCCTGATTGGGACACTGGGATGCTTGCGGGATGTCCTGTCCCGACACATGGGATAATATCCCGTCCCGGTGTCCCTTGGGATGTCCCGCCGGGACCTGAATCCTTGCCTAATTTAGCTTCATTAAAAAAAAAAAAAAGCAAAATGAAAGCAGGTTTGTGTTTGCAGCTGTAGCCTCCTAAGTTTTATGGTTAGCTACACTTAACTGTAGTGGAGGTGGTGTGAGAGGTTTTATCTGTAAAAATAAGTTTGTTCTTCTTGGGCAGTCGTAGCAGCTGCAGCTGTACTTTCCCAGCATTTATGGCAACCTGCACTTGGATGTAGCGGAGGAAGCAGTGGTGGAAGATATGGATCGAAGGGCTTTAGACATGGGAACAGGATTGAATTTTAGGGTGTGTGTATGTGGTTGGGGTGGGCAGAGATAGAGACCTTGGAGGCCTTTAGATAAGGAGCAAGAGTGCAAACCAGGGGATGTACAGCTTTAGAGTGAGCTAGGGCCTTCTCGGGGTGGGAAGCTCTATGGAAAGGGGAAGGTGTGAGAGAGAAGCATGGGATACACAGCTCTTAGACTGCCTTAGCTTTCTTTCTTACTTGCTCTTATTGTTATTAAGTAATGGATTGTTCAACCTTTTGTAGTTAAACTGCTTGGGCTGCTCCATTGACATGACGGGATCAGGTTGCAAATTCAAATATGACCTAAATGTAACTATGTAATTATCAGTTTCAGGAAATCAGAAATTGGTCAATTGTTAAAACCTTCTGCCCAGCTCAATTATTTTGACAGGTTGACAGGTCTAGGCCAGAAATTACCATTCCATGTTTAAATCAAGAATCCTTTACATGTTGTGCAGTGCATGTAGGTTGTTCATTTGACAATAATTTTATGATTCACAATATTTGCAATTCAATGTGAAGGGCACCTAAAAATCAGTGCAAGATCTGTACCTTGATGGTTTGAACTTTGAAGGATGACCATTCAAATATTATCAGATTCTGTAAGCCATGCTGGACATGTTAATATGATGCCCAAAATGATCATCCTATGAAAGTCAAAGTTTCAGAGTATCAAATATGATGCTCTTAGCTGGAAAGGTTTCAACCTTTTAACAAAATCAGTATCAGCTTCATTAAAATTATGACTAAATAGTATCTATGGTCCTCTTAGCTAAAAAGGGTTTTAAATCGTTGAAATCAAAGTTTGCCATCTCGGTACCAGCCCCATACCGGTAAAATCCTATTACAGTGTCAGTATGCGGTTTGGTACAGTATGGTAGTGTTGGTACATTCTGAAATGGCATATTGGTATAGTATGGGATGCCCCGTACTAGGTGGTATGGCATTTGATGCATGAAATTATTAAAATCCTTTGTGATGTCTGTGATAGAGAAACAAATTTCAGATTGACAGAAATTCTAACATTTAAAGTGTCTCATATATGAAACTTTCATCAAAATTATCTCAACTCTTTGAAACTTCAATTTTGTGAGAATCATTGATGATACTCAAAGAAATGAAAAGTTCCACAGCCTTACAAATGTCTGATTTAAGAATGTCAAATATGATAATCTTTAGTTGGACAAATTTCAGCTCTTGAAACACTAGAATGTTCTTTATAACTCATAGACAAATAAGTTTCATATTTGTCGAACTCTTATTTGAAAGTGCCAAGTATGATGCTCTTAAATGAAGGTCTGTGTTCTGTGAGACTTTAAGATAAGTTTGTATGTAGAAAGTCCCATTAATGATACTGATAATGATCAAAAGGTCTTGAGCTGATGAATCTCTGATTTAAGAACATTAATTATGGTACCCTTAGACAAAAGAAGATACCTGGTACTCCCAACCAAAAGAAACTCGATTCTCTACAAAACTCACTTGAGAATGATATGGAAGAATAGGTTTCAATTTTGCAAAATTAAAAAAATATAGCATATTGAAGGAAAGGACCTCAATATATAGACTATAGACCAATACCTAAAAATTATTGGAAGGATTTCAGTTATGAGATTCATTAATTTAAAGAAGTTCACCGTCTAAAATTCAGTGAGAAATTTTAGTCATGAATCATATTAATTCCATAAGTCCAAAGATGGATGTATACTAATTGATTCCAAGAGTTGAGACCCTTATATTTGAATTTAAACCTATGGAACCCCAATAGTATAAGTTTCAAAATCCACAGAACTTTGCACAGTGAGCTTCATCATGAATGTAAAATTTCAATCTGTTTATTTCATATAATTCATGTAATCTTATATCATGCAAATTAATCATTTTATTACATATCTGTTATATATGGTCCTATTTTCTATTATGTGGAATCCCTTAATCAGGGTTGCCTAATATAAAAGAAAAGGTTAACTAATAAGAATCTGGAGTCTATTGGAAGACATAAGTACATGCTGTAATAAAATGCCCAATAGCTTTGCATGAATATGAAGGGATGATATGCTATTTATATGAATCATATATTCATGTTGAATGCTTAAGCCCAAGGGTAGACTTGTGACACCATAGTATAGAAGTTATTCCAATTAGTTATATTTAATTACATTAAAAAGGGTGCGAAGTTTGAGAAAGTGAATTAATGTTATATTGCTTATTGGTAGAATCGCTATCACAATACTTGTTGCTCATCCAAATTCTTAACTTAACTCAACGATACAAGATATATGTCATTTTTGTAAAAAGGTTTATTTAATAATCCAATCCTTAGGCAATTTCTCAAAACAACAAAAGCTCACATCTAATGTCATCATTGGTTGGTAGGACTGTGTTGGAAGATTTCAACTGTTGACAAATCTCAATATTGAATTATGCAAATAAAGAACTTGATAAATATCAAAAGTGTTGGGTGCACTTCCAAGTTGCCTTTATGTGTCTGACGGGGACTCCATAAGATCCAGAAGGTGTAACACTGCTGTGGACTTTTTGAATAACAAAAAAAACCTTTTATCTGGTTGATGTTTTCAGTTCTCACATTTGAATTTGAGGAGGCCCTTATAGATCTGCCTTCGTCAAACCAGTGTACCCAAGTTTATCCAGTGAAGTCATGATGTGATTTTGGGCAGGTAAACCAAGATTGAGGCAGTTTTGTAGGTGTGAACCATCTGTTATTAGCTTGTTAACAGAGTATGGGCTATTTTTATTTCTTTTGAAAGGTCATGCCCCCACTTTTATTTTGACCAATATCATTTTCCAAAACAAACTAGTGGATCATTTTCACTTTTCCTTAAAAAAAATTAATCATGATAAAAAAGAAAACCTGGTCATATTCAGTTACATCTCTCTAAATTTCTTCTTTATTCATTCTCTAAATTTCTCTTTATTAATGTATGTTTTCTAAATTTTGATTTCACCAGTCAACATAGTTCATATATTGAAATGTTATTTTGGTTTTCTTTATCTGCAATTCTAGGTTCATCGGGCAAGACTGAGATGTGAAAAGACTGACATTGCTGTTAAGGTGAGGATTAGTTTAAATATTTCTTTTCTTTAAATATTTGATGCATTGATACTTCATTAACTTCTGTGAAGATTTCTAGGTGCAACATCCTGGAGTTCAACAGCTGATGATGATTGATATTCACAACTTGCAAGCATTTGTCTTGTTTTTGCAAAAGACAGACATCAAATTTGATCTATTTTCTCTCACCAAAGAGATTGAAAAGCAGGTGTTTACTGTTTCCTTTACTGCATTTCAATGTGTATTTCTTATGCTAAGAACTTTTATCTGCATATTAATCAATTTCTGTCTTTATATCTGACTATTAAAAAAATTGCTGATTGATTTATCATTATGTTTGCATTTATATTGTTGAAATGATATGTATTTGCAATATTTTAGATCATATCTTTACATCTTTAAATTGTCTTGGAGAACATGTAATATGAGTTATGGATCAAGCAATTGCTGACTCATAAGATACACTTCCTTTTTCTGTAGTTATATTGGACCTAGGGAGTCAAGGCATGACTAATTTGTGTCCAGACCCAGCCAAAAGTCTAAAGCCTCAATGTGTGGGATAATGACCCTACTATCAGTATTGTCTAAATTTTTTATGGTGGTATTTTTATTGATGCTAAATCCTATTCCTGGCTTGTGTGTATTTAGTGTTTGGTAGCTGGAGTCTTTTAAATGACACATTGCACTCATTTAGAATATGTGCAGCTGCCATATTGTGCTGACACTTGTCATGCACCTGCACAAGTGTTTGTAAGAACTAAAGAAGAAATGTGACTAACACATTAAGATATGATGATTTTTTTGTCTTTTAATCACAGACCTATTTCAATTGCCTTGTTGTAATTTGCAGCCATGTTTTTTAACCATATAAACAGAGTTCTCAACTAATCTAAATAAATCTTGGATCAGAAGTCATTCTAGTTATCTGTTTCTACTACCTTTTGAACATTTGCATTTCTATAGTTTCAAGTAATTTGTCTTACAAAGTACACAATTATATTTTGACATAAACGTACAAGTTAGCTAAGTCTCATGTTAAAAACTAGATATGTACATGCAACTATGTTAGCAGACTAACAACAGATTGTAATTGTTGAGCTACTGTAGCAAAACCAATGGATATCTGCACACATACTGATATAGATGGACATGAAAACATGGGTATGGCTGTAAGAACTGGAAACGATGAATACATTGAATAGTTGTCTTTAGGATCGGGGGTCAGACTCTTAATTCAATAATATTTGATGTGTAGGCTCACATAGACTATTAATGTGACTATTACTTCCCTAATTAAACTAACATTTTCTAGGGTAACTTTATATAATGCTTAAAAATATTGTTAGTTACCAAATTGTCAATTCGTTGTGTAGAGTTTTTGAACATGTGCAATTACATTTTTCTGGTATCTCATGCCGCCATATTCCTTATCTATCATTGTTGTTAGAAGATTGAGAATCTTGGACATTTTAATTAATAGTTATTTGATCTAATTCTACTGAATTTGCTTGCCGCTCTTAGGCATCACTTCTCATTTTTTTAGCTTTTTTCTGCTTTCAAAGGTTGGATATGAATTTGATTTTCTACGAGAAGCCAAGGCCATGGAAAGAATCCAACACTCATTTCATGCTAACAATAAAAAGGTTCCTGTTTTGGGGCCACGTGTAATTCATGGCATGGTGACCAGGTATGATGAATGAAATATGGATGTTT
This sequence comes from Areca catechu, assembly GCA_021397845.1. Classification (NCBI taxonomy): domain Eukaryota; kingdom Viridiplantae; phylum Streptophyta; class Magnoliopsida; order Arecales; family Arecaceae; genus Areca; species Areca catechu. The sequence goes on from CM038040.1 coordinate 20,379,996, forward strand.
CTCATGATTTGTGCACATCTAGATCACTTTAAATGAAAGTACGGCACCTTTTGGAGATCTTTCTTGTCATTTGTGCACACGATGAGATTGCAACATTAGATCCTTATCAACGTTCAGTGAAGAAACTAAGTATGTTCAGCGAAGAGACTAACACTCATCTCCTGTAACTATGTTTTTCAACCTTATTTTAATTTTTTAAATATTTCTGTTGTAAAGAAATTGATGAAGTTTGGGTACTGCCTTAGCCAGGGATTAATGCCTTATGTAACTTCTTTCTATATGCTCCTTAAAACTTGTGATAAGGTGAGTTTTGTTAGATATAATGAAGAAGTCATGGTAGTTTGGAGCTTGTGCACAAGTGTAAAGGTGAATTTTGGGCAAAGGAGGATGTCCTCATCATGGTCTCTCTAATTATACCATTTAGATATCCTGAGATCTTCTTGGCAACCGTGACTGGAAGAAGCTGGCCTACGCTATAAATGACACTATGACAGTAATATCATTTCAGTATTAAAAGAGGATTACACTAAACTTCAGATGTTGCTACACAACTTCTTTCCTCAATTGCTCCTTATCCCTCTTCAATGGCTACTCTAGCCAATTCAAATATTATCAATTAGTTTCCTGTTATATCTGGAGCTGTATAACTTATCCAACTCAAACATGATAAACTTGCATTCTGAAAGATCAAGGTACAACCATGGTGCATGACTGCGATGAGATAAATTGAGCATGATGTGATTAGCACATAAGCATCATAGTGGGGTTATTCATTCTTACAATTTCAATGCATAAGTAAAAGGTCTTAGGTTTCTCTCGCAATGCTGTTTATATTTCTTGAGATCTCAGTTATATGTCTAAGTCTACACTATAAATTACTATAATATCATTTCACTATAAGGAAAGGTTTGTACCAAGCTCCAGCCGTTGCCATTTATTTTTTTCCCCCATTGCTCCTTATCCCTAATGCAATGCTACTCTTGCCATTTGGAATATTGTCAATTTTATTTCGTGTGGATCTAGATCTGTAAGTTATGCCAACTCATACTTTACAAACTTAAGGACTGATGTACTGCTATAGTGCAGAAATGCAGTGAGATATACCGAGCATCAGACTATTTGCACATAAACATCTTTAGTTGGGTTGTCTCTGTTACAATTTTAATGTGCAAGTAAAATGTCTTAAAGGGATTACCTTTTCACATCCTAACTATAGCTAGATTTTTGGTTGGAAGAAGTAGCCTGCTCTTTTTCAAGTGATACATGACTTTTTGTATTTCCAATGACACTAGTCGGTACAGAACAGCAGGATTATTGGTCTTATGAGTTAGTTCTTTCTCCTTGTTTTGCTTTTATTCACATAAAGATATGATATTAGACGTTCTATGTGCATGTAAATCCTAAATAGCTGATCCATCTTATGAAAATCTATATCATGTATATTCGGTTGGAGGAAGTAGCCTGATCCTTCTTATCGAGCATGATATTTTGATTTCCTGGAATACTAGTTGTTATGATATCCCTATTTTATTCCAATTAATTATGTATTCTTTATTTTATTTTATTAGTTCTATCAGATGGCAAAAGGAGTCTTCGGCTTCACGCTGTTGTCTTCTCGTTATTAACCCTGAGTCTTCGGCTTCGTATCATTATTTCAATCCGAAGACTATGCCTAAGATCTACGGTTTTGTATACAGGATGTCTCTATGCCTAATATTTATGGCTGTATATTCATTTCGGGATATGTCAGCTCCGGGTCTTCGGCTTCGTATTATTGTCTTAGTCCGAAGACCATACCTAACTCTCTGGGAAGCAAGCTTTGTTTATTGTCTTCGGCTTCGTGCATCCATCTTGATCCGAAGACTTGACCTCTTAGGCAAGTGTCTTCGGCTTTATTTCTCCAGCATAATCCGAAGACTGTAAGTATTTATTTTGGCTATATTTAAAAGAATCCAAAGTGCTAACATTCCCTTCAGGAGCGCTACTAAAGAGAATGTGAAGTTCACTTAGGATTCACCTTTAAAAAGAAAGAAGGCTCTGGAGCAGGTGGGTTTCTTGGACAAACGGTTATTCTGTTTTGGGTTGTTATAACCACCCACATGGTCCGAGGCCTCAGATTGAACAAATCCCGAGTGTAATGACTTTTCCGACAGTCACTACTTACAGTTATGAAGTGGTTACGTCCATCAACCTCCATAACTGCAAGTAGTTACGTTGGAGCCTATAAATGCTGGTAAGAGGGGACACTCGGAGACTTTTTTTCTCTCTTTTTTTCTTTCTTGCTCTCGAAATTCTCCATTATGCTGTTGCCTGGGCTTTTCTGATTTAGGCATCGGAGTGTCCCCCGCCGAAAAACCTCCGGTCAGGGACTTCTTGCAGGTACCGGTCGACGGCGATCCGGCGGAAGAACCACTTCATCCGGTTTATTTGGTTCAACATCAACAGATTGGCGCGCCAGGAAGGGGAGAAATTCGATTCTTCTATCTTGAAGGAGATTTTTACTGGGTGAGAATGGTGAAAGGGAAATGTAAGAATGTTTCCACGAGCCAGGAGCAACAGGCCCCTCCGTCAAATGGACCTCCGGTCAATCCTTGTCCGGTGGTTCAGGGATCACCACCTCCCATGATTTTGGTGGAGTAACAACAGTTTGAGAGTCCGGTGAATAAGGTGGAAGCCTTGACGGCGCTGGTGCAGCACTTGCACGAAGCCGTAGCTCAGAAACAAGGCCCTCCCTCTGTTCCACAAGCTGATGGTCCACCTGAGAGGGAGCGAGATCAACACTGAGAGATCACCCCCAGCTTTTCACAGATTCGGTCATCTCATGGCCGCCGCATCTCTCTGCCAGATTGACAGGCAGAGGGTTATGCTGAAAGAAAGAGGGTCCGGCGATTTTCCTCTGTTTCTTCGAGGAGTTATGTGCCAGAAAATTTAAGGCAGAAGGAGATCAATCAAGAAGGGCAGGAGAAATTCAAGGCTATGCAAGCACAAATAGCAAGAATTTCATATTTGAGAAGAAATGATGAGGTTGTGACCTTCAACTCTCAACCCCCTTTTTCCGATGACATAATGGATGAAATTATCCCTAGGCACTTCAAGATCCCACAATTGGAGGCCTATGATGGGACTTCGGACCCCCTCGACCATCTGGGGAGTTACAAGGCATACATGATGGTACAGGGAGCAACTGACGCTCTCTACTGCATTGCATTTCCTGCTACCTTGAAGAAATCCGTCCGAATGTGGTATTCGAGCTTGCCTCCAAACTCGATTCATTCTTTTGCTGAGTTAGAGCGGCAATTCGTCTCGCACTTAGGACATGTCAGAAGATGCCGCGTAACACTGACAATTTATTTCTTCTTCAACAACAAGAAGGGGAAAGTTTGAAAGGTTTCGTCCATCGTTTTAATTCAGCTACTTTGGAAATACCTAACTTGAATGAGCATGTGGCCATGTCTGCCTTAAAGAAAGGCTTAAAATCGTCCAGGTTTACTTTTTTCCTGGACAAAAGATTTCCAACGAGCTATGCCGAACTGCTGACAAGAGCTTAGAAGTATGCTGCCGCTGAGGAGCAAGCGGCAAGCCGAAGACTGGCAGATGAGAGACCCCCTCCCAAAAAGAAGAGCACCAGAGAACTAAATGCACCAACATCCTCTAACAATGCTTCGGCTTCCAGGCGCAGCCCCAGGCCTCGACAACAGAACAGCCGGTTCGACGCCTATACGCCTCTCAACTTATCCAGGGAAAAGATTCTGCTGGAGATAGAGAAAGAGAAATATTTCCAGAGGCCACGTCCTCTGAAGACGCCAGCGAAAGCCAGGGATAAAAGCAAGTATTGCCGGTATCATCGAGACCATGGCCACAATACTAAAGAATGCTTCCAGCTTCGGGATGCCATTGAGGATTTAATAAAAAGAGGATATCTGGGAAAATATATCAACCGCCCAGAGTCTCATGCCGAAGCAACTGCCCTTCCAAGAATATCCGAAGAAGCCGATTTGCCTCACCAGAAACCAACCGGAGGAGATGTTGGGATGCTTCACCGGTCTTCGGCATGGAATGAAGAAGCCGAAGAGAATGTGCCGAAGAGGCTCAAAGAAAAGAACTCTATTACTTTTACTGATGAAGACATTCAAGATGTACAGCTTCCACATGATGACCCTGTAGTGGTCTCGGCAGTAATTGCCAAATTTGATGTAAAAAGAATACTAATTGATAATGGAAGCTCAGTTGACGTGTTGCTTTATGATGCTTTTCTTCGGATGAGATTGCCTGGACATGAATTACAAAGATCCTTCATTCCAATAACTGGTTTTGGTGGAAATTAGGTCGGAGTTGAAGGCGAAATGGTCCTTTAGGTCCGAACCATTTCAAAAGACCCTTCCAATCAATTTCATTGTGGCCAGAACATCTTCAGCTTATAATGCAATCTTGGGGCGTCCGGCATTGAATAAATTCAGGGCCATAGTCTCGACCTACCATCTGTTGGTCCGTTTTTCTACCAGGACATGCATAGGAGAAGCAAAGGGGGATCAAAGGATCGCTCGCCAATGTCTCATGATTCAGGACAAACAGACATCCAAATCCGTGGTACTTGACCAGCTCGATCCAAGGGATGAATCCAAAGACTTTGGAGAGCCATTGGAAAAGACACTCTCTGTACCGTTATCCGAAGATGAGCCAACCAAGCTTCTGCAAATTGGCAGTTTACTCGATGAGGAGTCAAAGGTAAGGTTGATTTCCTTTCTTCGTGATAATGCTGACATTTTTACTTGGACAGCTTCAGACATGCCTAGAATCCCGCCTGAAGTGATTACTCATCGCTTGGAGGTATCCCCCAATTACAAGCCAGTACGGCAGAGGAAGAGAAATTTTGCTCCAGAAAGGCAAAAGGCAATTGATGAAGAGGTTAACAAACTCCTTGAAGCAAACTTCATAAGAGAGGTCCAATATCCGAAGTGGCTAGCAAATGTAGTCATGGTAAAGAAATCAAACTACAAGTGGAGGATTTGTATAGATTATACGAATCTCAACAAAGCATGCCCAAAAGACAGTTTTCCTTTGCCGAAGATCGATCAGCTGGTTGACGCTACGGCTGGTCATCAAATGCTGAGTTTTATGGATGTCTTTTCAGGCTATAATCAGATCTGAATGGATCCTGAAGATGAAGAAAAGACTGCTTTCATTACAGAGAAAGGACTCTACTGTTACAAGATGATGCCGTTTGGATTAAAGAATGCTGGAGCAACTTTTCAAATGCTCATCAACAAAGTCTTCAAAAACCAGATTGGAAGAAACATGGAAGCTTATGTCGATGATATGATTGTAAAGAGTCTGCATAAGTCTGATCACATCACAGATCTGAAGGAATCCTTCGACGCTCTCAGACATCATCGGATGAGGTTGAACCCAACCAAATGCGTTTTCGGAGTAACCTCTGGGAAATTTCTAGGATACTTGGTTACCAAGCGAGGAATAGAGGCTAATCCGGAAAAAATACAAGCTCTTCGGACCATGAGACAACTTACTTGCAAGAAAGAAGTGCAAAAGCTAACTGGGAGGATAGCCTCTTTGAGCCATTTCATTTCCCGCTCTGCAGAAATGTATTTACCCTTCTTCAAAGCTCTTCGTCAAGCTCAAAATTTTGAATGGACAGAAGACTGCCGAATTGCTTTTGACAAGCTAAAGGGATATTTGGAAAACCCACTATTGCTCTCTAAACCCCATGAAGGAGAAACGCTTTATCTATATTTGTCAGCCACAGATGAAGCGGTCAGTTCGGTTCTGGTACAAAAAGATGCCAATCTTTCGCAGAAACCGATTTATTACACTAGCAAGGTGTTCACGAAGCTGAAGTCCGATATCCTAGAGTACAAAAGATCATTTTCTCTCTAGTGGTTGTGGCAAAACTGCTTCGGCCTTATTTTCAAGCCCACTCCATTGTGGTTCTGAACCAACCCTTAAAAGCCATACTTCGTTGTCCTGATACTTCAGGGAGAATTGCTAAGTGGGCTGTTAAATTAGGAGAATTCGATATTGAATATCAACCCAGATCATCAATGCAAGCACAAATTTTGGCTGATTTTATAGCTGAGTGCACATGGGGATCTGAAGAAGACCAATCAAAGGCCGAAGAGGAAAAAGCCGAAGACGTTCCAGAGTTTATTTGGATGTTGCATGTTGACGGTGCTTCAAACGCCAATGGATACGGTGCAGGTTTAATTCTTGCTGGACCCAATGTGCAGGTCATTGAATATGCTCTTCGGTTTTCTTTTCAGGCATCAAACAATCAAGCAGAATATGAAGCACTCATTGCTGGACTTAGAATCTCCCAGAAGTTGGAGATCAAAAGGATCAAAGTTTTTTCTGATTCGCAGTTGATAGTAAATCAAGTAAAAGGTGATTTCGAAGCTTGAAATCCAAGTATGATCCAGTATCTAGAAAAGGTTCGAAGCCTGGCATCTGGGTTGGAACACTTTGAAATTGTTCATGTACCAAGAACAGAGAATTCTCGGGCAGATGCTCTTTCAAGACTTGCTACCACCGCACCAGATTCTCTTGGGAGAACTTATGTGGAATATCTTGAAGATCCTAGCATATCGGAATCCCCAGCTGAAGTCTGTTAAGTTGAACATGAACTTTCGTGGATGGATCCAATTCTCAAATTCTTGGGAGAAGGTTTTTTACCTGAAGATAAGTTGGAGGCTAAACGACTTCGGTGGACTACCTCTCAGTATGTTGTCTTAGACGGAACTTTGTATAAGAGGTCTTTCACATAACCTTTGTTGAAATGCCTAGGCCCATCCGATGCGGATTATGCGCTCAGGGAAGTGCATGAAGGGATATGTGGAGACCATCTGGGGGGTAGATCTTTGGCTTACAAAATAATCCGTCAAGGTTACTATTGGCCAACTATTCAAAAAGACTGCGGAATTTGTTCGAAAATGTGATCATTGTCAAAGATATGCCAATGTGCAAAGACGACTTGCCAACCAGCTGACTCCATTAACGGCCCCCTGGCCTTTTGTGCAATGGGGAATGGATATTCTAGGTCCATTTCCTCCGGCTTCTGGACAGCGGAAGTTCCTCATTGTAGCTATTGACTATTTCACTAAATGGGTCGAAGCTGAAGCATTAGCTCAGATTACTGAGACCAAGGTTGAAGGTTTTGTAAGAAATTTCATCATCTTCCGTTTTGGGATTCCATATTCTATTATAACTGACAATGGGAGAGTTTGACAATCCAAAGTTCAAAAGTTTTTGCACCCAATATCATATTCTGCACAAACTTATTTCGGTAGGACATCCTTAGTGTAATGGAGAAGCCGAAGTGACCAACAGAACTATCCTTCATGGTTTGAAAACCAGGTTAAATGATGTTTAGGGATCATGGGTTGATGAGCTGAATTCGGTTCTTTGGACATATCGAACTACTTCCAGAACAGCCACTGGTGAATCTCCATTTCATCTTTTTTATGGCACTGAAGCGGTCCTTCCTGTGGAGGTATTTTTGCACTCTCTTCGGATCGATCACTATGAAGAACCCGAGAACTTTGAACGCCGAAGAGTTGACCTGGACTTATTACAAGGCACAGACTCCAGGCACAATTGAAGATGGCTATGTATTAGCAAAAAGTTGTAAGGTACTACAATGCTTGTGTAAAAGAACGGGTCTTTCTCCCTGGAGATCTAGTTCTTCGAAAGTCCGAAGTGTCAAAGCCGACAGAACAAGGTAAACTTTTTCCTACATGGGAAGGACCATACGGGGTCAAAGAGGTCGTTCGTCCCGGAACTTATCGGCTGGAAACTTTGGAGGGGATTTTATTACCTCGACCATAAAATGTACAAAACCTTCGAAAATATTATCAATAAAGGTTTCATTCAAGGTCATTGATACAGATTCAATATGTTTCTCTTCATTCTATTTTTCTTAAAGGCATCATGGTAATCTCTGTGATCTACTATATGAACTGCCAAGGTAAGCATTCTAGCCTATCTTATTTCTTTTAAAGGCATGAGGATGATCTCCGGATCTACCGCACGAAGTGCCGAGTTGGGCTCAGAATAGTCCATCTTAATCTAAAGGCATGAGGATGATCTCCGGATCTACCTCACGAAGTGCCGAGTTGGACTCAAAATAATCCATCTTAATCTAAAATGCATGAGGATGATCTCCGGATCTACCTTACGAAGTGTTGAGTTGGGCTCAAAATAGTCCATCTTAATCTAAAAGGCATGAAGATGATCTCCGGATTTACTTCACGAAGTGCCGAGGTAGGCATAATCAGCCTGTCTTAATCCTAATGCAAAAAGGCATGAGGATGATCTCCGGATCCATCTCACGAAATGCCGAGGTAGGTCCGATCAATCTATCTTAATCCCCAAGTGATTCAAGGATTTCTTTTATCCTAAGTCTGAAGACTTAGCGTAAATTCAAGTCCAAGAGACTTGATTATTATCTGGAATTCTTATATATCTGGATCTCTTTTATCCTAAGTCTGAAGACTTAGTGTAAATTCAAGTCCGAAGACTTAATTATTATCTAGAATTCTCATATCTGGATTTCTTTTATCATAAGTCCGAAGACTTAGCGTAAATTCAAGTCCAGAAAACTTGATTATTATCTGGAATTCTTATATATCTGGATTTCTTTTATCCTAAGTCTGAAGACTTAGTGTAAATTCAAGTCCGAAGACTTGATTATTATCTAGGATTCTCATATATGGATTTTTTTTATCCTAAGTCTGAAGACTTAGCACAAATTCAAGTCCAGGAGACTTGATTATTATCTGAATTCTTATATATCTGGATTTGTTTTATCCTAAGTCTGAAGACTTAGTATAAATTCAAGTTCGAAGACTTGATTATCATCTAGAATTCTCATATCTGGATTTCTTTCATCCTAAGTCTGAAGATTTGGTGTAAATTCAAGTCCAAAGACTTGATTATTATCTAGAATTCTCATATCTGGATTTCTTTTATCCTAAGTCCGAAGACTTGGCATAAATTCAAGTCCAGGAGACTTGATTATTATCTGGAATTCTTATATATCTAGATTTCTTTTATCCTAAGTCTGAAGACTTAGTGTAAATTCAAGTCCGAAGACTTGATTATTATCTAGAATTCTCATATATGGATTTCTTTTATTCTAAGTCTGAAGACTTAGCGTAAATTCAAGTCCAGGAGACTTGATTATTATCTAGAATTCTTATATATTTGGATTTCTTTTATCCTAAGTCTAAAGATTTAGTATAAATTCAAGTCCGAAGACTTGATTATCATCTAGAATTCTCATATATGGATTTCTTTCATCCTAAGTCCGAAGACTTAGAGTAAATTCAAGTTCGAAGACTTGATCTTTATGTATCTGGATTTCTTATGTCTGGAGTCCGAAGACTTAGCATAAATTCAGGTCCAAGAGATTGATTATCATTTGGATTTCTTTTATCCTAAGTTCAAGGATACGATTCTTTGCATTAAGTGCTTCGAAATTCTTATTCGCCTGAAGACTTTATATTTAAGAAATTTCTATCCTATCGCATGCAAGTGGAAATTTCAAAAGAAGTTCTTTCATCAACAATGACTTCCTTACATCCCAAAAAGAAAAGGAAAAGTTACAGATTTTCTATTGGAGCCTCATCGGTCAGATCAACTAGACCCGCTGCTTCTTCAGCCATTGTTGGTGCTTCGGGGTCCGTTTGGAGTTCAGGCGTAGTTGGACTCTCAAGATCAAACAGTTGGATGCTTGAAACGTCCAAGTCTGGATAAATCTTCTGCACCTCCTCAACTCCATCTTTGAAGCCTCCTCGATAACTATGAGTCCCGGTTTCAACCATTTCAGCTTCGAAGGCCGCAGATGCTTTGTAGTTTTCTATTGCCTTCTCCAATTGATCTTTTAAAGATCGATTCTCTTCGAGGACCTCTTCCTTTCTTTTTGGAAGCTTCTTCGGAACGCTCGTTTGCTTTCTTGAGTGAGGCCTCCAAGGATCGAATCTTGGCCTTTCTTTTCTTAGATCTTGCCTCCTGTCCAGCATGCTCTGATCGGATTTTGTCTACTTCGGCTTTCAAATTTTGAACCAAAGCATCACTTTGGACGAGCTTTTCCTCCATAGCTTGTCTTTGCTCTTCAGCTATAGCCTTCTCAACTTTGGTTGCTTTTATTTCTTCCTTCATTTTTCTGTAACTTATTCTAAAGTCGAAAATACTCTCTTCCATATGCGTAATGTCGTGCATCATCTGCAACAGCAAGTGGAAAACTTAGTAATTATAAATCTAAGTCAACACGGCAAATAAATATTTATCTTCAAAGCGGAGAACACTGAGTCCGAGATCTCTTCGATGCATCGACTTGACGTTGTCCCAGTCCTTTGGGAGAAGTGTGCGTTTCAACAACTCTCTCGCCAGTTCAGGATTTTTTAAGCCTTCTCGATCTGAGAAGGTAGTAAAGTCTACATTGCACCCTCCCTCCGAAGTGGCGTTCCATCTAGGACCCTCTTCGGATCGGTACTTCGACCTCTCCTGATTTCTGTCTTCCGGAGGGGCAATCACAGAATCTTTATTGAAGTTTATATCTCGTTGATCTGTGGATGGCGCATGTTAAGGGCTCCATGGAGGGGACACCCTTGGGGACGAGCTTCTAGCTGGATCAGCTGGAATCGGAGAAGCGGAGGGAATGTCTTCATCTGGTACGGGCCTCATCGGAGGTGCGCTAGAACTCTCCTCCGCCCTTTTCTTCTTGTAGACTTTGGTCGTTATAGGAGCAGCCGCCGCCCTTTTTCTTGAAGCCTGCCGAACTTTCTCAAGTTGGGGCTTCATTTTCTTGCCTGTGGTTGGAAACAAGAAATTTGTTATGCATATTCATATAGAGAAGGAAAGCAAAAAGAATCCGAAGACCATTTATTCTATACCTAACGTTGGGACTTCGCTGATATGAGCGCGATGAAGATTCTCTTCCCTCAACAGCTCCTTAAGGGAAGGGATCTCCGGTTCCGACAAGGTCTCAAAATCTTTGGCATCGGCCTTCAATATCTTTTTACCGGCGTTTGCATCCAAACGCGGAGCCGACCACTTAGTGTTGAAACCCCAGTGGGTATAATACACGAAAAAGAAGCTAGGCTTCCATCCGTGTATCGCATTGGGAGTTCCTTTTAGTAATCTTCGGCCTGGCCGAGGACCTATGACCCACCACCCTTTGCCGTGAAAATCTCTTTTCAGCATAAATAAGGAAGTAAACAGGGATGTCTTCGGTTCTACGTTCCTAAGTTTGCAAAGTACAAGGAACCCGCAGATGTTCCTAAAGCTATTGGAGGTCAGCTGAGCCGGAACTATCTGGTATAAGTTAAAGATCTTCGTAAAGAAAGGATGAAGAGGAAGCTGAAGACCCGCTTTGAAGTGGTCTTCGTATATGGCAGCTATGGATCGGACGGGAGATTTATCTACCCTCTCTTCGGGTTGTGGAAGAATCATGTGGAAAGTACGTGGAATATGGTAACACTGTTTAGTCTCTTCTATTTTGGCAAGGGTGAAGGAACTTTGAATAGAATCCGGTGATCGTTCCGGGCTCCGCTTCCTACCAGAACTCCTCCCCCTACTGGTTTCACCCTGGGGGCTCCTACTAATTTCACCTCTCAGCGGGATCCTAGCAGTCTCTCTTCCGGGCGATACTCTACCCGCTTCGCCTACCGATGAATCACTGCTAGAGTGGGAGGAAGGACTTCTAGAAGACCCCGACATTGAAAGGAATTAGGAAATGGGAGAAGGAAAGGGCCTCTAACCTGTGAAAGGACAAAAATGGTGGACCAGACCACTGGGAAAGACGACAGACGGCAGAAAAACTGGAGATCCAAGAGCACAAGCGCGAGAAAAATTTCTCTCGCAAGGTCTATCCCCTTTTTATAGGTGAAGGAGATGGGTCTTCGAGGCGGTTCGGATATCTGCAAGATCGTGCGCCGTACCAGCGGTTTCGATCGTGGATACGGTCTTCTAGAAAGATCACTAATGAGACAAGTCAGGGCGATCCGCGTGAAATTCCACTACTGGATAGGATCACGTTGATAAAACATCCATGCTTCGGATGATTGCCACGTGTCCGATCCCCATTAATTAAAAAGTTTTCTCTCGAGAATTTCCCAAGGCTTTTCCGGAATTGAGGCGTTTCTTTTGAGGCAGCCCATGGTGAGTGACACGTGTCTTCGCCACGTTCTGTTGCGCCACTAAGCAGTTAAGGCGAAAGGATGTGTCAGAACATAGTGTTATTAATACTTGACGGTTATCACTAAAAGACGAATTTAATTACTCCCATTCTTTGAAATTTAATCATTTCGAACTTGGAAGTGGGGGACAGCTATTATGATATCCCTATTTTATTCCAATTAATTATGTATTCTTTATTTTATTTTATTAGTTCTATCAGATGGCAAAAGGAGTCTTCGGCTTCACGCTGTTGTCTTCTCGTTATTAACCCTGAGTCTTCGGCTTCGTATCATTATCTCAATCCGAAGACTATGCCTAAGATCTACGGTTTTGTATCCAGGATGTCTCTATGCCTAATATTTATGGCTGTATATTCATTTCGGGAAATGTCAGCTCTGGGTCTTCGGCTTCGTATTATTGTCTTAGTCCGAAGACCATACCTAACTCTCTGGGAAGCAAGCTTTGTTTATTGTCTTCGGCTTCGTGCATCCATCTTGATCCGAAGACTTGACCTCTTAGGCAAGTGTCTTCGGCTTTATTTTTCCAGCATAATCCGAAGGCTGTAAGTATTTATTTTGGCTATATTTAAAAGAATCCAAAGTGCTAACATTCCCTTCAGGAGCGCTACTAAAGAGAATGTAAAGTTCACTTAGGATTCACCCTTAAAAAGAAAGAGGGCTCTGGAGCAGGTGGGTTTCTTGGACAAACGGTTATTCTGTTTTGGATTGTTATAACCACCCACATAGTCCGAGGCCTCAGATTAAACAAACCCCGAGTGTAACGACTTTTCGACAGTCATTACTTACAATTATGAAGTGGTTACGTCTATCAACCTCCATAACTGCAAGTAATTACGTTGGAGCCTGATATGGCCGTTACGCTGACGTGGCGTGTCTCAGGTTCCGCCAGGCGTGATTCGAACCACGTGGATTTTTTCGGCAGAACGGGATCGGCGAGCGAGGTCGGATACGGGTCCACCTCGGCCGAAGTCGAGCGCTCCTCTGCCGCTCCGTCAGGTGTCCGCCCAGGAGGGGTCTACCTCGGCAAAAGCTGGCGGCCCCTCGCTCCCTCGCTGGGTGGCGCCCGGAGACGGTTCCACCCCGGCCGAGGTCGAGCTGTGCCCTCCTGCTCCTTCGCCAGATGGCACCCGGATACGGGTCCATCTCGACCGAAGTCGAGCACTCCTTTGCCGCTCCGCCAGGTGTCCGCCCAGGAGGGGCCCACCTCGGCCGAAGCTGGTGGCCCCTCGCTCCCTCGCCGGGTGGCGCCTGGAGACGGCTCCACCCCGGCCGAGGTCGAGCCGGGCCCTCCTGCTCCTTCGCCAGATGGCACCCGGATACGGGTCCACCTCGGCCGAAGTCGAGTGTTCCTCTGCCTCTCCGCCAGGTGTCCGCCTAGAAGGGGTCATCCTCGGCCGAAGCCGGCGGCCCCTTGCTCCCTCGCCGAGTGGCGCCCGGAGACGGTTCCACCCCGGCCGAGGTCGAGCCGGGCCCTCCTGCTCTTCGCCAGATGGCACCCGGATACGGGTCCACCTCGGCCGAAGTCGAGCACTCCTCTGCCGCTCCGCCAGGTGTCCGCCCAGGAGGGGTCCACCTCGGCGAAAGCTGGCGGCCCCTCGCTCCCTTGCCGGGTGGCGCCCGGAGACGGTTCCATCTCGGCCGAGGTCGAGCCGGGCCCTCCTGCTCCTTCGCCAGATGGCACCCGGATACGGGTCCACCTCGGCCGAAGTCGAGCACTCCTCTGCCGCTCCGCCAGGTGTCCGCCCAGGAGGGGTCCACCTCGGCGAAAGCTGGCGGCCCCTCGCTCCCTCGTCGGGTGGCGCCCGGAGACGGTTCCACCTCGGTCGAGGTCGAGCCGGGCCCTCCTGCTCCTTCGCCAGATGGCACCCGGATACGGGTCCACCTCGGCCGAAGTCGAGCACTCTGCCGCTCCGCCAGGTGTCCGCCCAGGAGGGGTCCACCTCGGCCGAAGCTGGTGGCCCCTCGCTCCCTCGCCGGGTGGCGCCCGGAGACGGTTCCACCCCGGCCGAGGTCGAGCCGAGCCCTCCTGCTCCTTCGCCAGATGGCACCCGGATACGGGTCCACCTCGGCCGAAGTCGAGCACTCCTTTGCCGCTCCGCCAGGTGTCCGCCCAGGAGGGGTCCACCTCGGCCGAAGGTGGCGGCCCCTCGCTCCCTCACCGGGTGGCGCTCGAAGACGGTTCCACCCCGGTCGAGGTCGAGTCGAGCCCTCCTGCTCCTTCGCCAGATGGCGCCCGGATATGGGTCCACCTCGGCGAGGTCGAGCACTCCTCCGCCGCTCCGTCAGGAGTCCGCCCAGGAGGGGTCCACCTCGGTCGAAGTTAGCCCTGCGTGGCAAGGCCTCCGGGAGGCGGGGGCGCGAGTTTCAAAACCACCACTCGGGCAGCGCACGCCGTGCCTCGCGAGGAGCGCCGGTACGGGCGGCAGTGATGCACGAAACCTCGTTTACATCGGCCCGACGGGTTCCGCAACCGAGAAGCGGAGTCCTAGCAAACAGAAGCCAGCAACGAATATCGTCAATGCCTGGGAAGGAGAGCGCCCGTGCTCGGCCCAAGGCCTGGCCAGTGTCCTCCCTCTCTCCTTTTTCTCGCTGGGCTCAGCAAGCAAGACAAGGAGGCCACCGGGCTCCCGGACCCAAAGGGGAAAGGAAAAGAGAGAGGAAAAAGTGAAGGCTGAGAGGGAGCCTCTCGGGGGCGGAGGCCGGAGGCAATGTGATGGGATAAAAGGGGGGGAAGAGCGGATAGCCAGGTAAGTGGGAAGAAGGCTGGAAAAAGGAAGGCACCGAGAGAAGGATCCAAGGACCCAAGAGGAATCCTTTGGCGCAAGCTCGGTGAAGGAGCTCTGCCCAATTTCCACTCTTCCTAAGACCTCTTTTGTTAAGATCTTCTCTAAGTCTGGGATTCCTTCGGGGACCCACCTTAGGGATTCTGTTCCATCTCGCCGTTTTCTAACTTGACCGTCGGAGCTCCCTCGCCGGGACCCCCGGCCAGGGTATCTCACCTTGTTTTGCAGGACTGGAAGCTCGGAGATCTCGAGGTGAAACGGTCCGAGACCGGTACCAGCTTTGAAGCTACAGGCACCGGCGGTGAGATCGGCAACAGATTGGCGCGCCAGGTAGGGGGGCAGGACAGCAACCCCAGTGCGAGATAGCTCTCCGCGGGACAAAGCGCGCTCCGACCATGGTGGTAACGCGCGGGCGCGAAGCGTCCACCAGTCGGGTAGGGGAAGCCCCTTCCCCTCAGGAGCCGCGCAGCCCGGAGAGGGAGCTTCTTGCTCCACCTCCTTTCCCTCCGTAGCCATCCCCGGTGGACAGACCTTTCGCAGCTGTCATCCAACAGCTGCAAACCCTGACTACAGCAGTTCGACAGCTACAACACCAGCAGCGGTCCCTGGCCACTCAGCCCCAGCCAGGGACCCCCGTGGCTCGAGCCTCGGGGCCCCGCGGAAGCCTGCGCTCCATCCAAGGCAGGCCCTCTCAACCGCGGGCAGTCTCCAACCCCCGCGGGAGCCACCAAACTCCCGCGAAGAGGAATTACTCTGGTTGGCGGATCACGAGAGTCGATCCCCGGCCAACGATGCCGAGACGGCGCGCCGTAGTAGGCGACATCAGGGCAAGGCCCCCCGTCGAGACCGATCGGCGCCCCCTTCGCCAGCGGCCTCGGTGGAAGATTCCACTGACGAGGCCATCAGGCGCCAGGCCGAGAGGTGCCTGGAGGAGCACGAATGCAAGCTGGCGGAGTTCGCCCGCCGATTTGCTGACCTGCAGAACTCCTCGGCAGACCCGGCGGGCTACAACGCCCGGCCACCTTTCTCCCGGGAAATCCAAGAGGAGCCGATTCCGAGTCGGTTCCGCATGCCACAAGTGGATCCCTACGATGGGACCACCGATCCCTTGGACCACCTTGAGAGCTACAAGGCTCTCATGAGGGTCCAGGGGGCCACGGACGCTCTTTTATGCATCGCCTTCCCCGCTACCCTCCGGAAGGCTGCTCGAGTCTGGTTCACCCGCCTCGAGCCCGAATCTATTTGCTCCTTCCATCAATTGGAAGGAAGGTTCGTGGCACACTTCGACGCTTGCCGGAAGGTGCCTAGAGAGGTGGACAGCCTCTTCTCCATCCGCCAGCAAGACCAGGAGCTGCTTCGAGACTACATTACCCGCTTCAAGACCGCTGCCCTGGAAATCTACAGTCTGGACGAGCCCGTCGCTATGCTAGCGTTGAAGCGTGGGCTCAAGACGTCCCGCTTGACCTATTCCCTAGATAAGAAGCCACCCAGGACGTACTCCGAGCTCCTCCGTGTCCACAAATACATCCGAGCGGAGGAGGCCGATCGCACCCAGCAGGAGTTGGACAGGAGGTCCTCGAAGAAGTCGGCCCCCAAGGGATGTCCCCGGGACCCGGAGGCCCGGGCCACCTGCTGACCCCCGTCCAGGCCCGAAGCCGAAGGGCGGAGCCGTCCCGGAGCGAAGTTTCACCCCTCTCCTTGCTCCCAGAACGAAGATCCTCATAGAGATTGAGGGTGAGCACTACCTTCGCCGACCTCCTCCTCAGAACCCAAGGAACATCCGCGACAAGTCAAAATACTGCTAGTTCCACCGTGAGCACGGCCACGACATGGAGGAGTGCCGCAATCTGAAGCGGGAAATCGAGGAGCTGATTAAAAGAGGCTACCTCAGGAAGTTCGTGAGGAACGAAGCCCCGGTGGAGGGGCAGCCGCTCGCAGCCCTTCCCCCAGTCCCTGCGATCGATAACCGCCCAACGGAGAAGCCGGTGGGCATGATCTCTTGGGGGATCGGGCGTGCGGCGAAGAGAACCAGGGAGGCGGGTGACCCGGAGGATGTATCTCCCTTTGAGAAGCGGAATGAGAACAAGAATGTAAACAATGATGTAGTGGTGGTCGAGATGACCATCGCAAAGCATCCTGTACATCGCATTATGATAGATAGTGGGAGCTCTACTGACGTGTTTTTTTATGATGCTTTCTCTCGAATGAACCTGCTCATGATCAGTTAAGGCCGGTGCACACCCCTCTTGTGGGCTTTACCGGGGACTCGGTGGGGGTCGAAGGGGAGATCACTCTCCCAGTCACCGCCGGATCCCTACCTCGGCAGACTACCGTCATGATGACGTTTACCGTTGTCAAGCTCCCCTCACCTTATAATGCAATCCTTGGTTGTCCGGGGCTTAACCAGCTGGACGCCGTGATTTCCACCAAACGGTTACTAGTACAGTTCCCCATAGCCTCTGGGACTGGGGTGATGAGGGGGACGACCCAGCCCGTCCAGCATTGCCTTCAGACAATCCCAGGAGCCCGAGGCGCTGAGCTCGGCCCCAACGTGGATGACCTCGACTTAAGGGAGAAGGAACCCAGGGGAGGACCCGTGGAACACCTGTTGACGTATCCCCTCGGTTCGGACCCTCAGAAGACTATGCATGTGGGGGCCCAGCTCCCGGAGGAAGAACAGACCCGCCTGCTGGATTTCCTCCGTGCGAATGTAGATGTGTTTGCCTGGTCCGCAGCTGACATGCCGGGCATCCCCTCGGAAGTCATCACCCACAGGCTAAATGTTGACCCGAGGTGCCGCCCGGTCCGCCAGAAGAAGAGGAGCTTCGTTGCAGAAAGGCATAAGGCCATCAATGAAGAAGTGGAGAAGCTCCTCACCACCGGCTTTGTGCGGGAAGTACAATATCCCAGTTGGCTGGCGAATGTGGTCATGGTAAAGAAAAGTAGTGGCAAGTGGAGGATCTGCGTGGACTACACCGACCTCAACCGAGCTTGCCCGAAGGACAGTTTCCCTCTTCCGAAGATTGACCAGTTGGTGGACACCACTTCGGGGCATCGTCTCCTCTCTTTCATGGATGCCTTCTCCGGGTACAACCAGATTCGAATGCACCCGGAGGACGAAGAGTACACCGCTTTCGTCATCGACCGCGAGACTTACTGTTACAAGATGATGCCATTTGGCCTCAAGAACGCCGGGGCCACGTACCAGTGGCTGGTCAACAAAGTCTTCAAGGATCAGATCGGCCGCAACATGCAGGTGTACGTGGATGACATGCTGGTAATGGGCAAGCCTCTTTCCGATCATGTTGGCGACCTGACGGAGACCTTCAGCAACCTCCGACGTCACCAGATGAAGCTGAACCCGGCGAAGTGCGCCTTCGGCGTGTCCGTCGGAAAGTTCTTGGGGTTCATGGTGATCCAAAGAGGGATAGAAGCCAACCCGGAAAAGGTCCAGGCCATTCTGGATATGGAGCAGCCCACCTCCAAGAAGCAAGTGTAGCGGCTCACCGGCCGGATAGCCGCCTTGAGTCGGTTTATCTTGAGGTCGGCCGATCGTTGCCGGCCCTTCTTCAAAGTGCTGAGGAAGATGAACAACTTCACCTGGACCGAGGAGTACCAGGAGGCATTTGACGAACTGAAGAAGATGCTTGCATCGCCGCCACTGCTCTCCAGGCTCGAAGAAGGAGAGGAGCTCATCCTGTACCTGGCGGTCATCCCGGAGGCCGTCAGTTCGGTCCTAGTTCGGACCGACGACCAGGAATGCAAAGGCCGGTGTACTACACGAGCAAACTCCTCCGCGATGTGGAGCTCAGGTATTTTCGGTCTGAAAAACTCATTTTTGCACTAATAGTATCCGCCCAGCGTCTCAAGCCCTATTTCCAAGCACACCCCATTGCCGTCTTGACGGATCAGCCGCTGAAAGCGATATTCAGCCGACCTGACACATCCGGGCGATTGGCGAAGTGGGCACTCAAGCTCAGCGAGTTTGATATCACTTATCGACCGAGGTCGGCCATGAAGGCGCAAGTGCTCGCTGACTTCTTGGTCGAGTGCGCGGGCCTGGGCAAGGGAATGAAAGAAGGCCCTCTGGACCGGCAGCCGGAACCGGGACCCGAGGAGGACATGCGGATCCTTCATGTGGACGGAGCCTCGAACTCCAGCGGGAGCGAAGCCGGTCTCATCCTTGCCAACGGCGAAGGGGTCGTTGCCGAATATGCACTCCGTTACCAGTTCGTCGCAACTAATAATCAGGCGGAGTACGAGGCGCTCCTCGCGGGGCTGAGAGTGTTCCACGAGTTGGGCGTAGCCAACCTCAAGGCCTTCACCGATTCGCAGTTGGTGGCCGGACAGATCTCTGGAGAGTACGGCGCGCGGGACCCCCAAATGGCGAAAAACCTGGACCTCGTGAGAACGAGCGCGGTCGGATTTCGGCGCTTCAGCATCTCCCATATACCCCGCGGGGAAAATGCTCGCGCGGACACGCTCTCCCGACTGGCAACCCTGCCGGACTCGTTGTTGGGCCGTGCCTATGTTGAGCGTCTCAAGGCCCCGAGCTACGAGACCCCTGTGGAGGTCCAACAGGTCAGCCAAGAGCCCAGCTGGATGGATAAGTACGCCGAGTACATTACCAGCGGCACCTTGTCAAAGGACCGCGTAGCGGCTTGCCTTATTAAGAGGAAGGCCTCGCGGTTCGTCTTAATGGATGGATAACTGTATCGGAGGTCCTATTCCTACCCCCTCATCAAGTGCCTGAGACCCGCGGAGGCCGTACTCGTACTCCAAGAAATCCACGAGGGCATTTGTGGGAACCATGTGGGGGGCAGAACGCTGGCGTACAAGGCCCTCCGCCAAGGTTATTTCTGGGAGACAATGAAGGAGGATGCCGCCGACTTCGTGAAGAGGTGTGATCGGTGCCAGCGGCACGCCGTAGTGCAGCAGCAGCCCTCCACTCCGCTTTCCCAGCTCTCCGCTCCGTGGCCGTTCGCCCAGTGGGGGATGGATCTCTTAGGACCTTTTCCCCCGGCGTCCGGGCAGCAGAAGTTTTTGATCGTGGCCATCGACTACTTCACGAAGTGGGTCGAGGCCGAATCCCTAGCCCGGATCACGGAGGCAAACGTCGCCAAGTTTCTCTGGAAGTCAATCATTTGCCGTTTTGGCCTACCCCATACCATTATCACCGATAACGGACGTCAATTCGACTGTCGGGAGTTTGAAGAATTCTGCAGTGATCTCGGCATCAACCATCGCTTCACCTCGGTGGCGCACCCACAGACAAACGGAGAAGCCGAGGTAACGAATAGGACTATCTTGCAGGGCCTCCGGACAAGGTTGGACCAGGCCAAGGGCAGGTGGGCGGAAGAGCTCCCGAGCGTCCTGTGGACGTACCACACCACCCCGAGGACGGCCACTGACGAGACCCCGTTCAACCTCGTCTTCGGAGTCGAAGCGGTCATCCCGATTGAGCTCAGCCTACCCACCTTGCGCGTGGAGCAGTATGATGAAGAGGAGAATCCCGCCAGGATGCTGCTGAACCTGGACCTCCTTGAGGAGACAAGGGACAAGGCTCGGGTCCGAATGGCGGCATACAGGCAGCGAGTGGCCAGGTATTACAACTCCAGGGTGCGACCGAAGTGCTTTCGCCCAGGAGATCTGGTACTCCGGCGGGCGGAAGCTTCTCAGCCACGGGAGTGCAGAAAGCTCTCCCCGAATTGGGAAGGCCCTTACAGGGTGGCGGAAGTTCTCCCTCACGGGGCCTACTACCTGGAGGAGCTAGGAGGGTCCAGATTCCCTCACACCTGGAATGCCTCCAACTTGAGGATGTATTACCAATAATGTAAGGTTCTTCGAACTCCTGCAATGAAATCCTTTTGCTTCAAATGCTTCTTCTCACCTCGTAGGGAGAGAGCTACTTAACTTTGAGTTCGGCGAACACGGGTGTGGCCGAAGACCCGAGAAGGCTGGAGGCCCCGGACTTCGGTCTGGAAGGCGGGGCGGAGCCAAACTCGCCCACGCAGTCACGGAGAACAACCCGGCAAGCCGCGCAGGGCTCGGATAAAGCCTGCGGCCCCGGGGTTCAGTCTGGAGGTCTCGGACTTCGGTCTGGAAGGCGGGGCAGAGCCAAACTCGCCCACGCAGTCACGGAGAACAGCCCGGCAAGCCGCGCAGGGCTCGGATAAAGCCTGCGGCCCCGGGGTTCAGTCCGGAGGTCCCGGACTTCGGTCTGGAAGGCGGGGCAGAGCCAAGCTCACCCACGCAGTCCCAGGGGACGAATCGGCCAGCCGCGCAGGGCTCGCACCAAGCCTGCTCCACCGGCATCCAGTCCGAAAGTCCCGAACTTCGATCTGAATGGTGGGGCAGGACTCAATCTACCCGCGAGCTCGGCTCGGAGCGCACCACATGACTTAGCCCTGGTGCCCGAAACCAACATTCAGTTCAAAAAAAAAAAAAAAAAAAGGGAGAGAAAGAAAAGAAAGGACGAAGCTAAGGTTTGCCGAACAAAAGATTTCATTAATTTGGAAACGGAGATACAGTGAAGGAGTCCCGATAGGCCGGGAGTCCTCAAAAAAAAAAAAAAAAGGAAATATACAAAAACAAAAGAAGTCCGAGGGGTCGGGGGAGCTACTTCGGCGCGGTGGTATCCTCCTCGGGCTGAGGCGCGCGCTCCCCGCCTGCGCCGTCGACGGGTGGCTGCTCGGAGGGTTGCTCTGGAGTTGCAGCCTCGTCACCTGCTGCTGCTGGAGCCTCTCCACTAGGCTCCTGCCTCCTGCTACCGAGGACTACCCCGCTGAGATCGAGCTCGGGGTAGAAGGAGCTCACCTTCTCCCGGCATACCTGGAACCCCTTCAAAAAGGACTCCACGGCAGCCTCCCGAAACTCTGCGACGTATTCCTCGGAGGCCCGGAACCTCGGGACGGCCTCCTGCGCCTCCCGCTTTGACGCTTCCAGCAGCCCGTTGACGTAGGAGCTCCTCCTTGGCCGCGTTCAGCTCCTTCCGGACCTCCTCCACCCGGCGCTCCAGCGACCGGGACTGAGCCTTGAGGCAGGCCTTCTCCGTCGCGTCCTCCTCTGTGCGGCGCTAGCTCGAGATCCTCTCCTCGGACAGGGAGGTCTCCAGCTCTTTGATGCGCCCCTCGGCGCGGGCCAGGTCAGACCGGAGGACCTGGTTATTCCCTCGCAACTCGACCCCCTTCTCCATGAGGTCTTTAACGTCGGCTGCGAGCTTGCCGAGCTTCTCCTCCTTCTCGGCATCTTTCTTGGCGTACCCTGCGAGGAAGTTCCTCAATAGCAGCACGTCGGTCCCGATCTGTGCCAGAAGAAGAGAAGTTAGTCAGAACCCAACTGGAACTTTAAAAAGGAAGGGCTTCGAGCTCGGGACTTACCGTGAAAAGCTGCGGAAGGATCCCAAGCAGGGCGTCGCTATAGTCCTGGCCGCCCCTCAGTCGGCGGTCCCGGGAGGTGCAGGCGAACTCCATGACCTTCTCCGCGAGGCCCTGGTCGCGGATCACGGAGCACCGGCTGGTAAGGTTCGGCGGCGGGGCAGACGGGTCAGCAACGGTCGAGGCGGTCGTCCCCTCGCCGGGCACAACGGCCATCGGCGAAGCCGTCGCCGTGCTGGGGACCATCGTGGGTGCAGTCAGGGCGGCGGCCGAAGTAGACGTTGCTCGGGAGGGGGCTGGCCCCCCCTCTTCCACGACCTTGTCGAGGTCGACGACAGGGACGTCGGATGCCCGGGCTCGAGGCGGCCTGGATGCGGGAGCCGCCGTCACGGGACCGGAGGTGGGGATCGGCACGGCCTCCCGGCTTGCCTCGGTACGAGCCCTCTTCGCCGCGGGCTCGGTTTCCTCGGCGACGTCCCTCTGTGCGGCGCCCTCCAACAAGTTCTCCAAGGAAAACTTCATGCCTGAAAGGAAGCGGAGGTCAGTCGGGCCAGTTAAAAAAAAAAAAATGAAGAAGGGGGTAAGAGGTAGAAGGGAAGCCCGAGCCTCACCCAGCTCCCGAATGGGATTGATTCCCGCCTCGAACAAGTTCTGCTCCGAGAGCAGAACATCGAGCGTCGGGACCGCATCACTCAGCAACTGAGAGTAGACCTCTTGGTCTGCCAGCTCGACTTAGGAGTTCCGGTTCGGAGACCGATCCGGCTCGCTCCAGGCCCAGTCGACGTCCTCGACCGAGGCAAAAAAGAACCGGTTCTTCCAGCCCTTGATAGAGGAAGGGAGGTCGAACCTGAGGCACCTAGGCCGAGGTGAGATGTACCACCAGCCATCATCGGTGGAATAGCGCTTCAGGATGAAAAGAGTCCTGAAGAGAGAGAAGCGGGCAACAAACCCGTCGAAGTGGCAGAAAACTATGAAAGCAAAGATTACCCGGATGGCATTTGGAGCCAACTGGGCCGGGACCAAACGGTAGTGACTGAGAAAGGAGAGGAAGAAAGGATGCAGGGGGAACCGAAGACCCCCAAGGAGGAAGTCCTCGTAGAAGGCTATTCGCCCGGGGCCGCTTAAGGTCACACGGTCTCTGGGCCGCGGGACAGAAAGATGGATCGACTCCGAGATGCCGTAGATTTCCCGGAGCAAAGAGAGGTCATCTTCGGTCATCGTGGAGACGTGACCGGAGGGACCAGCAGGAGAGATGGCCGAAGGAGGAAGAGAAGAAATCGGATGGGCGGAAACTACAGGGGAAGACCTAGGACCCCTTGGGACGCCTATGGTTACACCCCCAGGCTGGAGCCGCCTGCGGATCTCATCCGGGATCACCTCCCCTTCCGAGGAAGAAGGCGATGGAGTCCTCGGCCGGGATGGACCGGCATCGTCCGGATTGGAAGAAACATGACGACGACGCGCCATGAGGGAAGAAAGGGTGCGGGAAAGTTGCTAAGGCAGAGAAATGAAAAGAGGAAGAAGACGCGGGAACTCACCGAAATACTCTGTGTAAATGGAGAGGCAATCCTGGAAGGTGAAGGAAAGCCCACTGCAACCGCCGGCGGAGCGCGAGAAAGTGGAGGGACTTCGTTTCCGGAAAGTCCCCCTCCTTTTCAAATTCGATCGACAGCGGTCGTACTCCTCATTCCATTCCGAACCACCTGATGGATGTCGTGTGGACGCACGCCCGACATCGACGCTTTGGTCTGATGGAAACGGCTTCCTTTTCGAAACAGCGCATTAATTGCTGCCGGAAATGCGACGCGTGGCAACCTCTCATAGGCCCTCGGGCGTAACGAGGAACGGCGACGGGGATCGTGGCAATTATGGCGCGAGATCTTCGCCTTTCCCACGTCATCTCCGCACTAAATCCCCACGTTCCGAGCTACGACGCCTTAGTAGAACGAGGGGATGGGGGGCAACTGATATGGCCGTTACGCTGACGTGGCGTGTCTCAGGTTCCGCCGGGCGTGATCCGAACCACGTGGATTTTTTCGGCAGAACGGGATCGGCGAGCGAGGTCGGATACGGGTCCACCTCGGCCGAAGTCGAGCACTCCTCTGTCGCTCCGCCAGGTGTCCGCTCAGGAGGGGTCCACCTCGGCGAAAGCTGGCGGCCCCTCGCTCCCTCGCCGGGTGGCGCCCGGAGACGGTTCCGCCCCGGCCGAGGTCGAGCCGGGCCCTCCTGCTCCTTCGTTAGATGGCACCCGGATACGGGTCCACCTCGATCGAAGTCGAGCACTCCTCTGTCGCTCCGCCAGGTGTCCGCCCAGGAGGGATCCACCTCGGCCGAAGCTGGCGGCCCCTCGCTCCCTCGCTGGGTGGCGCCCGGAGATGGCTCCATCCCGGCCGAGGTCAAGCCGAGCCCTCCTGCTCCTTCGCCAGATGGCACCCGGATACGGGTCCACCTCGGCCGAAGTCGAGCGCTTCTCTGTCGCTCCGCCAGGTGTCCGCCTAGGAGGGGTCCATCTCGGCCGAAGTTGGCGGCCCCTTGATCCCTCGCCGATTGGCGCCCGGAGACAGTTCCACCCTGGCCGAGGTCGAGCCGGGCCCTCCTGCTCCTTTGCCAGATGGCACCCGGATACGGGTCCACCTCGGCCGAAGTCGAGCACTCTGCCGCTCCGCCAGGTGTCCGCCCAGGAGGGGTCCATCTCGGCGAAAGCTGGCGGCCCCTCGCTCCCTCGCTGGGTGACGCCCGGAGACGGTTCCACCCCGGCCGAGGTCGAGTCGGGCCCTCCTGCTCCTTCGCCAGATGGCACCCGGATACGGGTCCACCTCGGCCGAAGTCGAGCACTCCTCTGCCGCTCCGCCAGGTGTCCGCCCAGGAGGGGTCCACCTCGGTCGAAGCTGGCGGCCCCTCGCTCCCTCGCCGGGTGGCGCCCGGAGACGGTTCCACCCCGGCCAAGGTCGAGCCGGGCCCTCCTGCTCCTTCGCCAGATGGCACCCGGATACGGGTCCACCTCGGCCGAAGTTGAGCACTCCTCTGCCGCTCCGCCAGGTGTCCGCCCAGGAGGGGTCCACCTCGGCCGAAGCTGGCGGCCCCTCGCTCCCTCGTCGGGTGGCGCCCGGAGATGGTTCCACCCTAGCCGAGGTCGAGCCGGGCCCTCCTGCTCCTTCGCTAGATGGCGCCCGGATACGGGTCCACCTCGGTCGAGGTCGAGCACTCCTCCGCCGCTCCGCCAGGTGTCCGCCCAGGAGGGGTCCATCTCGGTCGAAGCTGGCCCTGCGTGGCAAGGCCTCTGGGAGGCGGGGGCGCGAGTTTCAAAACCACCACTCGGGCAGTGCGCGCCGTGCCTCGCGAGGGGCGCCGGTACGGTCGGCAGTGACGCGCGAAACCTCGTTTACATCGGCCCGACGGGTTCCGCAACCGAGAAGTGGAGCCCTAACAAACAGGAGCCAGCAACGAATATCGTTAATGCCTGGGAAGGAGAGCGCCCACGCTCGGCCCAAGGCCTGACCAGTGTCCTCCCTCTCCCCTTTTTCTTGCTGGGCTCAGCAAGCAAGACAAGGAGGCCACCGGGCTCCCGGACCCGAAGGGGAAAGGAAAAGAGAGAGGAAAAAGTGAAGGCTGAGAGGGAGCCTCCCGGGGGCGGAGGCCGGAGGCAATGTGATGGGATAAAAGGGGGGGAAGAGCGGATAGCCAGGTAAGTGGGAAGAAGGCTGGAAAAAGGAAGGCACCGAGAGAAGGATCCAAGGACCCAAGAGGAATCCTTTGGCGCAAGCTCGGTGAAGGAGCTCGGCCAAATTTCCACTCTTTCTAAGACCTTTTTTGTTAAGATCTTCTCTAAGTCTGGATTCCTTCGGGGACCCACCTTAGGGATTCTGTTCCATCTCGCCGTTTTCTAACTTGACCGTCGGAGCTCCCTCGTCGGGACCCCCGGCCAGGGTATCTCACCTTGTTTTGCAAGACCGGAAGCTCGGAGATCTCGAGGTGAAACGGTCCGAGACCGGTACCAGCTTTGAAGCTACAGGCACCGGCGGTGAGATCGACAACAGAGCCTATAAATGCTGGTAAGAGGGGACACTCAGTGGACCTTTTTTCTCTCTTTTTTTCTTTCTTGCTCTCGAAATTCTTCATTCTGCTATTGTCTAGGCTTTTTCTGACTTAGGCATCGGAGTGTCCCCCGCCGAAAAACCTCCGGTCAGGGACTTCTTGCAGGTACCGGTCGACGGCGATCCGGCGGAAGAACCACTTCATCCGGTTTATTTGGTCCAGCATCAATACTAGTATATGATAAACAGCTTGGTTAGTGATTTTATAGTCTAGTTTGGCCTCATTAATTTTATTTCATGTACAGATCAGTCATTATGGACTGAATTCCTTTGTGTTGGACTGTTGGAGCACTTCCGAGGTTTATAGAAATCTTTACTTTGCTAATGTCCATCTTATGTTTTCTTCGTACCTTATCCTATAGAGTCATGTTACAGAATTCTTCATTCTTAATTGTCACCATCTTGGTTTTGGTATGGCAGATTGGCAGTATCATTCAAGTTAATTTTTGTGACATGCTCTTAGCCAACTTTTTTTATTTCTTGATGCATGATTTATGGTCATCTTGTCATGTCTCACATGAGGGCTCTTGTATTTTATCTGTATTTTAATATTATGATGTATTATTTAGGATGCATATGTGTACATCATTTATTTATTTATTCACTGGTCTTTGGAGTTGATGATGGAGCATCATTTTATTTAAATTTCCAGTGAATAACACTTCTAATGTTGCTTTGCTTTATTAGGAATGTCTTAGTAATGGAGTTTATAAATGGAATCCCTATAATGAATCTTGGTGATGAAATAGCAAAAAGGGGCATAGATCCTCGTGGTAAGATCGCAGCAGTGGCAAAGCAGTAAGCCTCTAGATCATCCTTGAGACTTGAGAGTATGATGCCTCATTTCCTTCAATTTTAAGTCTTTGGGCGAATGCATGACCTTATCTATGATTGTACTTGTGCCCTTTCAAATGATATTATTATCCAGTAAAAGTTGCAGCTGCCCAAGATTCAATATTCTTGTTTTCTAATTAATAATACAAGAAAGCATATTATTACTGGGTAAATAGGGTATTCAATAACTATGTTTTCGAAATTATGCATGTCTTTGTTTCAAAATCTTTTTCTTTTTCTAGGAACAACATTTATTGCTAAAATATCTTGCTAATTGAGGTCGTATGATACATTATTTAGTTACATGTCAATTATAAATTGGTTGGGCTTCCTCTTCAATAAAAAAAGAAAACAGAGAGAAGAAATTGGTTGTGCTTATTCTTACAATTTCCTCTTTTTCAGTTTATACATAACTTGATTGTGAAAATTTCTTTACATTCTTGTACAGACCATATTGATAAGTTCAGTAAGAATAATGCCCTGATTCCCTTCTCAATGTTTGTGTTGATGCAGGAAAATCTTGAAAAGTCTGACACTAGCATATGGTCAAATGATCTTGAGGGATGGTTTCTTCCATGCAGATCCACATCCAGGAAATATCCTCATCTGCAAGGACTCAGAGGCAAGTATGCTACTAATACTGTATTGAGAAAAATTGCACATTTAATCTATTGTTTTTTACTTGCTGTTTTCTCTTATGCTTTTGCATCCAAGAAATTTCTGTGCTGATGTCTGGACCTTAATGTATTTCTGAAAACTCTGTGTTGCC
Source organism: Areca catechu (assembly GCA_021397845.1). NCBI lineage: Eukaryota > Viridiplantae > Streptophyta > Magnoliopsida > Arecales > Arecaceae > Areca > Areca catechu. The sequence goes on from CM038040.1 coordinate 20,408,061, forward strand.
TTTTTCTTTTGTGTTAGGTTGCTTTACTCGATTATGGGCAAGTGAAGGAACTTCCTGATGACTTGAGGCTTGGATATGCAAATCTTGTTCTTGCACTTGCTAACAAAGATCCTTCAAGGGCTACACATAGTTACAAGTACTGTACTTAATTCTCCTAGTTGCATGCAGCAAGATTCTAAGATGTTTATGCAACATCAAACACTAGCTGGAAGTTGATTTTGTTATGTTTTCATAGTACACATTCATAAATTTATTATGCCACAGATATTATTGACTGCTGAATGAAATTAATTATTTTTTTAAACTAACCATGAGGCTTAATAACTTATGTCATTTTTTAGGGAGCTCGGAATAGAAACATTGAGTACATGCGCTGATGGAGAAAAGGAACTGTTTGAATTAGCTCTAAGAATGTTTGATACTAAACTTCCGCCAGGAGTAACTGTGCTGTCACCATTTTCTGAAGGTTCTTCCTTAAATAAAGTTGCTGTCCAGGTGCGCAGTTATTTTCAGTACTATCTAAAATAACCTTTCGTTCATCATTCACACCATTTTTTTTTCAAAAAAAAAAAAAAATGCCATCCATTTATTTTTTCTTCTTTTGTACTTTATTGATAAAATTTGTTAATTATCATCTGATGTTATGGTTATGTAACAACATGTGGTGCGCATGATTTTCCCAAATTAAGATGTAAATGTAACCTATGGACTTCTTTAAAAATAAATCCTTCTACTAATATTAGAACAAAAGAGCATTTCTTGTAGAAACTATCATGTGTTATAATGCACAGCGTGAAATGTTTCTTATACGTTAAAAGCAGCTTTAGGAGAAACTAAGAACAGTAGCTTTTGGCTTGTCTTTGTTTGTAGCTACTGATTGGTCTCTTAGAAATGAATTTAACTTGTTTGTGAGTTCATTCATTGGGGTTGCACACTGGGGTTGCAAGAGAATTAGCAAATCCACACATAGTCCAACTAATCATAACCCAATCAAAACCAAAAACTTGAACCTATTGTTTGGGTTTGATTCCTTAATCTAGATCCCAATGTTCAACTTAAATTGAAAAATGTTCAAAAATTGGGTCCAACCCTTTAAAATCCAAATAGACTTAATACTGATTTATATTTTAAGATGGTAAAACCCATATAATTCAAACGGAGTTGCCTTGATCCAAGATGTGCAAAGAGTTGGCCTTGTATCTGATTTGTAAATCCATTTCCATTTTGGGTCAGGTTTAGAACATGTTAGATTTAAAACTGCTACAAGCATTTACACTCGCCATCACTGCCCATAGGTATTATTTCATCTTCTTTCTCCCCTAACTTGCTAAACAGTGCCTGTAACACCAAACATAAATGCTGCCTAGAAAGCCCTTTTGAAAAAGCTGGAGCAAAGCCTCTAGGTTTTGATTGGAAACAATAATTGCAACGAGCTGATAAAACTGCAGTTGCACAAGTAGTTCTGACAGCAAAGAAATCATGATAAATTTTCTTTTCTTCTTTATATTCATTCTTTTCTTCCTTTTTTCTTCTTATTCTCCATTTTTGTGCCTAATGTTAATATTGGCATGCTTTACAACTCACAAGCTATGGATTGGGATGGGAAGGCTGGATGCCCTACTATATATACATGTGGAGTAAGGCCCTCGTAGTGTTTCAAATTGTGGTTACAGGGCAGTCAAGGGGCCATCCTTATGTGGAGGCTTGATGCCTACCGCATAAATTTAAAGGACCCTAGTTTTAAAAGGCGGTTGCTAAATGTGGTTGGTCTAAGGACCTCATATTGCATATGTGGTATGTAAGTTGCATATACCAGCCTATATGCAGTTCATCTTCTTTAAGTATATAAAAATAAGTCTAACACATTAAGCACATTAAAGGACCACAATAATAATAATTTATTTTTTGGATAAGTAATATCAACTAGCAATTAGTTTATTAGTTAGTTCCAGGGTTTGCTGAACCATACCAGTAGCCAACTAGGATGGTTCTAGCATTTGAAATGAGAAACCAAATAGAAGGGAGGGAGGGAGGGAGGGAGAAGGAAAGAGAGGAGGGGGAGGAGGGAAGAGGAGAGAGAGAGGGGGCCTCCGGAGGCCATTGGAATACAGCCAAACTTGCTGTGCTGCTGTCAAGCTCAATGGAAGCCGGAAGAGGGCAGAGGGAGGGTAGGAGAGGGAGAGGAGGCTGCCGAAGGCCTCCGAAGGATTGGTTGCCGACTTCACTATTTTTTCTTTTTTTTTTTTTGGATTTTTGATTGAAGTTGGAAACCGGCTTGCCTACTTCAATTGAAAATTCTCCCCAACCCCCCTAACCCCCAAAAAATAAAAAGAAAAAAGAAGAAAAACCAATGTTGCCAACTTCACCTAATAAATCGCCAAAAAGAATACAAGGATTGAAGCCCCTGTTTTGATCAAGAGGAGGGCGAAGCCCCTCCTCCAGCCTTCACCAGCCTTGGCGATGGTGTGCTGGCTTCCTCCCCCTCTCCTTCTCCTACCCTTTGTTCACCCTCCTCCGGCTTCCACCAAGCTTGGCAATGGCACAACGAGCTTGGCTGCCCTCCGAAGGCTCTCTCTTTCTTTCCTTCCCTCCCTCTTCTCTCTCTTCCTCTCTTATTCTCCCTCCTCCCTCTATGCCGATTCGAGCTTGGTATGGAACGGTATAGGGATGTAGCAAACCATACCAATAGCCGACCGATCCAACTTGGCAATCAGTTTTGAACATGTTCTATCTATTAAGGTCCATATAAAGGAGGGCCACATATTTGGCAATCAGTTTTGAACATGTTCTATCTATTAAGGTCCATATAAAGGAGGGCCACATATTTGGTACCATAATACTAGGCAAGCCATATATTCAGCTGTAGAATGCTGATTAAGTCACATATCTGGCCATATGATGTTAAGTAGACTGCCTTTTTGGCCCATATATGGTATGACCGTATACAATAACCATAAATAGGCAATGAAGTGAGGTCAAGGGGCCACATTGCATATGAAGCCTCATGCACTGCATTTTAAAACAATATACCCTAGACATCCACTTGCCCTTCTTACACTGATAAGTTCTCAATCTCTGTAAAAATGCCCACATTGTGATCTAATTCCAACCATCTACAAGAAACACCTAAAAGACTTAGGCTGAGTTTGGTTTGAGCATAAGGATTGAATAGGCCTTATGCTGAAAAGCTTTTGGAAATGGGAAAAATGAGGGATTGATTTTTCCAATCAAACATGGTCATTCGTAAACTAATAATTCTAGCTGGTTGGTTATGGCTAACTCGCATTTCTAGCTGTCTTGTTCTTTCCATGGCTCCTAATGTGTTCTGGCTAATTTTTGCTAATACTAAGAAACGTTGGCCATGCAAGAACTGGAATCAGCAATTCCAGTTGGAACAACTATCCCTCCCCGCTTCATTTTTCTCAAAAAAATCTCAAGCAAAAGAGTCTTAATGAAAGGACCTTTAAAACAGAACACAATAGCAAATTGACCCCCTCAGATCTAGATAAGACTTGTAAAAGTCAAGTCTGTAAAAATAAAAAATAACTGTAATTGTAGCCATTGAATTAAATACGACTTCCTTTGCTACCAAGATTTCCTACCAAGGCTGCACCGCCTAGGTGCCTGCTTGAACATTTTGCATCATTTTTGAGTATGGAGGATGAGATTTATATATAAATCAATGATTCAAGTCCCAACGGGACATCCCACGGGACACCGAGACGGGATATTATCTTATGTGTCGGGACAGGACATCCCGCCAACGTCCCAGTATCCCAATCGGGACACCTTGGGATATTCACTGTCCCCAGTGTCGAGACGGGGTGGGACACTGACACGTCCCGTTCTAGGAAAAAATCGGGATAGCCCTATCCCACGGGATTTAAAATCTTGATATAAATTAATATCGGGTGTTTCCATGATAATCCTTATCATCGGCTTTTTCTTTTTTGAGATGAAGGATGGGCATGGCCCACAACAATACTTAATGTTGACTTACTACATCTTGTTTAATTTCTTGTGATTTTTTGTATTTGTCATTATTTCTTTTCATAATCTATCATTTTTGGACTGTATTGGCCTCCTAGGTGCCCACCTGGCACCTCAGTGTTAGGCTGCCCCCTGGTCCACTTGTCTACCACTAGAATCTTTTTAAGACAATAAATCTACTATAGACAATGAGCAGTTGACCTATAATCCCATTTGCCAGATACGAGCTCAAATCCTATCAACTAGAAACTCATGCTCAGGTTATTTAAATTCAGAATGTTTGTGGTCATGATGACCTAAATCCAAATCCAAAATTGGATTAATGTGTGTGCCTATGAGGGGGGGGGTGTGGAGGGAGAGGGAGAGAGGCACTACAATCTTCTTAGGATGATTCAAACCCAAATTCTATCAATTAGAAACTCAAGTTTGCCTGTTTATATTGAGAATTCACACTGATGATCATGAGTTCATGACCAACAACAATTAAAGTGTCCATAGAGGATGGTAGTGATCATGATATACTTTTGTTTTACTTCAAATCATTGTCATTTTCTAGGTAAAGCAAATACGTTACTGTTGTTGGCATCTGTAATGCAACTCTAACCATTTTAGTCATTCTATGAGGTTCATTTAGTGTGCATGTACCATCAAGTTTGGACAAACACCTTTTGGTTAGTTCTTGCATTCTTATGATATCATTTTGATTTGCAACCTTTGTGCCTCACGCATAAATGTGGGAGTTCTGATGTTACTTTATCCGTGGATTATAGAGTTTCCCCGAGGAGCTTTTTTCTGTTCTGAAAACGATGCAGCTTTTAAGAGGACTTAGTGTAGGGATGGGCATCAACTACTCCTGTGTGGAACAATGGAGACCCATTGCAGAAGAAGCTCTCATCAGGGCTGGAAGACTAAAAGGTGTTTTGATTATCATGCAACACTTTTGCTTCCAAAGATGGTTACATTTGCTTCTGTTTTTTTTTTGTTTTTTCTTTTTGTTATCATTTATACAAAATAGTGTCATTGCAAGGTGATGATTCATTATAAAAATTCCAGTTGCCATGTATGTATATGCAATGTGCTCTACGGTATTCAAGATGCCTGCTTTTCTTAATTCTCTTAGCCATGTACTGCTGATGGAAGATGTCTAATTCTTGCATGGCATGCATGTAGGTTTAAGTTCGGTTTTCCTCGAATGCAGACTATGTAAACTTTTTTTTCTTCCATGAAATATTTCAGCTGGGGACTTGAAGGCACAGGGACGAGGCTTCTTGAGACGAGTACCTAGAAGAAATAGGAAATATGACTGATGTACAGTTTTAAATCCAAAATATTGTATAAGAATTTTATCACACTCCCCAAATTGACTATCTTCAGTCAGAGAGCATTTACCGCAGTGATTCATCAGTTGTATATGTGACATAATATTACAGTCTCGGGTGATTCATTAAAGTTCCCTTTGTATAATCTAAACCAATTTTTTCTTGACAGAGGTTATTAGATCTATTGTAGAGGATTTTCTTTTGGTTTCTATATGATTCATTTTTTCATGTCTAATGATCAACCTTTTGGTTTTCTCAATTATGGTAGTATTTATGTTGTTGATAGTGTAAACTTAGGCAGATCACGTTTTTAGTAACATTTTTTTTCCTGATTAATATCTCAGATCGTGGTTTGCAATTTATTCTGGATTTTAGTTCATGGTAGTTAAATATGGAATTGGGAAATTCAGTTTGAGTTGGAAATGCTCAAATATTTTAGTTTTTAGGTTCCTTGGCTTTCTCTCACTAACCCATATTCATTTTCATGATGCTTGGAAAATTCTAGTGTTTTTAGTTGCCTTCTTAGAGTACACCTTGAAACTGGGGCGAGAAATTCGTCCATTTTGTTCGGATGCTCAAACTGGCTATCCCTATGATAGAAAAGAAGGGGAAAGCTCTTCTGAAGAGGTGCAGAAAAGAAGAGGTCTTATGGTAGAAACATCCTTTATGTGAATGGTTATCCCTTAAAAATCAGTGGTTCAGGTTGAAAGTGCATTTTTCACGAATGTTGATTGTTATGATTTTGCCTGAGTTCAGAATGGTTGTAATTCATTTTGGTTTTCTTCAAGGTTTTAAATTCCATGGGACGGGACTATCTTGATTTTTTCATGGAACGAGATGCCAATGCGTCCCGTCCTGTTCCGACACTCGGGACATGGGATGTTTCAAGGTATTTTGATTGGGATGCTAGGATGCTGGCGGGATATCCTGTCCCAACATATGAGATGGTATTTTGTCCCGGTGTCCCATGGGATGTCCCACCGAGATCTAAATCCTTGGTTTTCTTAGAGGTTAGACATGGTTGGTCGTGGCTGAGGTTTGTTATCTCCGTACAAGATTTTTATATCCATTCTATTCTATTATAGTATTAGTATATAGTATGGTATGATAGAGTTGAGTAGACTAAGTGTTAGTACAATATGATATCACATATTGATTATATGGATATAATATTACATACTAGTTTGGTATTGGTATGATACGGCAAGATTGTTAGCTATAAATTTTTAGCATACATAAATGGCATTTTCTTTCCTAACGGTGGAAACTTTATAAACAGATCCTTTATAAATTTAATTTAGGGCAAGTCTTGATGTTTAGAATTTTTTAATTTAGGATAAAAATCATGCTATGATACAAGATTTGATCCTAAAGGATTATATGTCGAACCTATTATAAAAAAAAATACATGTAAATAATTCCATCATATGTATGATAAATTATGATTTTTTTTATTTTTACTTTTTCTTTATTATTCTCTTTTCTAATAAATTTATTATTATTAAAATATTATATTAATCATTAAAATTATAAACTAATTTTTATCAAGAAAAGCTAATATATCTTTGAATATTTTTGGAATTTAAATTAAAAATCGTTTCGAAAAGGGTTTGAAAATCATCCTTACAAATTTTTTTTTTCAGGTATTTGCTACTCGAATTCGATTATATATATATTATTAATTTTTATGAAAAATTTGACCATGAATCTAACTCGATTCAATCCAATTCGATCTAACCTAACCTCTCTTATCTAGTCGATCTGACTTGTTTTGATGATTCGAGACCCGTATTGAATTAGTATGAATATGAAATTTTTAATTAATTACAAGATGGATATGAATATTGATCGGCCTCGCTCATATGTAATTGTATCCTTAACTTGTTTAGCAATACCTTGTACGGTTCGGAAAGAGTTTGGAATTTTAAAATAAAATCTATTTGAATTTGGAATTTATCCCGGCTATTGGGATTTAACTATATAAAAAAGGAGTTGCCACGGTGCTCCTTAATATTTTTTTTATATTTTATTATTAAAAAATATTGCTTTCCTAGTCTTTTTCTTCGTTAATAGCCCAGACCACCACAGCTGCCACCACTGCTTCCCCTCCCCCTTGGCAGATCTTCTATAGCTAGCACCCCCACCCCACCCTACCAGCCACCCTCACCGCCCTCCTCACCCTTGTCGCCTGCGACTCCTCGGTATCATGCCCCACAGTACTGCAGGCCCCCTTATGGCGCTCGTGGCTCGTTGCCTTGCTGCCCTCCCTCCACCCTGCGGCATCTGCGGCTCCTCATCTTGCCACCCCTCCTGATCTCCAATGTAGTTCTTCCATGGCCCCCTATACTGCGGTGCTTGCAGCTCGCCGCCCCCTACCCCCACTTTGCCACTCCTCTGCACCACCCCACCCCGTCCACCCGTGACTCCTCGGTGCTTCTACTTCACTCACAGATCCTTTGTTGCCGACAATGAAGGCTGCAGCCCCATTCTGACACTGTCCACGGAGAAAGCTTTTAATTTAAAAAACTACTAACACATCTGTTACTGAAATTCTCCGAGCTAATCAAGCCTGATGTGCTGGAGCGAGTCTTGAACTCTGGAAAGTCTTCGGATGGTTGATCGATCTCCCGTCTATAACTTGGAAAGCTAGTTTGATCGCTTTAACTTGTAAAGAGGTCTGCAGCATTGGAGAGACTTGGGTGGAATCTCCAATGGGGATACTTAGATGCTTAGTTAATCCAAAGAGTTAGAATGGTAAGAGGAATATAGAGAGCGAGTGAATGCTTAAAAAGCTATTTTTAGGAGATTTTTTGATCCCCTATTTATAATAGCAGAAGGTCGAGTTGTTTAAGTAGTTATAACTGATTTAGATCGGTTAAACTATTTAGAGATTAGTTAGTGAAGTAGTTCATTAAGTGAACTATCATATTTTTTTATAATCATTTTACTAACCTTGTCGTAACAACTCTAATGCTCTTGAATATATGCTTTATGATGAATGGACTTCTAACGATCTTGAATATATGCTTTATGATGAATGGACTTATAAAACTTTGTACGTGATTCAGATGGGTGATCGGTGATTTATGTGATATGTTGGTGCTGTAAATAAGAGAATGGCATTCTAGGCCGTGAGCAAGAGATTGGCATCCTGTGCCTTAAGTAAGAGATTGGCATCTTGTTCCCTGCGTAAGAGTCGCCCCCTATCAATAAATTATCGATACAGTAACATCATTCATTTTAAAAAATCTTAAACTTTAAAATATTTATTGCACCAACTATGTATGTTGACTTTTGTTATGCATAAAATATTTTCCAGTAAAGTGGAAGCCCTTATGATCACGCTCAAAGAGGTAGCTATACTGGTCGGCCTCCATTACTTTATCTTATTAAAAAATAATAATAATGATCTATGGAGGTTTTTTTTTTCTTTTCTTTTTTTTCTTTTTTCTATTAGATTAGGTGTATCTGATTAGTTTTTTATCCTATAGTTAAGTCATCCAAACAGTATGCTTTGAATAAGAAATAGGATTTTTATGCTATAGGATTTGACAATCCTTTTTTTCTCAAACAGGCCCGTAGTGATTTTGACCCGGCAACTTTGGATCAATTTGTTTAATAAATAACAACTTATCTAACCATATAATAGATTTAATCAACTTACATTAATAAGATATTCTATGAATTGATCTGGTAATTAGATGAAAAAAGATCAGTAAATTCACACCGATTAATAGATTAATCATGTTCCCTCGGGTAGCACGGTTGGTTAGAGCGCGACTCCGCTCTTGTGAATAATCCACTTGTCACGGGTTCGAAGCATGATCTCTTGGATGACTCGATTAAATTCCAGAAATTCTGGACGGACGTGACTAGAAGGCGGAGCGGCTGTAATTCTGGCACCGTAGTACAATTAGGTTGACGTACTTATTGATTTATGGGAAGGGTACGTGAAAAAATTTACGGTCCGAATCGAACAATCACCTAACGGGCTGGGAGCCAGAATGGGAAGCTACACCGAGATTTACCTCCCTATCTTTTTGTTTTATCAAAAAAAAAAAAAAAATTATGTTTGCATTGGATTAACAGCAAGACAAGCGAAAAAAGCTAACAAGTTAACCCCATCAACTCAAACTCATAGCAACCTTGCCTCTTCATTAAATGGGCCAAACACGTCAAATTATATTACCATCTCAAGAAACAAGCCAGCTGGGGTTCGAATTACGAGTCTTAAACCGGACCCATTGCGCCCTTGGGTGGTATGATATCCATTTCCAGATCTTGGAGACATCCAGGCGCCGCCCGGCGAGACCAATCATTCCATCCGTCGAATTCATCAAAATCTCCCGCTCTTTTGCTTTCGATTCCTGCCTCTTCTTTTCCTCGACGACAGGCTATAAAAGCTCAAGAGTGAAGAAAGTAATAGCGAGCGAGAACCGGAGGAAGGAGGAGGAGACGATGCTTGGGATGCGGCGGCGTTCTCCTCTCCATGAAGTGGAGTCGGAACGATCCCCCTCCAAACTTCCCAAAGACGACGCTCTCTCCATCTACGGTAACCAATCTCTCTTTATCTTTCTATCTATCAATCTATCTATGTGTTTTTTTTTTTTTTTGATGATGGTGGAGATGGATCTTTGCTTTGGTAATCAAATTGTCTTGTTTTCTTCTAATTATCGTCATCGTTGATGTGAACCCTCTAGATTCTTGGTGAACGTAATGGAAATTATATACCTGGATTTTTATTTCGCATGATGTCCTCTTAGATCTGCTGGTGCACTCCTCCTGTTTGTACTTTTGTATGAACCAAATGGGGTGCTTTATTTAAAAGCCGGAGTTCTATATAGAGATGGTAGAGCGAATGATTTGAACTATTACGGGTTTCAGAATCCTGCAATCATTTCGAGTACAATCTAAATTAATTTTGATATTTAGAATGCTGGAATAGTTTGCACAATCGGAACTGATTGCGGGATCTGGAATTCGTAATTAGCTTGGAATCCCGCAATTAACTAATAGTTTATGTTGTAAAATTGTTGGCAAGCGGACATTTAATAATTCCAAGGTAATTTGAAGTAAAACTAACGATAATTAAACGAGAAGATGTGGAAGCTTTGTGATATTCTATAGCTTGCTGCTACTTATAGGATTGAGGATGCTCCTGTTTGCTTCTTGGTTGTTTACATCTTTTTTTATTTTTATTGATAGAAAGGCAAGCTGCTTGACTCCTGATTGATTTTTACTGTTTCAATTATCACTGCGGTGGATTGAAATCCTTCTGAATTTTCAACTTACAGACAAGTCCTGTAGAAACTGCACTTATTCGGTCCACACTTGCATTCTTCCAAGATATTGCTTTAAAGAATTATGTAACCATATAGTAACTTTTGCCTTCTCTTTGGCAATTATTTAGTCAACACTCTCATTCTTCCAATTTATTGCCTTAAAGAATTATGGAATTATATACTTACTTTTGCTGGCTCTTTTTAGTGCTATTTCTTGTAGGAAAATTTGGATTAGATGGTACCCGATTTAGGAATTTTATGTGAAAAACTTGGACAGATATATGTTGCTGAGGCGTGCAGACGATCACAGCACTGTCCTTAAGAGTAGATCCGTGCCTCTCTGAGACAATGTCTCGGTGCAGAAGATCCCAACACGGCTACCCCAACGCCATCGTATCAATCAACGGTGCAAAAAAAAAAAAAAAAAAAGAAAAAGAAAGAGACGACGTATCACCGTGCATACGCGAGAGTATGTCTCGGATGGATTTGCACCCCCCTATACGCGAGAGTATGTCTCGGATGGATTTGCACCCCCCCTGCGCGCGATGAGACGCGCCCGGTTAAAGGGTTCCGAAATTGGGCTGAATCAGATTGCACTGATTTTGACTCAGCTCGCGCGTGCGAGAGAGTCTCTTAGAATCACTCAACAACTCAAAAGAATGACATTCTATATAAAGAGGAGTAAGGAAAACAAATTATCCGATGTGGGACTAAAGATGTTTCATTTGTACCAATTCAAGAGGAGGGAAAAAGAATTTGTTTTGGAGGGAAAAAGAAACCTTTTATATTGTTGAAATACTACAATTTCCAACATTTCTCATAAACTTCATTAAACTTCATTTTTGATTTGTCTTTTCCGTTTGTAGAGGTTACACTTCAAAAGCTAAGACATGGTTCTCGCCGTGCTTTTGCATCATCTGTTGAGGGCAAGAAGTGCGAGACGACATCTTATGCTGGGAATGCTTGTTCAAATGGCGGCAACAATCTATCGACTGCCAATCCAGATCGAGTAGAAGCAAAGAATGATGGACATTGAACTGCTGCTATCGGTATGCAATAACTCATGTTGTCTGTTCATTAGATTTGCAATAAAAGACTTTTTTGTTTGTAACATAGACTGCGTGGCCTGTTGCTTTGTTATTTACCCTGCACTAACAGATGGCCATAGAATGTTGCAGTATGTTGTCATTCTCCCTGGCCAGTTGCTGGATTCAGATTTCAAAGACAGTGATATTTGTAACATTTTTACGAGTATGCTTAGGTTTACAAAATGACAAGGCCAGGCTTGATTTAATATGAAACACAAATTGACTGGAGAACAAAACCGGATCTGGGACTGGGGGCGATCTTTATTTTTCTGGATTGTCTAGCTTAATATAAATTTGTGCTTATGTTGATGTTTAAGGGAACTAAAAATTAAGCTCCTCTTGACAAACCAAAAGCAAGTTCTTCCCAAATTATCAAATCAAGTTTTGTGGGGATCTAACTCCTCCTGAACTTCTCATATGTCTTTACTCTCACGTCAAAGTTAATTATCCAGTTATCCTGTTCTATTGCGACTTGAGCTCGGTTCAGGTAACAAGGTCGACCACTGAAAACATCAAGCTACCATTACACATAAGCAACCCGTAAATCCTCAGGAATTACCGCATTAGGGTGGCCTAACCTTGATGCTGAACAATGAGTAAATCAGAGATTGTCACAAGTCAAAATGGTTCGCAATATTGTTCAGTCTAATATGAAGGAGCTTGGAGTACTACCGTTCATTCTAATATACTTGTCATGATTTTCTCCTAGCTCCTAGCTCTGCACTGGAATGTTACCATACTATGTTTTTGGTATCTCCAGTGATGCTAGACTGTGTTATTAATATATCGTGTTCCTGACCTAATTTACATATACGTAAGCAGGTTCTCCATTCCATTTTTCCAACCTTACTTGATTCAGCCTGAACTAAATTTAAATTGACTTGACTGCTCCAGTAGCTAAACCTAAACAAACAGTTAGATATCTTGGTTGCTCGAAACTCGGTTCAATTTAAATCAAATTTCGGGAGTGATGTGTTTCCATGAATAACAACTTGACTACTTACGAGGGTTCGACCACACGAACACTAAAACTCTGAAATCTCTCTCGTTGAGGACTAAAAAAGAATTACTTATTTTGAATTTTCCATGGCTTTCCATTCTGTTTGCTCATTTCAAATTGAGTATCCATTTCCCTGCTTTTCTCATGTTCTTCTGATTAGTTTCTTGTTTAAAAATTGGTAGTGATTTGATACCCATTTGTCATTGTCGTAACCTTTTTGTCTCTGTTTTATGCTGCACCATGTACGTTTCAAGCCCTGCTCCTTCACCAGTCTTCCTTCTGTTGCTACTGCTTTCTTTGTCTCATCTCTTGGCCTCCACCACCATCTCCTGTCCCTCAATATTGACTTGAAATTGTACCTGGCCGCTCTGGATCTCACCTGATGTTTCTGTTGAAACTTGTTTTTTTATGGTCGCTGCAGTGTTATCAACCCATGTCAATTTTAACACCCTCTCAATTAGTAGTTGCCTATCAAAACATGGAATTCTTGTTCACATTACCCTCTGTTGTTTTAAAACATGGTTAGGTAATGCCTTCCAATGCTCTAAGGAAAGTTACCGAGCTATGAATGACAGAACCTAACCAACATCAAACTTTGAGATAAATTCTCTGGCATGCATGCAGCTACAAATTTTTGGGCGCAACATAAGAAATGCCTTCCCCTGCTAAAGTCACTGAGATATGAAAGACTGAACCTAACCATTTTTTTTTGAGATAAATGCTCTGGCATGCATGCACTGATTCAAATTATTTGCGCATTGGCTTGCATGGCTTGAATTTATTTGTGATACGTGGTACAATATGTAAACCACATCACTGTTCCTGGCAACAGGAAGCAAGGCAGAGTGCCTTCAGCATCCTTCCTCTATTTTGCCATCTACTATTATGACTATGGAATAGTGTAGACATGCTGAAATTTTAATGGTGCTCGGTTAAAACTGTCAAGGTGTTTCAAATTAAGTACTCATCACAATAGAACTTAATCATACCTCAAAAGGCCTTAATTAGAGTTCATGGATCAGAATGGCAAAGGTATGGTGATCCAAAGAAAGTTCAAGTTGAAACGGCAGTGAATGCCAAAACTTCATAACTACGCGAATAATTCAAGCATGTAGCAGTGCCTTCACAGCATGAAGATGAGGCCAAACTGTGTCAAAGGAGAAATTCATAGTTTCCATTACCTCAACTCTTGCTTGAGCTAATGCAATGATAAGGCCAAAATTGAAGCAGCATGGAACTGAAAGACTGATCATCTTGTGCTCTCATTGAGGTCATTATAGCCTCCTTCATACAAGCCGCAGGATGGAATTGCATGAAACCATGCCATACAGAATAAACTGACCTTAAAGAATGATCCTAAAGAATCAAGCTAACCAGCCCCACAAATTGCTTCCTGAAGCATACATAGCAAATTACTCTCTAAGCCAAGGTGCTTGAACTGGTACCCATGAACATAGTTCACCTTTGTTGAACCATAGGGCTGTAGAAAAGGAATGAAATCAAGGTTAGAGACTTGACAATGAAAGAAATCTCACACATAATGACCAGCTGCAGTGAGTAACTCAATACCATGCCATTAGGATGAATGTCAACTAAATTCCCTAATTCAGTTCAGTCATTAGTTAATTTACTGCAGCCATAGGTATTCTATTTTATAAATTTACCACAGCCATGTCAACTATAGCCCACTGTTTGAGTTTCCAATTTATTGGTGATGTTGGAGGTCCATGCAAAACATCCAGAAACCAAGAAACAAATTTTAAAAGAGGAAAAATCAGACATTGTAGGAGGGAAAGGACAGGGAAACCAAAAGGCTAACTACAATTGCTTAATTCATTATTCCAAGTAATCAAAAGGCTAACTCAAAATCAGGCATAGCAAGATACAGCACATGGATTCAATTATCCTCCCTGATTTGAAGATAACTTGCATTTGACTTTGCAATTAAGCAACTTGATCAAATCTTTGCATATCAAAGGTTAGCTAATTATGAGTACCACATAAAGTCATTTTAGTTTGACTTCATAAACAATCATGCACCAGCCTTTGTATCTTTAAGCATGTTATACGTCCCACCATATGTTTTTTATTTCTTTTATTATGTGAATACAAGATATCCTTCGTTGAAATCATTTAAAGATGACATGTATCATCCAACTTTCTTTCTTTGTTTTGTGGTTTTTTCAACAAACATCATGAACTCTACTTATGGTGATGGAAAAATGGTGGTGGACAAATTCCTTGATTACTTTTCCTGGGTTAACTAGACTCTCTGTTGGTGTAAGGTGAAAATAGTCTAGTGGCACATGCTCTTAGACAGTCTAAACTGACTAGTTCCTTGCCAAATGGTATGAATGTTTATTTAAATATCACATTCGCATGCTACAATAAGAGCCTTTTTTTGGAAGCATTAACCCTTTTGGGGTTATATGCATTATCTATTTCATCTTTTAACTCAAGAAAGCAAAAGAGAATAATTGAAAATTAATATTATATAGGCCCTATACTTAAGTAAATAAAGAAATGACCAAACAACAAAATAACACTCAAAAGAAGCACATAAAGCTAGGTTCAGTCAATTTTGGCTGAAACTAGCTAAAACCACTGAATGTGGACTGGAACCAATCAGTTTTGACCGAAACGGGCTGAATCTAGCCGAAAAAGACAAACTGATTGAAACCCAAAACTGGGATCAAGTTTTGATTTGATCTCTGTTGATACTGATCCATTTTTGGCCAGAACTTAGAACTGCGAAGCAGAAGCAAAAATTGAAGACTGTCACAGAAAACCTCCAGATGTGGCTGATGGTAGAGCAGATGATGACTTTAGTAACAGGTAACAAAAGATGGAATACCGTAACTTACTGCATGAACGTACATGTGTGTGTGCGCGCGCGTGCGTGTGTGTGTGCATGTGTGTGTGATTGGGAACAAAAACTCAAGCTCAATATGTGATTAAAAATTATCTATGTACAGTTTGACAGACAAGGGCTCTAGCTAATAATTCATGTTTACTATTTATGTTCATTGAAAAGAATCAACCAAACCTCACATTTAATTCTCTGAGAATGTAGAACGAAGTAATAGGTGGCACCAAAAAATAAAATGAGAAAACTAAACCAGAACGAATTAGCACTAATGGTGCTTGCTTTCAACACTAAGATATTGGCAATCTTATGATGCATGCCTACCAAAGGTGATGTATGGCTTACCAATTTCACGCATGCCATTCTCAGGGCTATCACTTCCATGAACAACATTCCTGCAAAAGGTCACTGTAAAGCCCTTTTCTTGGACAACGAAATGATAAGGGAAATACTTTGGGTGCATTAGAGAATAATTTTAATGGAAATGGACTAAGGAACACAACCTTCCAGTTTGAACTGCCAAATCACCTCGTATGGTGCCTGGTTCAGCTTGAAGAGGATTTGTTGATCCTATAAGCTTACGAGCCGATGCAACAACACCAACACCCTCCCAAGCCTTTCATGTATCCAGAGGAACGTGAAACAAATAGTGAAGGAAAAGGTGAACATATTAACATAAATTGTATTATCCATGCATCTTGCGCGCGCGCGCACACACATGCATACATATATATACACATTTATACATATATGCATACATATGCATATGTATGTCTGTTCTATGTTATATGTATGTAGAGGTAAATACCAAGAAATATACCATACAAACAACAGGGCCAGAAGTGATGTAATCTATCAGCTTCGGAAAGAAAGACTTGTCCTTCAGATCCTTGTAATGCTCCTGTCCATGAAAAGACCATTAGAAAATAACTAGTCTACTGTACTTACTATGATTCTTCAGTTCCTTTCCATCAGGAACAGATATGCAAGTAAATACATGCACAAAGACAAGCATATATACAAAATAATGCCATCTCCTCATAACAATACCAGAAACTTGCAAAGAAAGACTTCTAAACATCAAAATCAACACAAAATACCCAAGTACTAAAACTATACCTTCCCTTACTAAATTTGCACCTTCACTTTTATCCTTGGCCTTCAACCTAAACTTTTCCATTATCCTCAGGCCTTCAACATGACCCCCTCCCCCACCCCACCCATATCATCTAGGTTAACTACAAGGTTAGCTTGTTAGAAAAGCAATAATATTGAAGGCACTACTCATCAAACTTAACTAATTCTCAATTACAGCAACAACAACCACCCTACTCTATCCCAAATTAATGTCATGAAAATCCTTTTCGCATTTAATTCCTGCTAAAAATGAATTTTAGGTTGTAGACTGAGACCTGTCAGACAAGTGTGCAATCCTAGAGAAAAAAATCTGTTACCATATTTCTGTTAACAAAATAAGTAGGAGAAATGATGCAACTCTTGAATGGCAAGGATTGTCTGATTCTATGATAATCTATTCTTGAATTGGACGAAAGCACAGAGAAAAGGAGAAAAAAGAAAATCTTGTTCCTAATTTCATTTGAAACCTTCAGAACTGATTTCTGAATATACAAATGCGTCTTAGCAAATGAAACAAACAAATGGTTCTAAATGAGGAGAAATAGAACAGAAGGGACACATTTTATCATAGGGAATCTACATTATCTATATTAATGCATCTAACTCTTAAAAATCATTCTGTCCATGCATACACTTCTATCTTTGGTCAGGTCAACAAAATTCACAAGCCCGTTAGAACTCTGGACTATCCTCCTTGCTAAGAAACGGCTTCTTGAGTGTGAAATTCCTTCAAGAAACAAATGATTCATCCAAAAGAATTAGAAAAGCGGCAGACTACCCTTTCTCCACATAAGATGATCACAAGATGATGCAAGATTCACACCACAGAAACAACTCAAGTGTCTTAAACATGAGGTTTTTATAATGCCTCCACCAGAACAGTTTAAAGAATCACTATTTTTTTCATATACTTTCATATAAAAGTTATTTTTCACCCAAACACATAACAATTCTTTTATTCATATGCAAAGGAAAATTATTTTACATCATTGAAGCCAGCAGAGATTTGGGAAGCAAACCTCAGCTAACTCCTTGGAGCATTGGAAAAGCTTTAAGCCTTTCAGCAAAAATCCCTTCTTCTCGAACCGAGAAATAATTTCTCCAACCTATATCCATCAAACCAAATATTCACAATAATAGCAGAAATTAACTAAAATCACGCAAAAAAAAAAAAAAAGAAAAGAAAAGAAAATCAAAACTTCGATTAAAAGCTCTACAATAAGAGTCATCATACCAGGCCACGTTGAACACCGTCGGGTTTTACCATGATATAAGTCTCCTCGACCTCTTCCTGCACCCCAAAAGAAATCGAAGAAAACTTCAAAGCAGTGAGAAAAAGCAAATCATGTGCTGCTCCCAGATGGATTTCACAATTTGATATAAAAAAAAAAAAAAAAAAAAAAAAGAGAATTTCACTCCTTCCTACAGCAATTTCTCTCCATTTCTCACAGAATCCAAGGCGTAGAAAGGACATGAAGGACGCACCATGGCGGCGACGAGGTGGGGAAGAAAGATGTGCGTTCTGGTCCTCCGGGTGCGCACTTCGGCGCGGGCGGGGCCGGAAGAGAGGGAGAGGAACGGCGACGGCGTGAGCGCGGCGAGGTGGCGGTGGGAGGGGAAGGACCGGGTTTGCGCGCCGCGGGGTGACGAAGAGACTCCATAGCTCCGAGATTGAAGGTTTTTGGATGGAGCGCAGGGGCTTCTCCCGAGCACGCCAAGAGTATGCATCCTCCCCACTCCTCTCCCTCAATCTGCGTTTCGGACCATTATCAAGTTTCGGAGAGTCAAAGGTCCTGATGATGTTTGACCGATTGAAAGCAATCTGACCGTCCGATTGTTGGACTCTTCCCTCACTTCATCAACTGTTCAGCATTAGAGTTCATCAGAATGAAATTGACCAAATTTCCATTTATGATGGGGATGATGCATCATGGGGTGGTGAGAGAGCTATCCATGGTTGAGTTTGAATTAGGGTGGCACTTGGGATTTGAAATGCATAAGTAATTCAAAATGAACTTTCTAGTTGCCGCTATGATCTCCTTAATTTTTCTTAAAAGGAACTATAACTATAATCTTTTTGGCTGATCAAAAGATTTGTTTGATAATGAATCATTGTGATACCATCAAGTTACTTGATGCATAAAAGCATCATGATGAATTACATGCCATGTTACAATAATTTCTAAATTATTACACATGAAAACATCTTTATATTGCTTTCAAATGTTATTTCTCTCTGTCCATCAAAACACATAATCTCTTGCTTTTAAAAATTTTGATAGTATAAATCATGATTAATAATATGGATATTCAATTTAAGTGCTTAATTATTATTTTTGAACCTGGGAGATGTTGATTCATCACTTGTTAAGAGGACCATAGTCTATGCCATTATATGTGCAAGCACGCGCACATACATATATATACACACACCCATATATATACATATATACATGCATGTATATATGAATGTATATGCATATTTTATTTTTGAAGGGGTAAATTAAAAATAAGAAATTTTTGAAGAATATAACTAGGATTGGAAATGGGCTCATGATGGGCAAACTTTAAGTCGGGCTACTAGATGAAAAAGATTTCAGACCAGGTTTAGGCTTAAATATAGAGCCTATTTATTTTTCAGGTTGGGCTTAAGTATATCATTGCCCAATCCGAGCTTGAGTCCTAATAAGATCCGAAATGAAGCCCAAATTTAAGCCCATACCCATTTATTTTTGTATGCTATTATTTGGGGAGAATAATAATGAAGTCAAAGATAAATTAGAATCGATTTAGTTGAGAATGATGCATCTTGCATCATTTAGTGAGCCCAGTTTCTAGTTAGCCTATTTACTTATGAAGCAATATTATGAAATATTAAACTTCAATCAGGTTTAGGCTAGACCTATTTTTAACCTAAATATTAATTTGGGCTAACCCAATCAAGTTTGGGACAAGCACGAGCCTGGGCTTGGGCCTAGATTATTCAAAAGCCTTTGAATCTAAGCTCAGCCCAAAGCTCAGGAGAGAAAAAAAAAAAAATCGGGTCGGGTTCAAGTAAGGGTATTCCAACCCTAGATATAATTTCTAATATAAATTTTGTTTGCATTCATGCCTTGTTTATAGTAGTTTCTATATTATATCCACTGGGACTTAAAATTAAATTTTTTATCAAGAAAGGGGATGAAAATAATTTTTTTGGTTGGCAGGTCATGATCTTCAAATTGTAGGCAAATGACTTAATTAACTAACGTTTCTTAGTTTTTATGATGTTTATTTCACAAAATCTAGAAAAATATATTACATCATTATATATTCTTTATATGAACCTTCCATATATATTCCTTATATTACATCATTATATATTCCTTATATGAACCTTCCATAAGATTTCAAGGTGTACGGATGCATCTCACATTCATCTTTTTGGAAAGAAATTATTTCGCTAAAATTTTGAGAATCCTCCTTGATTAATTATTTTCCTTTCATAAATCATCTAGAAGAATATTGAGTTGTATGTGGATGCATGCACCTTCATCTATCTTCTCATGCTCTTTTTGCCTATAAATTTCCTTCCCCGTCTCTATCCAAAACCACCACAGCCCCTCCGCCCCCCCCCCCCCCCCCCCCTCTCTCTTGATTATTTTGCAAAGTTTTTTTGGTGGGTAAGTTGGGATCAGACTCTGAGCCTTATGCTCAAAGATATGGCTTAATTCGAAGAACATATCTTATAAAAAAGCTCAAGGCTCAGATCTAATCCCAAGCTACCCATTTAAAAAATAAAAACAAGAACAAAAACAGATAGCTACCAATACCATAGCATTGCAATAAGGTAAATCTCTACCACTCCCATCGCAACTCTCCCTAGTATAAATCTCTTGCATTTGTACTATACATTCCTCTACGTGACTTTTCTTTTATCATTTATATTTCAAAACATAGGTTTTCTTAGTTTTAATTCTTGAAAAGACTTTTCATCAAAAATAGCATCACTTAATTATTTACTTTTCTATTGATTTAAGAGAATTAATAGATGGTCTTTATATTTTATAATCTAGAAAACTTTTTGCAGATTTATATTTATTTATTATAATATTTATTGATATGGGGGAGTAGGGCCTCCCTTCGGGATTGTACAGTTGACCAGGGCAGTCGTGGCAAGCCGCCATCCTTTGAATGAAGCTAGGCTATACTCCGAGGCTTCCCATCCTAGCTGACTGACCTTGAACCTTGGTAAAAGCAATTAACTAAATCTCAATTTTCCATATGCACCCAATTGGATCGGCCAATTAGAAGGCTCCTCGGGTGGGTGTAAGGATGGCAATAAAATCCAAATTCATGGATATCCGACTCGGCCCGACCCGATTGGATTGGGTAGTCAATACTTTGACTGGGTTTGGACCGGGTTTGGATAAAACCGAATGCTTAACTTTGAATTTGGACTAGGACTGGATAGATATACACCCGACCCGAACCCGACCCGAATTATTTTAATATTTTAATATATATATAATTAATATATATTATATTAAATATATTATATTAATTATTATTTATTAGTTATTAAATTTTAAAATACTTAAACCCTTTATCCTAATTATTATTTTCTGTAAATAAGGGAATTGTAATTTGTAAATCGGTAATCCCCGATTAATCTCCAGGTCCTCTCTTCCTCTTCAGCAGCTCTTCCTCCTCTCGACCAAGTGATCCAGAGACTACATTTATTATTATTAACTTGTTGAAAAATTATGGTCTCATTCTCGATCTGGATTAACTATAAAAATAAATAAATAAATATATATATATATATATATATATATATATATATTGGAGTGCAATTGATTTTTTTTTCATCCTATCCTATTCAACGTCAATTCAAGACAAGGACATAGTTAATAGTTTACCAAATTCATAATATAAATTTTACATATATATCTCTAAATATCTTAATTTTCTGAGCATCTTAATTCTTTCTACTTATATTTTCTTAAAAAAATAATTTAATTAAATTATATTTATGTCTTTATTTACTTTAGAAGTGCTGAATTAAGTCTTATTGAATTTTATTTATTTAAGATAATTTAAATTTTATTTTGATTGAACATGAAACTAAATTTTGTTGAACTAAAAATGTAGTTAAATTTTATTTGTTTAATGAATGTATGATTTATAAAATAATAGATTATTTTAAAGTTGACAAAAATAAAAAAATATTTAATATGATTTAATTGGATTTGGGTCGGGTAAACCCGAATTACTCGATACCCGCTTGAGATGGGTTTGGATAAAAAAAATCTAATCCCAATAGTATTTGGGCCGGGTTTGGATAGTTTATTAATTGAGTATACGGGTTTGGTTTTGAATAGTTATGCACCCGGCCCAAACTCAGCCCATTGCCATCCCTAGATGGGTGTCCCCTCGAATGCCGTGAGGGATGACTAGGTTGATCTCATCCCTCGAATAGCCATCCCCTCGGATGACCTGGGGGATGACTAAGCTGACACTCATCCTCATGCATCTAAATGAATGGCAGAAAAATCTCGCCATATTTCATAACCTCCGATAAATCTTTCTAATTAAAGAGTATGGCTAAGATAAGATCCTAATTAAAGGATATGGGTGATCCCATACAGACAAGGCAGGATCCTATAAAAAAATCCTGTACAACTAGGTTTCTAGCAACTATCACATCTTACCAAATCTAGCTAAGATCTTCTCCTTTCAAAAAGTCCTTGGGCCTCATATATAAAAGGAGTCCCTTGGGAATCCCCAAGGTAAGTCACCGGAATCCTAGATTCCGCTCCATTTTCTTCATTATATTTCTGATCTCTAGCTTAAGCATCGAAGAATCCTTGCAGGAACAACTTCCGGCCAGGAACTTTCTTGCAGGTTTTGCACATGAGTTCCTCTCCACTAGTAGTCTCTGATCTTAATCGGGAGCTAGCAACATCATTTATATTAAAATTCTTTTAACATCTTATATAATTGTCAAGTCATGCTAATGCAACTAGGGGATTGGAGGGAGCACTTGAAATATGCTCATTTCGATCTCTCTATGCATATTGATCAAAGCGGTCTCAAAAATAATAGTACTTTTTTTTGGTAAAAAAAAATAATAATACTTGAAGCTATTGGTCTTAGTTTGATACAACTCTTGGATAGAATTCTAAAGAAAGTTATCAACCATTAAATTTTAGATCCTAGGTTCGAGGTGAAATTGAATTAGATAGCATTCATCCAGATCTATTTTTGCATATGAATCTATATGAATACAACTATACAACTAAACATCCAATTGATATTTATATCCATATTTATATTTATTAAAAGAAAAGTAAATATAAACATGGATAGACAACTATCTAATTTATATATGAATATCTGATTTTACTTATAATTTTATTAAGTTGTATATATAACTTATTAATTTTTTTAAAAAAATAAATAATCATATTAACATGTTACTAACTTAGCTTATCTTATGTGTAATAACATTTTTAATTTTAAGATCCCAAAATATAACTATTTAGTATCTATATTTATAATGATAAATATCACATATATATATATATATATATATATATATATATATTTGATATGGATATGGATATTGATGTGGCACAATCGCTGACGTGGAGCCCATGACAGCGATAACTGGCAGCCGCGCGGGTGGAAAGTGCCACCTGAATGCGGTGTCCAAATGAAGATCCAAGGGCGAGCCCTCCGTCCAAGGTCAGCTCCTAATCAGGGTCGTGCTCACTGGGCGAGCCGTCCTTTTGAGGTCAGCTCCCAGTCGGGGTCGTGCTCATAGGGTGAGCCCTCCGTTTGAGATCAGCTCCTAGCTGGAGTCATGCACATGCATGCCAAGGCGAGCCCTCCATCCGAGATCAGCTCCCAGCTGGGGTCATGCTTATAGGACGAGCCCTCCATCTGAGGCCAGCTCCTGACTAGGTTTGTGCTCATGTGTGCCAGGACGAGCCCTCCGTCCGAGGTCAACTCCCAGCCGGGTCGTACTCATAGAGCGAGCCCTCCGTCTGAGGTCAGTACCAAGCCGGGGTTATGCTCATGCATGTCTGGACGAGCTCGCCGTCCGAGGTCAGTTCCTAGCCAGGGTCGTGCTCATAGGACGAGCCCTCTATTTGAGGTCAGCTCCTGGCGGGGTCATGCTCATGCATGCCAGGGCGAGCCCTCCATCCAAGGTCAGCTCCTAGCCGGGGTCGTGCTCATAGGGCGAGCCCTCTGTCTGAGGTCAGCTCCCAATCAAGGTCGTGCTCATAAGATGAGCTCTTTGTCTGAGGTCAGCTCCTAGCTGAGATCGTGCTCATGCATTCCAAGGGCAAGTCCTCCGTCCGAGGCCAGCTCCCAGCCGAAGTCATGCTCATAGGGCGAGCCCTCCATCTAAGGTCAGCTCCTGGCCAGGGTCATGCTCATGCATGCCAAAGACGAGCCCTCCATCCGAGATCAGCTCCTGGTCGGGGTCGTGCTTATAGGGCGAGCCCTCTATCCGAGATCAGCTCCCGGTCGGGGTCGTGCTCATTCATACCAGGGCGAGCCCTCCATCCGAGGTTAGCTCCTAGCCAGGGTCATGCTCATAGGGCGAGCCATCCGTCCGAGGTTAGCTCCCGGCCAGGGTTGTGCTCATGTGTGCCAAGGGTGGCCTCCCGCATCCGGGGTCAGGCGCCCACCCGGGATCATGCTCATGCTTTCCGAAGGCGGCCTCCCACATCCGGGGTCGAGCGCCCAGCCAAGGTCGCACTCCTGCTCCTAGAGTCAGGCTCTCCGGATCGAGCTCTCCCTCGTTCTGCCGAGTCTGGAGTTCCCGCCAGTGGCTGAAAAAGAGAGGATCAACAGAGGCACAGACTGTGACATGGAAGCTTCCAGCTACCTGCAACCTTCCAGAAGTGGCGCACACCCTACCAAAAATTTTAAACCTTGCAACGCGCGGCCCGTATGTTTTGTGTAATGCATGCTCCACCAGGCTCCAACCCTGTATCGCGCATCCACTTCGAGGAAACCGATCCTTGCAACACGGAACCTGAACCTCCTCCAAGATGAGTATTCCATTAAGGCCACAGGCCCTGTGACACTCCGACAATCCCTCCTAGAATAGAAACACTCCACCATAGCTCCAGGCTTAGCGGCACGGTGCCCGCCCCTCCTACGAAAAATTGCACCATCCGAGAGATAAGATCTATACTACGCCGACGATCACCCCAAATAGAAGGATCTCCTATAGAGGACCGGTCCGACAGGGGGAGGCTGTAGACAAAGGAAAACACCTCCATAAAGGGATACAAGAAAAGGGACATCTCAATGAAGCCCCAGGCTTGGTCTGGGCCACTCTAACTCGTATAAAAACAGAAAAAAGGATCCCTGAGAGGGAGGGAGGCAACTAGTAAGACTCAGAGAGTGTACAGCAAGGAACCAGCCAAGAGAACCTCCAAGCTCTCTGATCTCTACTCGATCATGTCTTTCCATTTCAATTCCATCTTTCAACCTCTACGCGGAGAATCTCCAAGCTTTTTGCCATAGAGGTTCTGTTTCCCTTGATCGTCCGAAACTGACTTGATCATCGGAGTATCCTCACCGGAATCTCTGGCCCGGATCTCCTTTTTTTTGCAGGCCATGCCGGAAGAGGACCGAGCATCCAATGGAAGCCCGACGAGTCCGTGCCATGTCAGAGCTACAGGCCACGGTGATCTTGGCGGCAATAGATATATTGACATCCAATTTATAATCTATCC
The DNA here is from genome assembly GCA_021397845.1 of Areca catechu. NCBI lineage: Eukaryota > Viridiplantae > Streptophyta > Magnoliopsida > Arecales > Arecaceae > Areca > Areca catechu. The sequence continues at coordinate 20,433,484 of CM038040.1, forward strand.
ATTTTCAACCTAAGCTAATGAAACAAATTATTTTGGCATCAAATTTAACAATGCAAACAAAGCAGACGTAGTTCAATCATGCACGCATCACTTCATATTAACACTTAATTTGCTCTTTGCATATACATAGATATATCATTAGAACTTTGAAATTGATGTCTAAAATAAAGATTATTCACGTGCAATCAATAATCATATTTGGAGTACATGAAATTTATATAGGATATCTTTGTCATTATTTATCCCGGTGTGAACAATAACTATATCTAATATGCTAAAAAGGCTCGGACTGCGGTGCTTTTTACACAAGTTGGCAAGGTCCTTGTACATGCCAACACCTTTCCTACGGTCCCATGGCCCTTGACTTTTTTTCTGCAAAAGGGTTCACTGATTCAAACAAATAATGGTTGGGTCTAAAAACGAAAAAATAGATCAAAAGTCTAAATGGTGAACAAATCTTGAGGTACCTAATTTTGATTATCCTGTGCATATTTTGATATATATATATATATATATATATATATATATATATATATATATATATATATATATATATATATATATATATATATATGTATGTATAAATGTATGTGGCCGTAAATAAAATGTTACTAGAGCAACAGAAATTTATATCCATGAAATAAAATGTTAAGTTGAACTATGAGGAAGAGTCCAAACCCTACATATAATGTTCTCTTATAACATTCGATATTCTTACAGATCGATCCATATTGATAGCTGAACCTGGTCAGGAACATCGATCAGATGCTTGCCTTGTGTCGGCACGGCACAGATGTTGGCATCGTTGTCCAAATCTTAATTTACTGCACATATAGTATCTACATGCGTATTCGGCCGAATAGAATTGCATGTCTGATTCTATTTACCTCACTTCTACGTCTTTATCAATTGTCCACCAGCTGACAACCCCAAAATGGTTAATGTCCCATCTTGGAATCATAGGATAATGACCTCAAGGAGCAATGCTAGATTCGTTGTTTCCATAAAACGCGAAGCGATATACCTTGGCATATCCCAAGACCCTTTTTTTTATATTTTTTAATTAGATTCTCTATGGTGCATGCTCTTGATGCATCGCATGGTATGGCATATCATGTATATATATATATATATATATATATATATACACCATCCATTACATGATAGACGGCTGCACATGAACAATATGCACGATGAACTTTTCTCTCGAAACATTAAGTGGACCCTACCATTTCATTTCCTGGATTATTCTCCTGTTCCTACCGCTTGATTGCCATCACCAGCTTTTCAGCAATCCAGAAAACGTCTTCATTCAAAAACAACTCAGGAAATGTCCCACTTGACTGCAGTCTTAACAATGCCGAAAATTTCTCCGAAACCTTGATACATAGCACTGGATCATTAATTTAGAGAATTGAATTCCTCTGAAATTCGAATCACCAGTACTTTATTATGAAGGTGAAGATTACATCATAAACTCAGCTAGATGTAGCTGATAACTAATACAATGGATTTGAGAAAAGACATTATTCCAGCATGCATGCGAGACCGTCGCCACTGCAGGATATAGAGAGGGCCATATATATATATATATATATATATATATATACAACTTGAACCTCATATACTGAGAGATATTTCTTTCTTGTTTTAAAACTTGTAACAATATCCAGATGTACGGTGGAGCAATCTTGACACTGCCACCGAAACTTGTCCTCGGTATGATGAATGTAAGAATACGAGAAAATGGCAATTATGGTAACCAGCAGAGAGCAAATGACAGCCCTTTATTTCAATTGTTCAAGTACACATGACCTTGAACAACCAGCCCGAATACTAGATGAGCTGTATGTTTTATTCTCTCACACTCCAGTCTCTCCAACTGAAGCACAGAGTTTGCTTTGCTGCTAAAGCTAAGACTGTCATTCTACTCTCATATACTAGATATATATAGAAGGTCTCGAGTTCAAATTAAGTCAGGCCAGTCACCGAACTAGCTAGCATTTCCAGCATGAAGCCGCTATGATTGGCTTGGACATCCACCCAAGCACCAAGCACCCTTTTTCTTCAGCAATGGTGTAACCTTCGCAGGACTTAACCTTGTCCAGCCACTGCTTGGCCTGAGCCATCCTCTTGATTGGCGCCGGCTGGAAACCGGCCCGGCTCATCCTGCGACGCCACTGGTCCACCCTCTCATGCCTCTCCACCCTCGCCGGCCCCTCGCAGCTCACGATGTTCTTGATCTCCTCGGCGAAGTAGAACTGCTCCACCTTGGCACGCTTGGTGTCATACCTTGGAAGCATCGCATCCAGCGAATCGAAGATGGCCGAGTAGTAGTGCAGTGCCTCCATGAACCTCCCAAGAAAGAATGGCCCATTGTGGCTCGCATCTTGCTCCACCAGCACCAACACCCTCGGCGATAGCTCGTGAATCATTTGGAGCACCGAGTTGAGAGCTCCCCGGCTCTCCTTCACGACGCAATGGAGTTGGAGCATGCTATTGACAACGAGAACCTCCCCTTCATCGAGCTCCAAGTTCTCGGGCCTCAAATTCTCCAAGTTCCTCTCGATAACGAAGAACTCGAGGTTTATTCCAAGTTTATGGGCATGGGACTCGAGCTCATTGCCAATGGCTTCAAGGCGATCGCCCCGAGAACCGACGCCGGTGATGCGAATGCGCCGGGGCCGTGGGCCGGTTCGGTCGGCGAGGCTGTCGATAAGCTTTCGCCATTGGTGGCCGTGAGGCAGGCCCAGGGTCATGCCCAGGTCCACCACATGAACCAAATTTTCTCCCTCAAAGGCTTCCAAGATGGAGGCATTTGCTACGAAGTGCCCAAACTGGAGGTAGGGGCACAGCTCGTAGGCAAGTCCCAGGGCCTCCTCCTTCCTTTGGGAGGCCGGGGCGGGGACCGTCGCCGGGCCGATAATGCCGACCGATCCGAGTGGCTGCACCAGCGCGAGGCGGTCGGACAAGCCCTGAACGAAGCACGAAGCGACGCGCTGGAACGAGGTCCCCAACACCAGCGCATTGGCCTTCAGTTCATAGAGCAAGGCCGAGGCCTGCACCCGGTCTCGGCAGGCGACGGCCTCGGCGCATGATATTAGCAGTTGCACCAACCGCATGCCATCACCGCCTCCTCCATCCTTGCATTCATCGACAGACTCACCTTCCAACGGCTCCTCGAGCGCCTCCAAGGCCCCAAACTTTTGCTTGTAAGTCTGAACATGGTGGCGGAATTGGAGCTTTCGGAGGTGGTTGCATTGCTCGTCATCGTTGCCATGGTTTGGTGTCATCATGGTATGACCATCGATCCTTGGTTTCTTGCATTGCTTGACGAGTTCCAAGGGTGGTGGGAATGATAGGGGTAAGGAGGGGTGGAGGGAAGGGACGAAGGGGTAGATGTGATCAGAAAGGGTGAGCTTAAGGCCACTCTCATCCAGTACTCCTTCCTCATCGTAGAGTACCGGTTGCTGGAGTTGCTGCCGTGGAGGCTGCAAGTAGGGTGCAGGAAGCATCTAATGGTGAAGTTTGCCTCGGGGTTATTAATTTGTGTCCCCTGGCACGGCTTCAAAGACCCTCACCTCGAGGTCCTCGGGAGGTTATTTATAATTAACAACATCATGGGGGCCCATGCCCATGTCTTTTGGAAAGAAGCATGCTAGCAAACAGAAACAGCTAAAATACCATTGTTATGCCGGGGATTGCGAGAATGGAAGCACGGTGATCGAATAGGAAAAAGAAACAACCCGACGATCGATCATCACCAGCTCGATTGAGGAGGTCCCATCCCAAATAATATTTTGGAGTCTAATTTTTGTCTCGAACCTTTTAATTCGTCTGGACTGCACCAAAATTCATGCATTCCAAGAATTTCAAAACTAGTTAGTTAATGCGGTAGCCGGCAAACAGATCTTAATGAAACGTTCGCAATCTGCTGCGATTAATTAAACAAATCTCATATTAAATCCATCTAGAATGGGCTTGAAGCTGTTAAGCATGGTGCCCGGCTGAAGGATTCTCTGTCTTGGTAGATAAGCTCGGACACGATGTCACGTATGACAGCCAATCAGGAAGAAAACAACGAAACCGTGTAAATTATTTATCAATTTGATGATAATTAAAGTTTGAACAAGAAACGTAACGTTGTAATAATGTTGTTAAATATATATAGTAAGGTCATGTTGTCTTGCCGCATGATAAGCTAAATAAGGATCGATCACTTTTCTATATTATGATACAGCAATTTGGAGTCAGGATTTGTTGCTCCCCTAGGGAATTTGGATTTTCTAATATTTCTTCGATCGATAGATTCAGAGACAAGGTCTAGGCTTTCCATTTTGCCGATGCAGTCATTTTCAAGAATCCTAATTGGGTGTCAAAATTTTCATGGGCCATTATAGAGATGGTATCCCAACAATCGAGCAGCAGGAGATGGATTCCATCATTCAAGGAAAAAAAAAAAAAAGGATTAACTCTCATATGTCAGCTATGAACGACGAAGACCTTCACTAGAGAATTCCCATCCGCATGCCTATTTTGCCTTCATTAGGGTAAAATTATAAGCCGTAAATTTTGTCATCCCTTCAATGCCTGATACAGTTTGTTTAAATGTTCTTGTAGATCAACACTTTGAACAAATATCTTTGTAGTTCTTGCTTAATAATTGGGAGGCTGAATCATATTTCATCTCTTTATGTCACAAGGCAAACTCCCGAGCTTTGATCTCTCCCATCTTTTGGCTTAGTGAATCGACATTGATGTAGGTCACTATTATCTCTTTTCTGAATGAAAACAAAAAAGATAGAAAAGTTTTCCATGTTGTGGTACCAACTGCACTGATATCACTCGTCGAAGGATCAATCGCTCATGCAAAATACGAATCCCTATTTTTAGGATCATGGTTATCGGTGTTGTTGCTTCAAAAGAAAGAAGAAAATAAAAGAAAGCATAATTATTTGGATATGCCAGGTTTTACTATGAGAAAAATAAAACTTACAAGATTAGAACTCCCACACATAATCCCATATACTTTTCTTAATAAAAAATCTTAAATTCTTCTCTCAAGCTCTCAACTCTTAGCCTCTACAGGCTCTGTAGAGACTCTTCACCACTATTTTTATCCTCGCACATATCTCTGGCCCTTTGTCCCTATTTTTATAGCCTCTTGCATGAAAAGCGTCTCACTAGGAGTCCAATGATCTAAATCGTGTCTAAATCGGAGTCCAGTAACCTCTCCAACTCAAAATTGAATTCCAGATCAATTCATGGCCATCCGATCACCATCCATCATATCTCAAATCGTGTGGATCAGTCTAAATCACATTAGATCATGCTCTGGACCGTTCAATCAATGCGAGGAGAGCGTGCTATTGTTGGATCGCACACATCATGAACGTACCCCGTGAATCCTAGTCATAGACCATGCTTATCCCTCGATGGACATGCTCATCCATGAAACACCATGCAACAGGGGAAGGATGCTTGGGCCTGGGTCGCTGCTCGTGCCCACACACACATGCCACACTGGCTGCATGTCATGCCTAGCCTGTGAGCTAGCCTGCTACTCATTTTTTTCTCTTTCCTAGGTTTTTCAGGAACCGAATTCGAGGCATTTTCCTAACAATCTTCACCTTGACTCAACATTTGGCCTCCATTGACTTTAAGAGTTTTTTAAAGGATTTTGCTCCCATGTCCTAGGGCAAAAGCTTGCTGCTCATGGATGGGCAAACATGGGAGTCTAGCCAGGCCATTCGATCCCATCTTCGTCACGTGTTGTACTCATCTCGATCTAAAACCTGCTTAGAAAAGTCTCTTGCGACAATAAGAATTCACCTTACGATGTCACCTGTCGACCTTCCAAGTCTCTTGTCTCGTACCCGATCCACCTGCTACCGAAGCTCCACCTCGCACTAGGCTCATGTTTGCATTAGAGACTCTATCTCGCATTGGGCTCCTAATCAAGAATTAGTGCTCTCCTTGCTTCTTTCCCCGCAAAATGATCCTACTGCTGTGGACAACATTCAGGATTCTATCACTAACTCTTTATATATAGCCGTTTGAATCCAGTTTGCTTAAAAAAATCGGATTCTTGTAAAAATTAGATGTGTCAGATCTCATCCAATTTCTTTGTTATCCCATCATGTGCCTTCAAACTAACTATTCCGATACTCTCGATCGCACAACTTGATTCATCTAGCAAGTGGACAGAACACTCTCTACCCTCTAGAGAGTCGAACAACACATCTCTGCAATAAATATGATGTGGACATGTAAAATCTAAAGAAGAGGATACCTCATCGGATACCATAAGTATATCACTATAGTATCCATTACCATCGCCACCATTATAGTAGCATTCGTTCGATTCTTGAGCTGTGAACAATCTCTGACATGATGCCCTAACTCATTCATCGGTAGCATTGATCTTTCTTGCATTCTTCAACCTAGACCACTGACCTTGCAATCATCTGTCGCTTTATTTTTTGTCGCCTACTCCTTTAGAAACTGTCAACGTTAAGTTCCCATCTGAACTCGAAGCTTGGTTTTCCCGTCTGAGAATCTTGTTCTGGAGTAATGTCAAAGTGACCTCCTCCATCTTGATGATGCTCTTTTTTACTAGAAGGATTACAGAAGTGATCATAGCAAGACCAACATCCTGGTCTTCTCATTAACTTTTTCATCGATATTGAGAAGATCAATAAGGATCCTCTAAAAGTTGCTGAGATGCTCCTGCACGTTCTACCCTTCTATTATCCATAGTGGTAAAACTGTTTCCAAAAAAAATATATTGATAAGGAACTTCACCATGCATAATTCCTCGAGCATCTCCCATAGTGCCATCAAGAAGGTCTCGTTCAGTATATGAATACTACCTTATCCATCAGGTATAAGTATATAGGGCTCACCACTGCATCTAAAGCCAGCTCCAAGTCTTGTCCTTCATGATGGCTAGCATTTTCTCATATATGAGAGTATTGATCAACCCTTGCTGCATCAGCACATCTTTCATCCTTGTTTGTTAGATAGAGAAATTGCTTTTTCATCGAATTGATTGATTTCCATCTTGATTGTACATATTCTCTCCATCTTCTTCGATCTCGATTAACATGGACAAATATGGAGCTCTGATACCAGTTGTTGTAGTACAAACTACACCGATACCACGTACTCATTAGGGGATCACTGGTATAGAATACGGATTTCCATTCTCAGAATCATAATTATCGATATCGATGCTGCAAGAGAAAGAAGGAAATAAAATAAAGCATAATTATTTGGATATGCAAGGTTTTACTATGAAAAAAAGAAAACTTACAAGATTGGAACTCCCACTCTCAATTCCGTATAGTTATCTCAATAAGAATTTTCAGATCTCTCTTTTAAGCTCTTAACTCTTAACCCCTACATGCTTTTTAAAGATCCTTTACTACTATTTTGACCCTCACACATGTTCTTAGCCCTCTGTCCCTATCTGGCATGAAGAGCGTCTCACCAGGAATCCAACGATCCAAACCACGTCCAAATCAAAGTTTGGTAGCTCTCCAACTCAAAATTGAACTCCATATCAATTTGTGGATGTCTGATCATTGTCCATCACACCTCAGATCGCTTGAATTAGTCTATAATATGTTGAATCATGCTCTGGACCATCTGATCAACATGAGGAGCACACGTTGCCATTGGATCGTGCACATTGCAAATCCCCATCGTAGATTGTGCTTATGCCTTGGTGGATCAGCTTGTCCACGAAACACTGCACAACAGGGGAAGGCCACTTGGGGGCCTGAGCCGCTGCGTACGCACGTGCATGTGCTGGGCCATGAGGGGTCGTGTGTCCTGTGGGCCATGCCTAGCCTGCGAGCCGCATGCCTGTAGGCTGGCCTGCTACTCCTCTTTTTTTTTTTCTTTTTTTTCTTTTTTTCTTCGGGATTCTTTTTTGGGCTAGGCTTCTCACCAGTTTGGACTTCTTGGGGAACTAAATTCGAGATATTTTTCCAACATTGCATACATAGATTACGACCGCTTTTCCTGTTGCTTTTTTGTGCATTCCCATGCTCAAAGTTTGCATATTTCTAAGCAAATCTTTCAACAAGGTTCATTTGCATAGAAGAAGAACTTCCAGCAGTGTTCTGAATATTGCTGGTTATTGCCCGACTTATGGAAATTCTAGAAATAATTTGCTTCTTTACCAAGGCAACCTGCCCACCCTAGATTGCCAGTTCAATAAACAAGATAATTTGGATAATTAGTATGGCTGCTTTTTTCCAAAGAGATGCTCTATTATATTTGTCACTCTTTGGATCACCCATGTTGGAAGTTCATGTACTAATATATATATGAAATACTAGGGAGGGTCTCTAGAACTGCTTTCGCAAGAGCGAGCCTACCTCTCATATGAAAGAAGTTTGCTCTTCCAAGCTACTTCTTTCAACTCTCAAAATCAAAGGTATTTAATCTAATACTGAAAGTTTGTCGGTGGAGAGATAAAGCCAAGATAAGACAATGCATGGGTAGAAAACTTGCAGTCTAACCAAGTTGCACACGAGGATGCATGCAGGATAAAGGATTAGAACCCAAGTATGCAATACTGACCTTGTAGAAGTTGATAGAGTGGCCTGTAATTAGTTCAGAATAGTGTAGAATCAACTTTAGACTGATTCCTATTTAAAATTTTAGTGAAAACAGAAGCTAGGCTTGCGTGGAAGTCCATGAAGGACTTCATTCTATTAGATCGCAGAACAAATAATATTACCATAGTCTGAGATCATCTAGAGATAAGAATACCACCAAAAATATATACATAAGGATTATATATAATGGCGACACTACAGTTGATATGGCTATTATGCTGACGTGGCGCGCGTCTCAAGTCTCGCTAGACGTGGTCAGAACCATGTGAATTTTTCTTTCGACGAGCGAGAGAGGATGGGTCCACCTCGGTCGAAGCTAGCAGCCCCTCGCTCCCTCGCCGGGTGGCGCCCGGAGATGGGTCCACCTCTGCCGAGGTCGAGCAGAGCCCTCCTGCTCCTTCGCCAGCTGGTGCCCGGAGACGGATCCACCTAGGTCGAAGTCGAGCACCTCCCTGCCACTCCGCCAGGTGTCCGCCCAGGAGGGGTCCACCTCGGTCGAAGCTGGCGGCCCCTCGCTCCCTCGTCGAGTGGCGCTCGGAGACAAGTCCACCTCTGCCGAGGTCGAGCCGAGCCCTCCTGCTCCTTCGCCAGTTGGCGCCTGGAGACGGGTCCACCTCGACGAAGTCGAGCAACTCTTTGCCGCTCCACCAGGTGTCCGCCCAGAAGGGGTCCATCTCGGCCGAAGCTGGCAGCCCCTCGCTCCCTCGCCGGGTGGCGCCCGGAGACGGGTCCACCTCTGCCGAGGTCGAGCCTAGCCCTCCTGCTCCTTCGCCAGCTGGCGCCCGGAGACGGGTCCACCTCGGCCGAAGTCGAGCACCTCTCTGCCGCCCTGCCAAGTGTCCGCCCAGGAGGGGTCCACCTCGGTCGAAGCTGGCGGCCCTTGCTCCCTCGCCAGGTGGCGCCCGGAGACGGGTCCACCTCTGCCGAGGTCGAGCCAGGCCCCCCTGCTCCTTCGCCAGTTGGCGCCCGGAGACGGATCCACCTCGGCCGAAGTCGAGCACCTCTCTGCCGCTCCGCCAGGTGTCCGCCCAGGATGGGTCCTCCTCGACCGGGGCCGGCCCTGCTTAGCGAAGCCTCCGGGAAGTGGGGGCACGAGTTTCAAAATCGCCACTCGGGTAGCGCGCATCGCGCCTCGTAAGGGGCGCCAGTACGGTCTGCAGTGACGTGCGAAACCTCGTTTACATCGGCCCGACGGGCTCCGTAACCGAGAAGCGGAGTCCTGGCGGGCAGGAGCCCGCAATGGCGAGACACACATCATCAATGCCTGGGAAGGAGAGCGCTCGTGCTCGGCCCAAGGCCTCGCCAGTATCTTCGCACCCCCCCTCCCCCCTTTTCTCGCTAGGCACGGCAAGCAAGACGAGGGGGCCACCGGGTTCCCAGACCTGAAGGGGAAAGGAAAAGGGGGGGGGGAGAAAAGCGAGAGGCGAGAGGGAGCCTCCCGAGGGGAGGAGGGGGAGCTGGAGGCAACGTGATGGCATAAAGGGGATGGGAAGAGCGGGCAGCAAGGTAAGTGAAAAAGAAGGGGAGAACAAGAAGGCACCAGGAGTAGGATCCGGGGGATCCGAGAGGGGTCCTTAGGCGCAAGCTCGGTGAAGGAGCTGGGCCTCAATTCCACTCTTTTCGACACCTCTTTTGTGAATATCTTCTCTAAGTCTGGGGGTCCTTCGGGAACCCGCCTTAGGGAATCTGTTCCATCTCGCCGCTCTCTAACTTGACCGTCGGAGCTCCCTCGCCGGAACCCCCGGCCAGGGTCTCTGACCTTGTTTTGCATGACCGAAAGCTCAGAGATCTCGAGATGAAACGGTCTGAGACCGTTGCTAGCTCTGATGTTACAGGCCACCGCGACGAGATCGGCAACAACAGTAAATAGGGTAAACGCCGATCCTTTTTTCCTGACGCTTTAGGTAAGCATCAGGAGATACCGCAAACCTGCCGACGCTTTTAAAAAGCATCGCTATCCTCCGATGCTTATAAGCATCACTAAATTATTGTTTCTCGATGCTTTAAGCATCACCGGGTTTTCAACAAATGTCGGGAGCTCCGCCACAGCATCGATGCAAAAAAAGAGGCTATCGATGGGACTTGACGACGCTTATAAGCGTCGTCAAGTCCCACTTCTTTTCTTCCTTCGATCGAGCCCTAATCTCAGTCTTTCACCGTCACTCCCCCATTTCTTCTTTCCCCTCTCCTCATTCATCTCCTCCACTGGTTCGTCGCCATCCCGTGGTCGTCGTCCCGTGCCTCGTCGCTGTCCCGTGCCCGTCGTCGCCATCCCAGATAGGACCGGATCGAGCCAGCGCTCCCCCATTTTTCCTCTTCCCTCTCCTTGTCATCACCTCCGCCAGTCCGTCACCGTCCGGGGTCGCCATCCCGTGCCTCGTCGCCGTCCCAGCTAGGCCGGCAAAAAATCATAGGTATAATGTTTGATCCCTTTTTTTTTGTTTTGTTTAATTATTTTGTTAATAATTATCTTTCTATAATGTATTGCTCTTTTTTTAATTTTTATTATTTATGATTTTAACATGCATGACAGTATATTATAATCACCATCTCCCCTCGGTTGCTCCTATCGATCCCGGCCCAAACAGCACTCAAGTTGGATTATTTTTTTTTAAAAAAAATGATAAATTATGTATCATCAATCCCAATTAAAAGTCACCACAGGCATATAAAAGTTCAAAATTATGTAGCTTTAAATTGATAAAATTCAACAATGTTAAAGTCTCTCCACCAAGGATAGTTGCTAGAAAACAGACCATCAGGCTTCAATGCCAATCTACACTATCATCATCAGAAATCAAATTTGAACATTTAGAGATAGCTAAAAAGAACACTTTAAATTGAGTTAAAGAAAGGGCATAAGGCATACTTGTATCATGGCCCCAGGAAGATCATTTGTCTAATGAAGTCCCAGGCAACTGATTACCAATTCCACAGAGCTTGAGAAAGCCAAAAAAAAAAAGGTCAGTGATTAAAAAACCAAGGCTCTTATAAACCAAATCACTCTATCCAGGATCCAGATGTGCTATCAAATTTAGAACAGTGCTTATCACATACAGCCCTTGTCAGATGGTAAAACATGCATACCTTTCTTTTATGGTAGAAACTCTTCATCTCCAACCACAAAGAAAGTCTCAAAGTTGTCATTGTGAATTTTTTTCCTGAATCTTTTAATCGCTTAACCATGTCAAATGATGTATCCATCATGATAAGCTTTTCAATACCACCTAGAATTAAAGAGCTGGATTAAGCAATGGAAATATGTGTCACATGTGGATAATAACTCTTAACATAATTTGGAGATGAGCAAGTTCCATCATTTTTAATTACTTGAGAACTTTTTTAAAAAAGAGGTGCAGTGCAATACTCTAAGTGACACATAAGAGACAAAAAGAAAAAGAGATATCATCTTGACACGGAAAAAAAAATCCAAACATGTGTAGATTATAGAATTTGATACGAACAATTGCTTTCTATGTCACAAATAATCTAGTTCTGCATGAAAATTTAGTCTTTGATGTCAAGCTCATCTCGAAGAATCAAATGAAAAAGATTTAAAATCAAGCTTGATTTTTCTATCATTTCCTTGGTGGTGACTCTGGAACAGTTGATTTCACGTTCATGATCCTCCATCATTTCTAATAGTTTTACAGGACTATCAATCCATTGGAAGTGATCGCAAGATCCTTGACCCTATGAAACGAGACCGATCCCAATTTTCTTATTGACTTCAGTAAGAGTGAAGGATTAGATGAAAGGAAAAGAATATATCTTAGGCATAATAATTTCACAATGATCAAAGAAGAGAGTGTACCGCAAAAATTAATAGTTGAATTCAGTACACATCACTTTAAAAAAGAACCTAAAATTGCATATCTAAATATACAGAATGTGACAAATAAATTCAGTAAACTAATCTTTCATTTGGGTTCTAAGTTAACCCCTATCTACGATTCATGATCTTGTTGTTATTGGTAGTTTTTATGTCATGTAAAAACTATCTATTTTGTTACCATTTTCTTATCAGGTGTTTGACTGCTTGGAGAGCAAAGAAACTCTGTAAACTATTTTAAAATTGGTTTAAGATTTGTATATGGAGGCTATGATGATTATGCGATGTATGTTTGGCTGATTCAACTATTTCTAATGGCAAAAATCTTGGATAGCCTTCTTTTGTAGGCAACCAATTGTAGTCGTTTTGATTTAGTTGCAGATTAAATAGTATAACTGAGCCTCCTTCTTATTTTCATTATTCATCGTTCTTTTTCAGTAGATTATTTCTGTTTCTTTATAAATTTCTTGGTATATACCTGCATTTTACTGATCATGTTATGCTTTAAGATTAGTTTCATTATTGCAAATCTTTTATTTCAATACCATCTATATCTTTGTTATGATCAATTATGGCTTTTTAAATATTTTTTAAAAAACTTGCATTGCATAAAAATATAGACCCGTCAATTGATTAAAGTATATATTCTACAGCATCCGTACATTTATTTTATTTTTGTATGGATGGGAGAAATATGTACAGTGGTCAATTGATTGTCCAGTTTGGACAGTTTGAAAATTATAATAATTTATAGGTACTTACAGTAATCAAACGGTACGGATAGAGTTCCAAATATATTTCGGACAGTATTTTCTTTTAGTTTTCCTCATACATATTCATTTGTATGAAAGAACTAAGAAAAAATGGTGTCAAAATTTTTCTAGAATTTCTATTACATATCCTTGGTTACTGTAAATAACCTATATAATTAATGTAATTCTTGAATGGAATAGGATCTCTTTACCTATTAGTTGGTAATAGGATGCATTTAATAATACTGTAATTGATCTATTGAATAAACTTATTTTAAATTTATTTAGTTCTTATAAATATTTATTTATTTCAGTTATTTTATCTTACAATTGATAAGAGTTGGATAACTAAACTGAGGAATAGCAAAGAATATCTGAATGGAGTTCAAAATTTCATTAAATTTGGGATGGAGAGAAGTAGTATCAATGGAAAGATTTTATGTCCATGCCAAAAATGTATAAATTTCAGTTCTTTATATCCAAATATTGTTGAAGAATATTTGGTATGGAATGATTTTTTAAGAGGTTATACAGAGTGATTTTTTCATGGAGAGTCAAGGTTACCATCTACATATAACCAAATCTCTAATATGGAACATATACCTGAGTTTAGATCCAATAACGAACAGAAAAATCTTGCAAGAGACGATGATATTAGGGATTTGCTCAGAGATGCTTTGAATATGGTGCTCAAAATCATGGAGATTTCAGTGGAGGACAAGTAGTAAATGGGCTATCTGATGGTCCTATATTTACTAAATCTATATATAATGGGAGCCGATACCCCCAACTAATATTGGAATAGATCGTTATCAGAAGCTGATCAGAGATGCAGATCAAGAATTATATGCTGGTTGCAATAACTTTCCAAAAATTTTATTTCTTGTATATTTATTTCATATAAAATATTTAAAATGGATGGTCTGGCAAGAGTTTTTACTATTTTGCTCAAGTTGTTGAAGGATGCATTTTCTAAAGGTACTAGTTTACCAATATCTTGTTATAAAGCCAAAAAATTAGTAAAGAAATTGGATCTTGGATACGAAAAGATTCATAGCTATCCAAATGATTGTATATTATATCAGGGAGAACATGCTGCTTAAGAGTCGTGCCATATGTGTGGATGTTCACAATGGATGAAGCAAAAAAAAATGAGAGTGAAGGATTAGATGAATTGGATGTAACACAAATTAAACAAAAGCGGCGAAGGTATTACATTATTTTTCTCTTGTACCTAGATTAAAAAGGATCTATGCACTATCAAAGACTGCTTCGTCAATGAGATGGCATGATGAAAGACGCACAAAAGATGGAATGCTGAGATACCCAGCGGATAGTTAGCATGGAAAGTATTTGATGAAAGACATCCTGATTTTGCCTCTGATGCTCGTAATGTCAGGCTGGGTTTAGCCAGTGATGGGTTCAATCCATTTCGGATCTTAAGTTCTATCTATAGCACCTGACCAATTGTTTTGATTCCTTATAATTTGCCATCATGGATATGCATGAAACAGTCTTCACTTATTTTATCAAGGTCATTCTAGGTAATAAGGGTTCAGGTAATGATATTGATATTTTCTTATAACCTTTAATAGATGAATTGAAATAATTGTGGAAGGGTATCAGTGCAATTGATGCTTCGAATGGCCAACATTCAATCTGTGGGCAGCTCTATTATGGGTTGTTAATGATTTCCTGCATATGTTAATTTATCTGGCTGGAGCACTAAGGGACGAGTTGCATGTCCTTCTTGTGATAAATCAACCCATTCAATTTGGTTAAAACATGGAGGAAAGTTTTGTTATATGATACATCATCGATGGTTGGAGGCAAATCATCCATTTCGATTTCAGAAGGATTTATTTGATGGTACTATAGAGTTGGGATATGCTCCAATTCTACCTTCTGATTCTAATATTCATAGACAAATGCTGGCATTAGACAAGTTACGGCAAGATGACAAAGTCCTCTAAAAAGCGAGGAAGAGATGATGTTGAGACTTCAGCATAAGAAAAAGTATCGGAGGAAGTCAATACTTGCACTTTAGATATAGCAGTATTCAAGGATCCGGATAATTTTTTTGAAGTTGAAAATGATGATGATATAATGACAGCATCTATCCCTCAGCATACTAAACAATTATGGAAGAAAAGAAGCATATTCTGACTTACTTTATTGAGAGCATAATATACTCCGACATAATCTTGATATTATGCATATAGAAAAGAATGTTTGTGATTATTTGATTGGAACAATATTAAATCTTGATGGAAAGACTAAATATAACATGAAGGCGCTTCTTGATTTAAAAAAAATGGGCATTCGACATGAACTTCATCCACAAGTACTTGCAAATGATAGAACTTATACCCTTCATATATGTTATACAATGTCTAATCGAGAAAAGATCTTTTCTTGACCGTTTTAAAGAATATCAAGGTTTCTGATGGATATGCATCAAATTTCATAATGTGTGAATCTGAAGAGTGAAAAATTTCAAATCTTAAAAGCCATGATGGACATATACTAATGCAAGATATTCTTCCATTGGCTTTAAGGTCGTCAATGCCGAAACAAGTTATTACAGTTATTTTTTAGTTATCATCATTCTTCAAGGCATTATGTTCTAAGGTTCTTGATCCTCAGGAGCTTGATCAGTTGCAGTCTCAAGTCATATTTATGTTATGTCAGATGGAAAAAATTTTTCCTCCTGGATTTTTTACGATTATGGTTCACTATTCATTCACCTAGCTTCGGAAGCTAAACTTGGTGGACTGATATAGTACAGATGGATGTATTCTATCGAGAGGTAATGCTGTAAAACTAAAATTTCATAATTTAGATATCTTTTTCATTATTAATATGATATTAATATTAAAATTTTAAAAATATCATACTTTTTGAAGGTATCTATATGTTTGAAGGATTATGTACAAAACAAAGCCCATCCCGAGGACTCAATAGCAGAGGGATATATTGCTAAAGAGAGTCGATCAGTTTCATGTCGGTCTGATGCCAGTCCATCCATTTCTGCACATCCGGCGGGGGCCAGTATCTCTCCTTTGCATCAAGCCGATGCCATTCCCTTCGAGTCAACACATCACGATCCTCCTACGGATCATCCAGATGATGAGCCTATCATCGATGACATACAAATATAGGATAATTTAATAATTTTATCTTATTTCAATTCATACATATGCAATAGTTTTGATATATAATTTTCTGTATTTTTTTTGTAGATGGATCCGGGAGACTTAGGCGGAGGCGAGGACCCACACTAGTCCGTGATGTGTGGCAGTACCTGAGGATGAAAGGATAGTCATCGAGTGCAACAAGCTAGGCTAGCCTATTAAGAAAGCTGCTAGCTTGTTGACTAGCTTTTTGGGGACAGTAGCATGCCTGGGTCAACTATGTCCTCTAAATTATCCGAAGTGGAACGATATGCTTCCTGCCTATAAAGTAGAGATGCTACGAGTTATGCAGGTAAAAAAATTGATATATTATTTTATATCTTAAGTTTTTAACAATTACATTGCTTATTTCATTTAATACTTATTTTATTGTTTATTTACATTGTAGAGCAAGTTCGTTCTCCTTCTAGATTGTTTGATTTTGTGCTTAAGTATCTCAATCGTAAGTGGAAAGAGTATAGGGCGAAGTTGAAGGGAGACTACAAGCTAGAGGGTAGGACAGAGGAGCAGGTTGCAGCTACCTGTCCTCCTGATGTTCATCCTCATTAGTGGAGGGAGCTAGTGCACTATTGGTTCTCCGAGAGGGCACATGTTATGTAGCATCATCAAACATATAAATTTATTAATTTTTAATATAAATTATATTTATACAATATATAACATAGTTTTAATTTTATTTTGTAGACATATTCTGCTATTGATAGAGCTACACGAGCAGCTCAGTCTATTCCTCACATAGTAGGGTCCAAGAGTTATGCACGGCTCAGGCATGAGTTTGTATGTTTCTCATCCTATAATACTTTTAGTATACTTTTAGTTTTAACATCATGTATCATCATGTATCATGCATGTGCCATGTATCATGGTACAGGGGTATAAGATATGTAATTTTAGATTTTTTTGTAACATTTATTCTTTCTATAGGCTGATCAGCAGGGAAGGGAGCCTGGTGAGGTGGAGTTCTATCGGATGACTCACATTCACCAGAATGGTAGTTTTGTTCAGGAGGAGTCCAGAGATATATTTGTATTTTTTTATTTATATTATATCATGATTTATAATTTTATTTTTATTAAGTATTAATATATAAGTTTTTATAAAATATAGGAGAGGGCTACCTCTATGATCGTCGAGCATGGTGGCGAGGCTACATCATCTACTCAGAGCAGTCGCATCGAGGCTGAGGTATTCTCGGAGTTGATGGGACCAGAACATCCTGGAAAGTGAGGGGTTATGGGATTGGAGTTATCCCTACTTAGTTATCTGAGATGAGTAGATTTACTCGGGATGCTAGAGATGGTCATGATCATTCACGTGTTCGTCGACTCAAGGATGAGATAGCAGAGCTCAGACAGACATGTGATGCAAATAGAGCAGAGCATGATGCATACAAAGCAGAGATGCAGACTATGAGGGCTCAACT